>JAYKKI010000036.1:20505000-20982500 GCA_039881145.1 Druceiella hillmani
TTTTTTTGGCAAAGTCACTTTGCTAATTTGAAAATTGAAGCCAATTTATAGCAAATATAAGCCACCAAAAACATTTGGAATTTGGGAAAATGATTTCAGGGGCCAAACAACAACGCACCCTTATTAAAAAAGTTTTGCTTGAAAAATTTAGGCATCACAAAAAATTACATAAGAATCTGAAAATTAATATTTTTTTCCTGAGAAATGTTCTAAATAGCATAAATATCGAGCATGAGCGAAACAATATTTTTTATCACATCCTTACTATTTTTAGATATCGATATAACTGTTATTATTATGATTAGTTATTAGATATAACTTTTATTAGATATCTTTCAGAATGAAATTGAGATTTCATATAATTTTTTTTTAATTTTAAGCTCAGTTTGAAATATTAAGTCTCGAAGTGATGTATTGTACATCACTTTCGTCTTTATCGTCTTTCCCATCTTTAATTATTCAATAGATATACGTAAAAAATGTGATGCAAGAATAGTTGTAGACTAAGATTCGCTTAATATAAAATCTTTATACTGGAATCTGTCCAGATATTAAAACTGTAATCTTCACATGTCTTTAGAATGAAAATATTTGCAAGAAAAATATTAGGAAAATGAAAGACAAGTCATAGAAGACATTCAGGTCGATTTTGAGGTTTTTATCTGGTCTGTGCATACTTAAAACTACTGACACAATTCCGAGGGTTTTTTGTGTGTTCACATAAAAGCTACCGACCTAATTCAAAATTATTTGAAAAGAAAATTTAATCAGAAGATACGTGAATTTTTCAAAAATTTATTATTTTTATTATTTTATTTATTATATTATATTTATTATTTTATTATTTATTTATTATTATTAATATTTTCAAAAATTAATTTACATTACATTACTACTAAGTTATGCCGAGATATGCATAAAGATATGCTGAGTCATTCGACGCGTAGCAATAGCACAAATGTATAATATACCTGTGTACATCAATAGATGGCCCTAGGTATATTTTAATTCGCGCAATGGAATTTTTCATTCGGACAAACATTAACTAAATGGGTGTTAGCTGCCAGGGTGGCAACCTGCATGCGAGCATACGCGTGAAGGCACGTATCACATCTAATTTTTCGATATTGTGAAATGTATAATTACTTTTATAATTAATATAACAGATGGCATTAGGTATATTAATATTTCAGTTAAATTTATAATATTTTATAAAGAATCACGCGAATGAAGTTACGCGGTTAAAATAAAGACGAATTGCATAGCCCGCAAAACAGCTTGTGGTAAAATTAATGTGAATATCATGCCAGGTTTACATCACATCGATCCGCACTACGTAAGAGCTAAAATATAGCCATATAATATCATATTTATTGTCCGAAACAAATTTAAAACACAAAAAAGAGAAAGTTGCTATTAAAAAATATATACAATTTCTTTTTCTTACTGCTGCTTATTGTATTTATTCAAATTATAAATAAAAATCGTTACGTCATCTTTCACTAGTGTAAATGAATGGGCGTATTTATAATTTTGCACGGTATCGGCACGGCACGATATTTTGTACCGTCGCGATTTAGTAGGGAAGTAAAATTTATGAGATTGTAAGGAGACGCTTTTAAATTTCCATCGGCAATGACGTCAAATCGTTCACGTCCACGGTAAATATGCCATTACTGTAGTACATCTCGACTCTCTATAAAGTCGGTGCGGTAATATTGAGACTGTAGTGTGTTTCTATAAGAATATTAAACATGTGTAAGTGCACGCTCGCGCCTCTTCTGTCCCGCTTACCCACCCACCACTTCTACGCAACGTAGTAGCAGATGCGTTCGCGATTTCGTGTGGCTAACATGGTGTTCAACTACGACATATTAAAGTGATATTAAGATATATTAAATATAGGAGACGTAGTCGTTGTATTATAGCGGTCGTAATTAACGTCCGGACCCTACCATTAAACTACGCAAAATAACATTAACGTCCACTATATGTAATTTAGAAAAGCATTCCACGACACGATACATCGTACATATCCACAATTGTATTGTGACATAACGTGACGTGCAAAATTATAAAAGGGCTCAATGGAAACGAATTCCCGTCAAAACTACAAGGCATTCCACATTGTTTTTTAAAACCACAATTGACGTCCAGATATCGCTTATGACATTTTATGTACAGACTTATTTAGATGTAGAATGTTATATATATATATATATATATATATATATATATATATATATACTTTTCATATTTCTTACGTTGAAGGTATTCACGTACAAACTAAGTGGCCATGATGTCCTGATACCGCTAATGGTATATTTTTTAAACGTTCCAATACCGGTAATAATAAACTTGTAATTTTGAATATTGAGTACGCCATCGATTCATTACATCTAAATAATGTCTTGAAACCATTAGTGATATATTTCTTGCATTTAATATTTCCCTATTAAAGTAACAGGGTTATAATGATACTGTGATATTAATAATGACATACTCCTTTCATATCCTACCACAGAAATCATGTCCTGATACCGCTAATGATAAAATTCATAAATCGAATATTGCGCACGCCACCAATTCTTTAGGTATAAATTATGTCCTGATAATACTAGCATCAAATTTATTTCATTTAATATTTTCCTACTCCATCAATTCCTGTAAATTGTACCTAAATTATGCCCTGATACCACTAAACGTATGTTCCTTATGTTAAGTATATAAGCCATATATTCTGTGGTAGCAAATATATCCGGAAACCCCATCATTCCAAATATTCATTTTTTAATTTTTTTTTAATCATAAAGAAGAAATCAACAATTGTTATAATTAATCGTAAACTTTAAAATTGTGAAAGAAATCATACATTAAAATATTTTTGGTCTCGTAGGAGTATAAATACGATATCAATGTCAGATTAAACTCACGTCATACGCTAATAAGTAATACGATCGAATAAGGAAATTAATGTGTATACGAGTTTGAATTTACCTTCATTTATTTATAAGACAATACCTTTAAAAAGTTGATACCTTTAAAAGATGAGCAAAGATATTGTATCCCGATTGATGATCTTCAATCGGCATCATGATCTTCAAAACTGCTCATTTAAACTGAAGTTTGAGAACTCTGGGCGACAATGAAGCGTCGACGACAAATTACACGGCTCCTCCAAGATCTACACGAAATCAACTAAGCGGGAATTGGCATAAATATTCGAATTCAACTTTTGTGACTTGTTTTCGGTGTTCTGACCTTCGATGTGTATGCATGGGTATTTTAGATGAGAGCAGGGCTAACTAAGTTCTCCGAAAGAAAAATTTAAATTTTAGCTGTATCGTGGGGTATTGTTTGAAAAAGATACACCTCGTTCCCCAAACTATTTTTGAATCTTCTGAACACAAAGCAATGAAAAAAAGGTATTTTTAAAAGCCTAAGTAATGGTTAAAGGAAAATTATATCGATGAATCTATATATCATAATTTTTTATATATTTACGACAATATCTGTGTCCTTCTACTTAATTATATTAGTTACTATTAAATATTTATTGCGCTTGGGAACCAATTTCTTATAAACAAAGTACATTCACTTTAAACGAGACACCAACCTTCGATGCGATAGCCAGACTCACACTTGGTCGATTTTTTCTTTATGTTAGAAAGAGTCGAAAACAAAAAAAATTAAAATTATATTTGAAGGCATTTTTAAAGTATTCTATCCCTTATGTGATGCAAAGAATTAATTTTATCTATAATTTAAATTAATAAAATAAATTTTTATCAATATTATTACTTATTTTTTAGGACAGTTAAACTGTTACTCTTTTATTTATATACAAAATGTCTTCGTCCATAATAGACTTACACTTGTGACCTTGCCTCAGCTTACGAATTATCAATTTATTTATAAAAACCAAGACACTTTCAAGATGCGAAATAATTTGAGCGTTCCGTTTTATAATTCTACTACCGATTTTCACCTTGAATCAGCGGCCATATGCAGCCTTCAATCTCCATAAAAATTAACATAACCTGTCTCACCAAGATTCGTACGAGTAATACGGAACAAAGACAATATAATATTGAAGTGTTGTACAGTTGGCAACTCTGAACAATTTACACCATTTTCCTGTTGAACTACATCACTGTAGATATATATATATATATATATATATATATATATATATATATATATATATATACACATATCTATATTATTAATGAAATTGTAAAAAAATAGCATGTCTATACATTAAAAAAAATAAAACCTCTTAAAAAAAGTTCAATTTTATAATTATTATTGGGATCCTAGGATAATTCAACAAATGGTGCTTTTTATTTGTAGCCACGCAGGTTAACGTACTTTGGCAAAATACTTACTGTACTTTGATCGCGTTTCCAAGTATTTTCTCTAATAATATTCGTAGTTTTTAATTTTTACCGATCAATATCATTAGTTCGTTCTGAAATTCTATAGATGGCAGTATGCGTATTTTTGTAACAAGAAAACAAATCATGTACCTTTAATATTTCTATTCATACATAAAAAGAAACCTTATTGTTACAAAGATGCATGCGAGCTGTTATGACGGAAATTGTTGTCGAAAGTTCAAAAAACAATAAAAAAATTTACAGTTACTTTTATTTAAAGTAATATATTTGACTAGTATAAACTATGGATTAAGAGAACCTAGGAAGTGCCTGCTCGCAACGGGAATAAGTCTAAAACTGTGCTGGAAGCCGTTTAGCTTTGGTAAGTTAGCTGTTTGCTGGTCCGGGATAAAATGAGAACTGTGAGATGTGTGATGTGATACTCTAATGTTGATACCATGTGACAAAATCACAACTATAAAATAAACAACTAGTATTAACCACTAAACATTTTTATAATAGAATCTTACTTTACTCTTATAGAACTCTAGATTAATGTAACATAATGGTGTAAATACAATGAGAACCTAGTCTATGATATAAATAAATTGATGCCGTAGTTATCGAGTACTAATACACTTATATGTGTAAAATAGAGATAACAAGAGAAAATTTTTGCGAAATACTGTTTTTCTGTTTCACTTCTCTAATACTATTTAAGGAAATCCACATCAGAATTTTTTTGATAAAAAATACTTGCAGAACCTCATGATTATATAACTGAGTTCATAATTATGCAAAATAATAACAGACATATAAAATTAATAGTGCTATTTAAATTTTTAATAAAGGTCAACTAAAAACACATTGTGATGATATAACAGATATGATGTATGTGTCCATGAACAAATCAATGAAGTAACCCGACAAACGACCACAGTTAATCGAGCCCACTTGTAAATATCAATGGACAACAACGAAAAAGCATTTACACATTTGCAAGATAATGACCTTTTTTCGAGTTCGAATAAACGTAATATTTAACAATAAAATCACAACATGCGACTACAAAGCAAATAATGTTTTTGGCATAACATTAACTGACGGATCTGACTTGCGGATTATTTTTTTAACCCAGATTTGAGACCCAAATCCACACCAAATTAAGATTTCAATAAAAAATAAATCAAAGAAATAAAGACTATTCATTAGGTAAATATTATTAATATTTCAAACCAAACCAATCACACTCTTTTAAAAAAATATATTTGCGTTATATCCTATGAGCTTCATATGTCATAAATATTTTTAAGATAATAAAGAAGTGCCATTTTTGGTACATAAATAAATTCTGTCTTCTCTGATGTATAAGGAAGGCCGCACACTACGAACTTTTGGCCGTGAGGCGAAAAAAATCCTCAGCATAATGCCGTGCTTGTCAATTATTGTATTGAGGACATTTGGCGCCAAAGTGTCCGTAGCAGGGAAAAGTCTGTGACAAGTTATAACTTGTTTGTGGCGCGGCGGTTTATCGTTTTTAATATTGCATTTGTGGAGCAAGGATGCTACAGTGAGCGTTGACTTAGAAATCTGAATGAACATTTAATATTTAAATGAAAAATTACACAATTTGACCTCTTTTGGATAAACACAACTTTAAAAGAATGCACCGATTGAAATATTAATGATTGACAGTGATTAAAAGTTTGTCAAAATTTGATTGAAAGATGGAGTGAAATAAATGAAATCCAAGAAAGCGAAAAAGGTATATAAAACTATTTTTTTATCATTAATAGTATAATATAATAATTACTTCGATATAGATAATCATCATCGCAGTTCTGCGTAAGTTAGGAGAAATAAAGTAAAATTGTAATGTCTTCTCACTAATTTTTATTATTTTGCAAATTTATGAACCATCATTTTTATCAATGCTATTATTAATACGAAGTAATAATAAAAACTTGGCAAGCACAAGTAGAATTTTGTTACGAGGATTCCGTACATATTTAGGCATTAATAAACATTTGTACCTATCCTACGTAGTGCCCCTGTTAAACTATTTTATTTCTATGATCGCAAAATTTTGATTTTTCGAAACATAAACGTATTGTCTGTTTTATATTTTTTAGGATATTTTATTAAAAAAAATTAACATGCAATATACATTTAAAAAAAATTATAATTCTATATAGCACTAGAAATCATTGATTTTTTAAATTTTCCCCTTACTTGTGCCATAAGTCTTCCTATTAGAACAAGTTTCAAGATTGTAGATCTAACGGAAGTATCCTACAAGTTTTAATATAAATGAGTTATACTATGGTAAAAATAAAGAAAAATAGGCTTCAAAGGGTCATATATTTTTCTTGAGTAAACCTTTTTGACCTTTTTACAGGAATGGTACACGATATTGATTTCACGTTCCCTTTTTTAATTTTGGAGGACGAAATCCTAAAAATTAGTAAAAAAAGGAGAGAACAGAGACGTTTCGAAATGAGAGAACTAATGTGATTAATATATTCAAACTTTTTTATGAATATGGTCTGAGAATATAAGTTGAAAGAGCAAAAGCTACATTTATTTGGCCACTTTCAACATGCCGCATTTTCCTGGAAATAGAAAATATTAAATAATCAATTAACGTGGTAATTGATTATTTAATATTTTCTATTTCATTATTTATTATTTGCGCCATAGACTACGTAATCTACTGCAATAAAGTTTTAGTCGACCTCACACACTTCTAGCAAAATGATTGCGAAGAAATGTTTATGTCAGTAAAATTCAGGAACCAACTCCATTAAGATCCTTTATTCTTACTGGTTTATGTCGTAGATACGTGCATTCAGTTATTAATTGTAAGCAATTACATATCTTTTTGCACGTATCTGCGACTATTTCTCTGATTTTCGTATGACCTAATAAATATTCGAAAGTAGAGAGTAGAAATTATTCCCGGGAACAAGATACATGACGACATAAAATATTAAGTCGTTGCAGTATAATGATAAAATGTAATTTATTATAGGTAAACATGTTCAAAATGAATGGGGAAATTCAAAGGATAGGTTCAGAAAAGGATTAGTATTGCAGGAAAATGTACAGTGAAACCAGACAGCTAAATAAAACAACAGGATATTAATATCTCGACAACTTACTTTTCTTTAATTCCCTGGATTAACAACCAAAAATTACTAATATTACAGCACTTTTCTCGGCAAATCTGAGAGTCTAGTGACGAAATTCAAAACATTATACCTACTCCAACATTTCCTCTCTACCACTAATTTTTTCAAATTCAGTATTGAGTCCTATTGTAAACCACCAGAATAAAAAAACTTCGCAACTTTTTGAAAAAGCGCTAACAAATATTTTGAAAGAAAAATTGTGTTATGATTAGTAGAAGTAGATGAAAAAAAAATATGCACTTAAATTAATACCTACGATGAAACTAAACTATGAGAAGCAAAAATTTAGAGTAGTACCCTTCTGCTAACTCTAATGGCTACTCTGCCATCTTCTCAGTTGTTACCACTAAATACTATACGGGAAAGTAACAAATATATGTCAACAATATAGCCCCCTTACCATTACCAACACTATCGACATCGTCATCTTCAATATTAAACAGCCGTTGCCTCTCACAACTTCGACTAGCTAGCACCACCCACACCAACGCTGCAGAAAAACATACTAATTCCAATAGAAAGAACAAGTTATATTTATAATTTTAAGAACAATTCCTCCAATATATTAATGACGACGGGGTGTACGACCCGGCCAATTTGCAGTAATTTAAATATAAATTAATTTTAATATCTTTTTAAAAATAATTATTATTCAAACATGGGGATTTTGCATAATTTTAGGACTTACCTCAAGGTCACTGAAAGTTTCTCTTTCGGTAATATTGAATCTCTAAATCGAATATCTTAATATGTAATATAAGGCCCAACTAGTTTTAAAAGTACAAACGAAAAAATCTTTCGTGATTGTATAGTATTGGAAGAACTTCTCGGGACGATTCGTAAGCTTACTAAATATTTTACAGAATTATTCCTGCTTTGAACGTACATTAAGAAGAAAACGTAGGCAAACCCATTTTTTTCAAGCTCTAATTATAAGAGCAGAAACATAAACTACTTTTACAAAATCCATTTTGAAACTGATTCTTTTGATACGGTCTTATGCCGTAGTGCATTCGCCTGCTTTTTTTATTATTTTTGCCTCATGTTAAAATACTGCAGCACCATTTCACGTCACGGCCAAAAGCTCTTAGTGCGCGCCTAACCTAGCGTAAACCTATTTAATTGGTATATTTTATGCAGGGTTAAAGAAAAACTTAGAATGAAAATGTAAAAAAGCAGCTATTTGAGGGCGACTAACTAAAATAGGTATCAGATACAATTTCAGTAAAATGTCTAGTACAACACCAAAAATTACGTAGGGAATTTTTTACAAAAATATCATCAACTATAATCCCTGTTGTGTCTCTATATCTGTATGTACACGATTTTCTTAGTAACTACTGAGAGGATTTAATTCCAGTTTTCATTAATAGATAAACTAATTCACAGAAAAGGATTTAAATATATAACTTTGATTATTTTATGAAAATTACCCGACTAATAACGATAAATGTTGATGAAGTTGGTAAAACTCCCTTTTAGGTATAGAGTATAGCCACTTAAATCTTTAGAGATACGTGGAAACAATGTGGCAACATTATTCTTCTCGAAAACTTATACAAGCCTGCGACCGTTTGTGTGGATATATATATATATATATATATATATATATATATATACACACACATATATATATATATATATATATATATATATATATATAACATAAAGGCGATACTATACGTTTACTGCTTATATAAATGTAATTTTTAACTCAATTTTCCAAAGTTGCCTATGCAAAACTGTCGTAATGTTTTCAAAGCTAAATAAATAATTTTAACACTTTAGTAATAACAAAGAGTGTAAAACAATAAGATTAAATATGAAATATCAAAAATTATGTATCTATTTATCGGACATCTCTTTCAAAAAACAAAATGTATAATATGAAATAGCTGAATAATGAATATATAATTTAATGTAATAATTTTTTTCTTTTTAAATAGTTTATGTACTTAAGCCAGGTTAAACGAAGAACCAAGACTATCTATATGACGTTCCGTTATCGCTGCTTAATCTGATCATCTGCACGGTATTATAAATATAATAATGATAAAATTAATTGGTTATTAACGGAGGCGTATTATACATAGAGAAGTATTAGAGAATTAATTAGCATAATATGGAAAAATTAATTGAATGGGTTTCGTAATTTTGAATATAATTATAACCATACTAAGAGCTATTATAGTGATGGAAAAACCTGATCACCGAGTGAAGGCCGATGAATCACAACAGCAGCCAAATTCAGTGTTTACGTTAGTTTTAATTTGTCACGCCAACGCAAGTTTGCATAAAACTACTAAACATCAACATCAATGTCAAATTCCATAGTAATACATAAAATTGTGTATTTATGAAGCAATTATAGAATAATTAAAAACATTGAAAAATCATTTACGCATTAAAAGTTTATAGTGGAAAATCGACGAATATTTTGTAAGAATGTTGTCAAGATGTTGAGTTAGGGGGAATACGTTTTAATAACTAGTTTTGTTAGATAACGTAAAAACACAAAGTTTCGAAAATATACGAAACATTATGTTTTATGTCTTTCACAGATATAACACGGATACATTTTAAAATACAAAATTATTTTCGTTATAGATTTAATTTATTTATATGAAGTTTCTACGAACATTTTACAAACTCAACAATATGTGATAAGTAACTTGTCTGTTACTCCGGAACTAGTAAAAAATTAACAACATTTACAAAAATTATATATGAATAGAGTTTAGAGTGTACTTAGCTATAATCATATATAAGTATATGTAGAGTGTACTTAGTTATATTAGTAGAGGTACTGAGCTGTGATAATTTTTCGTTTAACTTCATTTTATGTACTAGTAATTTTCAGATATTCAAAAACAATAACTTAGCGGGTAGAGGGGACATGTAACTCTAAAAAATTACCAATTTAAAGCAAAATATTTCATAAACGGATCCCTGTATAGAAAAAGGATTCATGACATACCTTGAAAATTTTTGAAAGGCCTTTTCGATTTCAATATACAAGGAGCTATATAAATAAAAAAATGAAGTATAGAAAAAAAATTTAAAAATTCCACCTTAGTGCAGAAATTTAAAATTTGGCAAATTAAGAAAAAAAATTAATCTGCATATTATGCGACGAAAATGATCGGTTTTTTTTTTATTTTATTAAAACCGCAGATATCACAATATAAGTACCCGCTAACATACATATGATTTAAATAAATTTGTCGAACCTGAGTGAGAAAAAGTTTTTTTTTTGGGTAATCTAGGTATTAGAAATTTCATGAAAGTAAATGAAAGCAAGGAAAATATACTGAGATGCGACAATAAAGTACGTATAAAATATTATACTCTTTTTAATATGTACCATTCTCATAAATGACATGCAATATTTAATATTAGATCCGATCTCCATACATTTAGAGGACCCTTTCCTAAGAATGGAAAAAACGAAAACCTTATTAAATCACTTTGTTATCGATCTGTCTGTTTATATGTCCGATAAAGATATTTTTAAGGACGGTTAGAAATATTAAGTTATCACACACTAAGTTTCACAGTCCAATAGTCCTATAAAAATTGAAGCTTCTGCCTCAACGGAACAAAAAGACACAGCCTTTTAAATATCACGTATCTCGATACGAACGCACTATCTATAATCTGTAGCTAATTATTGATAAAACGTAAGATCTTATAAAAGACGGAAACCTCATAAAATCGCTTTGTTATCGACCTGTCTGATTATATGTCCGTCAAGATATTTTTTTAAGGACGGTTAGACGTATCAAGGTACCATTATTAACAGACACTCTATATAGCTTCTACCTCAACGGAAACAATATATACAGCCTTTCAAATATCACGTATCTCGATACTGACTCACTAACTATAACATAAAGTGATTTATTGACGAAAGGTAGATGCTTTAGTCCAAATAAAAGAAGAAATGGGAAAATCATTCTTTATTAATTCTGCAAGGAATTATTATACAACGAACTAATTTTTTTTCTTTCTCAGTATTTTGTATATTTGCATAGCACTTCCTCACTTAGCTTTACGATAATATGACGTGCAAGTTCTGTTCGGACTTGAGCGTCTTTTATTTATTGACATTTTCGCTATAAACTCGAATATTATCGATATACAAGCTTTGATGAAACTTGTTACTATGAGTACTTTGGAATCTCGAGAATGATATACTTAAACTAAATGTGGACACCACAATAATCTAGCTCTGTGAACGGAACAATGCGGTAAATTTGGTAAAAAGTTGATATAAGGGTATATTTTTTGTTAATATTTTACTATCAAAAATATTTCTTACCAATCTACAATTTAATTATCAAATAATTGTCAGTTATGTAAGCATTGAGGCTTTCGATACGACCGTGGATTCAGAGTGAGATGTGATGCGCCCCACAGAAAAGAGGGTATTGGGTCAAGGAGCGCATAATGAATGAACAAAAAATATTGCATATGGAATGAAATCCATTAAATTGTTTCTTGGAGTATATAAAATTCAATATATTAGTAGATTTAATCAAACCTACTTATCCAGTTTTTACAAAACGTTTTATAAAATAATTCTGAAATCTCCCAAGTAAAATGTGTGATAAAAATAATAATATTACAAATCACGAAAGCTAAAGAAGATAATCATCATATATACTTATTCTAGAAAATATAGCAGAAATGTATCTCTTCTCTCTATCTAGATTATCTCCATCTAGACTAAGTGAAAATTTCATATTTTAAAAATAAATGTTGCTTCTAATCATTTCAAGTCTATATATAAATATATATATATATATATATATATATATATATATATATATATATATATATATATATATATATATATGTATCAACAGAAAATAGTATCATACTACATGGAATTCAAATAGCGAACACTTTTTTGCAAGGATATAAATGTATTTGCAGGTATATTTACAATCCTCGTGCTATTTGTGAACTCTTTGAACAGAAATAAAATTCAATTAAACTACTTAAAGTATTTTAATCATTGCTTTCATTTGTTATCATCAGTTTACTGTCTGTGATCCATCACGGTGATAACACCGTGTGATAATATGCATAAAGTTGATTTAATTGAAGCCTATTTTTGCAACTATTGTAGCCAGGATAATACATTAAAATGGTATAAGGAACAGTATCCTGGCCGTAAACTACCTAATCATAACCTTACGTATCCTCCGTACATTCACTTCAGAAACTATTTAAACAAAATAAAAAACAAAAAAAATATTTATGTAAATATCCCAATGGATTCTAATATGTAAAGACAAAACTAAAATAATAAGACGTCACCAAAAGGTTCCAAACATTTAACAAATACATTTTTTTTTAATTTTAAATAACATATATTAAATAAATAATTAATTAATTGATATTTCGCTCTTCAAAATTTAAAATACGTAAAGCAATATGAAATATAAATGCAATTTATAGGAAATTTATATATTAAAAGAAAATTTTAATCGGATGTTTAAATTTACTGGTATTTCCTGAAATGGAACTGAAAATACTTAAAATTTGCTAATTACGATAGCAGATTCTCGTGAAAATGGACAACTTTTAAGGTCTTCTACAGAAAGGTGCGAATGCTGCTTTTATAATCAAACTATTTCTATTTCGTTTTTTCTTTTAGTTCCTTTGAACCTACTTCTTATGATTCTTCGTAATATAAATGTGTTAAGAGGGAAACTGGAGATTTTAGCTGCCAACGATATAGTCATCACTCAATTCAATAACCATATTTAATAGACAGACTTTTTCGTTTCATTAGTCTCTTAAACAATCATAGAAATAATATTACGTTACTTCACGTACACCATCTGATAAATTGACTGTTCAAAACTAATGGTAATGAACAGAGAATTTTCTTGGCAAAAAGCTGAAACTTTCATTTTCACTGGCAATAGGACTAGGCTGATTTTGAACAGTTCAGATACTTTTTATAAACAAATGCGTATACGTTCGTGGAGTCTCATCTTACAAAAAGTACACAATATGACAGTTCTTTACATTTTTTTAATATAATATAGATATTTTGTGACATGTTTATTAGGATATTTACCGTAGAAACATAACAAAAAAATAACTTAAACCATATTGTAAAACATTTCGAAATTAATTATAATAATAATATAACTATGAGTTACTATGTCGACAGAAAGCTTACTTGTGAGTTACTATGTCGACAGAAAGCTTACTTTGTTAGGCGTAACAAGATCGTATATACTAAATTACGCACGCCCATGGGCGGCTGAACGCCGGAAGTTCACGAATCAAATTTAAACAATGCAAACTCCAAAAAAACTAAAATAAGTAAAATTTGCGCACGCGCCTTCACTATATGTGAAAATGAAAAAATTGTCTTGTGGAATAAATAAACCTTTCTTCGTTATATTTCCTAATTATTTTTTAATGAAAATGAAAATCCGATAGAGTTTATCCGTTAGAGTAATATGAAACAACCGTCTTATAAAAATAGCAGTCATTTTATTCCACTCTGTAACATATATCAAGAAAAAAAATTGGTCTCCAAAACAAAACAAAATTGTTCAGAATAATAGAAGTAACTCCAAAAAATTAATTGAATAAAAATTGTTTTCCATTGTAATATAATTCGATATAATAATAAAACGATTATTAGTATCAAAATAAATTAAAATAAGTGCTTACATTTACTTATTGAATAGATTACAATTTTTTGCCTTAATACAAAAATATAAACATCGTCAAAAAATACATGATAACAACAGTTAATGGGAAACGAAATGGATATGAAAACATAAAAAATTGAGGAACTTTGTTCATAATAACAAACAAAATAAAACAATTCTTTCCCTCCAACTTATAGTGACATCTATATGTTACATACGTTTCCAATATTAATACAAATCACTTCGTTCAGTATTTAAAAACTCTGATTTACAAACAGATGGCGCAGAAAATACCTAAAAATTTAATTTTTTATTTCATCGTTGCTTTATGGAAACCAACAGGCCACAAAATTTTACGTTAAGATTTCAATTTTTTAGGTATAAAAACTCAATAATATTATCTTGCTTCAGCAATAGCTTCATTTTGTAATTAAGGAAATAAAAAAAACCTGTTATGTCCACACAGAACTCACACTGCGAAGGTTCCGTACAAATAAAGTCTTAAGGGTACATACATAGATTTAATGTGCTACTAATAGACAAATATACTCGACATGCCTTGCATCACCGAAATTAAATTGCCCTTGTGAGCGTAATTGTATATATGTGTGAGTTTTAGTGATGGCTTCTTACTACCGATATTATATCGAGAATATAAAAATAAAGTGGCTATTTATTTCCCAGAGCCCATAATTATGAACTCGCCTCCAATTTAACATATTTTTAGGAATGATTAAATTATATAAGAGTAACTCCCGTCTCAAAAATGATTATGCAATACCTCGTATGAGGCGTTCCCCCTCATATTTTTTAACCTTAAATATTTGTTTAACTTTAAACACTTTGTGTGCGTTATTTGTACTGTGAAAATTTAAATCCGAGCGTATTCGTATAAAGAATTTAAAATCATGGCCAGGAATGCCGCAAAAGTACTTAAATTTAGCCCAAAAATAAAACAAAAGTTGTATCAGAAAAAATAAGTTTTATGTAGAAAAGTAAAAAAAGATGTGTAGATATTTTAAAATTAAACAAACAACATATTACCTAAATAACCTTTAAGTACTAACTATAAACAAATTATATTCGTTTTTAAAATTGAAAAAATAACGAACACGATTTCCTCGTATAATGATATTATGGCACCAAAACTGAAAAATGTATTTCTACGATTCTAAATAATCCTTTTGTTAGTTATTATAAAAATCATTGGCCTTTAAATAAAATAATCTTATTCAAATGGTCTGTCTAAATCTCTTTTGATAAATTTTTAAAAGTTTTTTCATTTAATTTTCAATTATATAGTTTATTAAAAGTTATATGTGACTATTAAGAGAGTCCCGTTTGTATGAATAATTAATAGAATTATCAAAAATATTGTTAGTGTAAATAAAATGTATGATTTCGAAAATTGTTTTATTTAGTCTTCTTATAAATGTTAAATTCAGTTTTTAAATGTTCCCTAAAATAATGCTCGCATTTTAAGTATATACCAAATACATCTTTTAATGGATAAGTCAAAAAACCCTTCCTTGTTGTACGAAATCTTTACGATTTATAAATGACTTATCAGTTCGTGATTGTACCAAGAATCTATCAAATTTCACAAGTTTTTGTAAATTTTTTAACCACGAATCCACCTATATATTCGACAACCGATTTAATAAACTGTGACAAGTCTTCGGAAGTGTTGGGTAGTCTGACTAAAAACCGAGAACATGTCTTCAATATCACCTGGATTGTAATTTCGAAAATCATCGCTCAATCGAAATTTCTTTAAAATTTTATTATATAATATTGTAAAATTAATGTATTTTGCGGTGAAAACTATACTGGAAAGCATAGTCATTTTTTTAATCTGCAAGCAGCTTTCACACTCAATTTTAACTCTGCATGATAAAGTAAGCTTTTGTGTGCAAATATAAATTGACTGATCGTTGGGTTATCATTAAAACCACCCCTGGGACGTATGGCACTAGACAATGTTTCCAAATGGTCTTGTGATAGTTTATGAAAAGGTAAAAATTTCAAGTGACCTTTCTGAATGTACTCTAAAAATATTTTAGACTTGTTATGTTTATTAAGAACTCAGTTAAACCTAAACTTCTCGTAGAGTTTATGATCATCCGTAGAGTTTATAATCATCCGCCATCAAACTTTAAATTTCTTAAATATTTGTATACTCGATCGATTTTTTCGAATATTTCTTATTTATAAGTTGAATACAAAGGTTTTTTAACCGAAGAAAAACTTTTTTTAACAGAAAAAAAGTTTCTGAACTTAAAAATATCAAATATATCATTAACGAGGGTAATAAGTAGCACAGTGGCTTCCGAATTCTCAAATTGTGATAAATTCAAAAAATAATGGCAATACTGAATGGCTTTTGCAACAGACCTTGAAAGTAATTACGCTGCTAGCATAACTTTGATTTTTTGTTAATATTCCTGAATGTAATATTGTTCCTCAATTTAATTGTGTAAAAGGTAAATTCAATTATTCTACCATTTTCGTCCATTAAAACTTTTTCGTCCCTGAACGTATTTCTCACAAGTTTTAATAAGTTTAATTGAGTAAAATCTAATATTTTTTGGCTATATATGTGAAATATGGAGTATATGGTTCGCTATTCAATTTTGTACCAATTAAACTGGACATGGTAGGACTTGAAGTGATTCCGTCAAATGTAATTTAAATTACTACACATGAAGTCTTATTAGGTCAATCTAGGCAACTTTTCAATAAATTTGCCTTTTGTGAAGCCGTAAACTTTTTCTTGCAAAGAAACCAATTGGAAGTTCCCGAAAGCTATTTAAAGCCACGACCATAAATTCTAGAAGTTGATTTGCAATTGCTGATTCGTCTCCGTGTAAATAAGTGCCTATATTAATATAGCCAAAATGTGATTTGCCGACAAATTCAGTATATTCCGTAACGTTCATTGCATCAAAAGTGATGCTAAAAAATAATTCTTTTTTAGCCATTTCCTTTTTTGTATTGGATGACTCAGCTCTAAAAATCGGTTCGCTATTTACTATCTGACATAATTTCCTATATTTGTTAATATGAGTTAAAAAAAACAAATTTTTCACGGAAATAATTACCTTGAACTATAGAAATGCAGAGGTTATGTAAATTTTCTAAGCTCTTCACTATGTTCAGAAGAATGGGCAATTATATAATTTTTTTTTCGTTTACTCTGTCTACTGAAAATTGCAATGTTTCATGGTGTGATAAGGTTTAAGTTATCCCGAAAACCTGAACGTTTTTTTAATTCTTCAAGCACCAATCGTGGTGTTATTATTTTTCTTTATTCTCTTGGATTTAGCCATCAAGTTCCCGATGTTCTGCTGCTTTCATTTTAATTTATACTTTAACTTATCACATTTAAAAAAAAGCTTCTATTTTCTTAGCGACAGTGGTGGCTTCGACGTCGATGGCTCAGATAAAATATCTCTCTCTCTCTCTCTCTATATATATATGTATATATATATATATATATGTATATATATATATATATATATATATATGTATATATATATATATATATATATATATATATATATATATATATCATACGAAATGAATACATATTTATAATAATATTTTAACCTCAAATAAAAAAACTGTTTTCTGTTTTAACTAAAAATATATACATGACATGAATTTTCTCTTGAGTCGTAACCTTATCCGAACACAGCACAGAGTAAACGCACGCTTACTAAGCAGTGTGTAATTTGTCTAGTCTTGGTGAAAATGCTAAACTATACCGGTATAAACTCTATAGACACTGAATCCTTTTTCAAAATACTTCGAGGTGCTCTTTGTACAAAATACTTTCTACCAAAATGTTTATTACACACCTTACATTTTTATGGGGAATTCAGTTGCTTCTATTAAACATTATTGTCCATTTTTCTCGTCGTACAAAAATTCATTGGAAAGCTGGAAAATATATTTTTGAGTGATATTTCGAATAATAATGTGGAAACCATTATTTAAGGGTCGAATACACTTTTTCACTAATTGCCAGCTTGTTCTTGATTTTTTTATTTAGAAACTTATAAAAAAATCAAGAACAAGCTGGAAAATATTTTTCTGATCTGTGCCTGATTTGAACCCACGCCTTTTTCTGTTTCTATGGAAAAATATCGATATGACTTGTCGACGAAATAATGCCCATTCCTGTATGTAATTCCGTAAAATGTCCATTTTTCAAGGATACAATATCTCGTAATTGTATTCACAAAATATAAAAACAAACTATAAAACGTAAAATAGAACATATTTAGTATGTCATGTATAGTTCACAAAGTCTAGTGGAACAATAAATTGGCGGAAAATAAGTAATAAAATAGTAAGCATGTACATCATATTTAACTGTGAAATGATTCTATATTTGGATTATTCATATACGTCACTTCACAATCCAAAACTGACAAGACACCATTGCTTATTCTAAAATAATATTCTGGAAATATTATTTGAAAATAAAATATAATAAAAATATTAATTTAACGAACTAAAATACTATCGGAGATATTTATCTGTCAAAATAGTTTTATTTGTACGCATATTGTCACGAATATCACAAATCTAATTTAATGTGCGTGGGCTTGTAAGTGTGTGGGTATAACGAATCACTGCGAAATGAAGCTTATATTGTCTTAAAAATTATCTGCGTTAGTGTCGTAATGAATTTTAGGTTCTTTTAAATGCATATACGAGTATATGTGACTAAAAGTGACTTGTAAGTTCATACTTGGCAAGATATGAATGAAGGTTATGCGATTCATCTAAACTACTAAGTGGGTCTCTTGAATGCTATAAATTAAAAATATTTAATTAGTCATAAATATGCCATGTACATATGTCAGATGTTCTTGGCAAGCTATGTATATTTGTTTATAAAATACTGCGTGCCGCTGCCCATCATCGTCTCCTAGTATCCCAATTACTGGAGGTTAAAATGGAATGTAAAGACAAACAGCGTTACTGGAAGTTTATCTAAATTGTACCGGAAAATTATATCAATTATTATAAATCCCAGGTTTGAGAAATTTACGATATTTTGACGTATATAAAAAATACAATATTCAATATTCAAAATATATATCATAGCAAAGAATACAGTATAAAAGTATATACACATTTCTCAAAATAATTTAATAGAAATTTATACCCATATTTTATACGCCCACATTTACAATAATAACAATTATTACAATACGAATACATGAACAAGGCATGTGAGCGAGAACATATTCTTTATGATATTACTGCAAGTGGAAAAGAGATGACAATATGCGTACAAATAAAACTATTTTGACAGATAAATATCTCCGATAGTATTTTACTTCGTTAAATTAATATTTTTATTATATTTTTTTTTCAAATAATATTTCCAGAATATTATTTTAGAATGAGCAATGGTGTCTTGTCAGTTTTGGATTGTGAAGTGACGTATATGAATAATCCAAATATAGAATCATTTCACAGCTAAATATAATGAACAAGCTTACTATTTTATTACTTATTTTCGCCAAATTATTGTTCCACTAGACTTTGTGAACTATACATGACATACTAAATATGTTCTATTTTACTTTTTATAGTTTGTTTTTATATTTTGTGAATACAATTACGAGATATTGTATCCTTGAAAAATGGACATTTTACGGAATTATATACAGGGATGGGCATTATTTTGTCGACAAGTCATATCGATATTTTTCCATGGTAACAGAAAAAGGCGTGGGTTCAAATCAGGTACAGATCAGAAAAATATTTTCAAATTTAAAATAATTGAAAATTTCTAAATAAAAAAATCAAGAACAAGCCGGCAATTAGTGAAAAAGTGTATTCGACCCTTAAATAATGGTTTCCACATTATTATTCGAAATATCACTAAAAACTATATTTTCCAGCTTTCCAATGAATTTTTGTACGACGAGAAAAATGGACAATACTTTTTAATAGAAGCAACTGGATTCCCATTGATTGCATTGCATTGATAGAAAGTATTTTGTACAAAGAGCACCTCGAAGTATTTTGAAAAAGGATTCAGTGTCTATAGAGTTTATACCGGTATAGTTTAGCATTTTCACCAAGACTAGACAAATTACACACTGCTTAGTAAGCGTGCGTTTACTCTGTGCTGTGTTCGGATAAGGTTACGACTCAAGAGAAAATTTATGTCATGTATCATGTCATGTTTTGTGAAATATTGATTTTCATTTTCGTTTTTTCATGATATTCGTGTTTATATTCGCAAATTCAGTGTTTGGTGTCACTAAGAATGGCAATGGTGAATTATTTAATATATATATATATATATTACGTAAAAAATTAAACCAAAAAATTATATTTATATACACACATATTAAAAAGATGAAAAATAGCTCGTGTTATGCACATGTAAATGCAAACACTTTTAATATAACATCATTTTGTAAGCGTGGAATATGGTGACCTTATCGATTACATAAATTATGAAAAGTAATATAAATACACTTGTTTTTACGTAGTTAATTGTAAAATCATACGCATATAGGGTATCAGCAAAAAAATCAAGAATTTATCTTCGTGAAATAAAACTCTTGTATACGCAAAAGGCTCATAATCTTTTATTTCATTAAGACAAGCTATATTTTACTCTTTACTTAAGGATAGAAATAAAGAAAAACATATATTCTAAATAGTTTATTAGTAAAAAAGTACATCTATTATTTCAAAATAGTTTCACAGAAACTATAGATGAAAAGTAAAGTATACATACGAAAAATTGATTACACATATATATGATATCGTACGTTTAGAAACTAAACATAAGTGCAATAATTCACAATTAAATTCAGTTAATTTTAATTTCTTTCTAATTTTTCTATTGCATTGTGTACATAAATTGAGGTAATAATAGTAAAATGTTACGGCAGCATTTTTTAACATAAAATTGGATCATTATTCGAGTCAAATTATTCGTTACACTAATTTGAAAGCTTCAGTCAAAATTTGATTAAAAGTTGAAATGTCCGGTTAAATATAAGAATTAAATATAATTGGGGTAATTTAGGATAAGAAGAAGTCGTTGCTGGTCCGCTAAGAAGCTTTAACTTAACCTAATAAACAATTGGAACGACCAAATATACTTTATAGAAAACAAAAATGGACAAACCCACACACATATACACATACTCAGCTGCACATAGCATTTTATAGTTTGTGTAAAAGAAAATTGTCCTCAAGATATATTCATAAAGATGGGAAAGGCCACTTACATCGTTAATATAATATAAACAAAGAAAAATAATATTTTACCAAAGATGAAAATGGTACAACAGTTATTTTATAAAAACAAACAAAATATAATAAACCTGTTGTAAGAATGAAACATATTGAAAAAACTAATGAAAGGTAATGGCTATAAATAATATAATCATTATAAAACTCTTTTCATCACCATGAGCTTTTGACCAAGTTTGATGGTTTTAAAATCGGATATTTTTTCGCGGCGATTTCTTAGAATCTATCATAATAAGAGGTCTCAATATTGCTCCATTCTCAGTAAACATATCAGCAATCCTTTTTTTAAAATGGTATTTTGAATTCCCTACTATTTCTACAGCACTGAATTCCTTCTTTCTATATGGCTAATGGAAATAGAATATAATTAATATTAACAATATCATAACAATAAATTAATTACCTTAAAAGTCAATACATCTTCGGAACAATATTATATTGATATGAACTATTTCAGTTATTAAATTAAAAATACCAGTTTAAAATTTACTTTATATACAAGTGAATACATACATATATAAGCACTTAAACTAGCTATATCTCATGTGCAGACGAAAATGAAAATTTGAGTTAGTTGTACAAAGCTCATATAAATGAAGAAACATGTGCTATAACCGATAAAGTTAACACACATATGTTTCTTCTTAACCCAGATCTAGCATTTCCTTCCATCCGGATACGTTAAATAGTTTCTCCCGTTGTAAATACATATATTGCGCACAGTTCCTTCATCGAATACTATTTTTAGTTTATTGTCGAAATATCCAGTAGTTCTATGAATTCTTGGCTATTTATACAAATAGATGTCTGTGTTATAAGCGGTGGAGTTAACATATGGATATTCTAATATCCGTCGGTTCGAAATTTATTATCGCTGACTTTGTTAGGTGTAGCTTGGTTAGCTTAAGAGACGTATATATTAAGGTGCTCCCTCGCTGGGAGCATTCGCCTGTAATATAATGTAACATTTAACTTGTGGCGATCCGCGTCCGCAACACGTCAATTACAAGTGGTGCGTATTGATGTTAGAAATTGTATCAAAATATTACAGTTTGCGTCATTACAGGTTGCGCATTGCAATGCTCGGTTCTCCTCTTTCACTGATGTAATGCTCGAATCGGTAACGTTATATTACACGCCAATGCTCCCGGTGAGGGAGTATCTTTATAGAACTTACGATCATGATTTGGGTAGAATATTTTCGTCAGTCATTTTTATTTTCTTCTATATACATTTTGTTCAGTTTTTCATCGAATTCATAAAAGATTTAAATATCATTGTAATCATTTCTTAGGTCGAACAAATGTGTTGTTCCGTTATGGAAATACCTAGTGGTTGTTGATGTAGATGGGGAAACGCATGTTTAGGCCGTTAAGATAATTATTAAATTTCAATGGTTTTTAGTGAAAGGAAAATATGTGTTATCATAGGAAATTTATGTGTTATAAACTTTTTCATAATTGTTAGGTTTTAACGGTTCTAAATATACATTGTGCACATTTCCTTCATGGAACGGAATGTGTAGATATGTCCAGTTATTTTATCGGTTATGGTTTGTGTAGATGAAGAAGCGTATGTGTTAAAACCTTTGCGATAATCATTCGGTTTTAATGGTTCGGAATATGAATTGGTCCCCGTTTCTTACATCAAATGGTATCTGTGGTTCATTGTAATTATATCTGGTTGTTTTATCTATTGTTCTTTATGTGGATGAAGAAACGTATGTATTAAAACATTTATGATAATCATTAGGTTATAAAGGCCTGAAATATGCAATGTATCCATTTCTTACATCGAATGGTATCTGTGGTTATTTTGGTTACATTAGGTTTTAAGGTTGTGGTTGTTCTATCTATTGTTGTTTGTGTGGATGAAAAAATGTATATGTTAGAACCGTTGCCATAGTCAGTGGGATTTAATGGGTCTGAATATGTATTGTTCCCATTTCCATCGTCGAACGGAATTTGTGGTTCACTGTAGTTATATTCAGTTGTTGTATCTATTGTTTGTGTGGATGAAGAAACATATATGTTGGAACCGTTGGGGTAATCAGTGGGTATTAATGGTTTTAAATACGCATTATGTATATTTCCTTCGTCGAACGGAATTTGTGGTTCACTGTAGAAATATCCAGTTTTTTTATCGGTTGGAGTTTGTGTAGATGAAGAAGCGTATGTGTTAGAACCTATGCGATTATCATTAGGTTTTAATGGTTCTGAATGTGAAATGTTCCCATTTCTTACATCGAACGGTATCTGTGGTTCATCGTAGTTATATCCAGTTGTTTCATCGGTTGTTGCTTGTGTAGACGAAGAAAGATATGTGTTAGAACCATTGCCGTTGTCATTAGGTTTTAATGGTTCTAAATATGTATTGTTCTCATTTCCTTCGTCGAACGGAATTTGTGTTTCATTGTAGAAATATCCAGTTTTTTTATCGGTTGGAGTTTGTGTAGATGAAGAAGAGGATGTGTTAGAACCTTTGCGATTATCATTAGGTTTTAATGGTTCTGAATATGAATTGTTCCCATTTCTTACATCGAGCGGTATCTGTGATTCATTGTACTTATATCCAGTTATTTTATCTATTGTTGTTTGTGTGGATGAAGAAACGTATACGTTAGAATCGTTGCGATAATCAGTGGGTTTTAATGGTTCTAAATACGCATTGTTTACATTTCTTTCATCGAACGGAATCTGTGGTTTATTGTAGATATATCCATTTGTTTTATCAGATGTGGTTTGTGTAGAAGACGAAGCGTACGTGTTAGAACCTTTACGATAATTATTAGGTTTTAATGGTTCTGAATATAAATTGTGTCCATTTCTTACATCGAACGGAATTTGTGGTTCATTGTAGATATATCCAATTGCTTTATCTATTGTTGTTTGTGTGGATGGAGAAACGTATGTATTAGAACCTTTATGATAATCATTAGATTTTAATGGTCCCGAATATGCATTGTATCCATTTCTTATATTGAATGGTATCTGTGGTTCATTGTAGTTATATCTTTTATCTATCGTTGTTTGTATGGATGAAGAAAGGTATATGTTAGAACCATTGCGATAGTCAGTGGGTATTATTGGTTTTAAATATGCATTATGCACATTTCCTTTGTCGAAGGGAATTCGTGGATCATTATACACATATCCAGTTGTTTCATCGGTTGTTGTTTGTGGAAACGAAGAAAGATATGTGTTAGAACCTTTCCCGTAATCATTAGGTTTTAATGGTTCTAAATACGCATTATTCACATTTCCTTCATTGAACGGAATCTGTGGTTTATTGTAGATATATCCATTTTTTTTATCAGATGTGGTTTGTGTAGAAGAAGAAGCGTACATGTTAAAACCTTTACGATAATCATTAGGTTTAAATGGTTCTGAATATAAATTGCGTCCATTTCTTACATCGAATGGAATTTGTGGTTCATTGTAGTTATATCCAGTTGCTTTATCTATTGTTGTTTGTGTGGATGGAGAAACGTATGTATTAGAACCTCTGTGATAATCATTAGATTTTAGTGGTCCCGAATATGCATTGTATCCATTTCTTATATCGAATGCTAAATTAACTTTACGATAATCATTAGGTTTTATTGGTTCTATATATGAATTGTACACATTTGCTTCATCGAACGGAGTTTGTTGTTTATTATAGAAGTACCCATTGAATTTTTCAGGTTGCCCTAGCGTTACCGGTAAAAAATAATTTTTATAATCCCCATCGTCACTATGAATGATTGTAGTTTTCATCTGTTGTAAATATTCATTTCCCCTCGGCGGCTTTGTAAAATCATTGTACGTATTTCTTTCCCTATTTGCTTGCATAGATACTGAAATATAAATTTTGAACAATTATTTTCGTTTTATTAAAATAAATTTAATAATTTTTAATAGTATATTACATGAGATATGCTTTCTGATTTTTGACTTCTATTGTAGTATTTTGATTTTGATGATTATTTAAGCCATTTTCATTATATTAGGTAATTCAATTTACCACAATATCTATTTGTTATTTTGTGTAATTATTATTCTTATCAGCCAAAACTGTAAATTCTATTCTAAGGCAACTCTTAGTAATGAAAATATTTTATTAACGTTATGCGAACATTGAAAAAAAAATTTCTTCGTTCTTTGCACAATTTTGCATATATGAATTATTTTATTAGTTATATAATATTATTTACTTTTGTTATGTCATGATTATAATAATTACTTCGATGTTTATTAGTGTTTTATGCAAAATACATATTTTTTTTTTAGAAATTCATCTTTTTTCTACTCTTTCCTCCTATGTAAACGTATTTTATAAACCATTCAGTACTCGAACCTGGTAATTCACAAACTAACTTCGCACATATCGTGCTCTCTTAATTTAAGAACTTTTTACTTACTTGGAGGCGTTAAGGTAGGAGAAATATGAAATTGGTGATTATAATAACTGTCAGATAATTCAAGATGAGGATATATATGACTAGGTTCAGCAAACTGCCATGGTATGCAGAAAAATTGGTGTACTTGCGTAGTCGTCAGAATAATGAAAGCAGCGAACGGATAGAAAGAAACCTGTAACGAAGATAAGGTTTTGAATATATTTGGCGTTAATTTTGTAGAAATTCATTATTCACAATTAAATGAAACTACGTGATGTAGTATTATTTCTACTTTCTTTAATTTCTTTACCACGACCTAGGTTTCGTTGTATTACACCATCTTCAGGTGGGATATTAACAAGTATCTTTGCTAATATCCCACCTGAAGATGTTGTAATGCAACGAAACCTAGGTAAAGAAATTAAAGAAAGTAGAAATAATATTGCATCACGTAGTTTCATTTAATTGTGAAAATAAGGTTCTTATTTTGTATTTTTTTACCATTCATTATAAATAATATTTGTCTTCATACACACACACACATGTACTCGAAGTTTTTTGTACACACAAACACGTTTGAGTTTGGTTAATTATTTTTAACACTAACTCACTCTTACAATACAATCTTTTAGCAAAATCTCTGCAATGTCTGTGTCAGGTATCGACGCCTCTCCCTGTATTACTTCCGCATATATGTATACCTATACATAAACATAAATACCACATTCAACTTGGCACCGACTCCAAACACCTCTATCAAGAAAAATATTTTGCATGTTTATTCATCTTTGGAAAAGAAATATTATACATTAAATAACAATTTGTTGTTGAAAAAAATATTTTAATAGAAAGTCTTTCGCCATTTTAAATATAAGGTCTAAAAATGAAACAATAATGGTAATAAGATACTCAAAATTACACGGTTTTTGCTGCTAATTGGTACGCTGCATTAATAGTAAAAACGAAAAACAAACTTTCCGGTAACCGTAGTGGATGGTTAGTGTGACATGAATTTAGTTAAAAACCGTTAAAAATCCTCAAATTTAATTTGCTTATCTCGACCTTTTTTTATGGAGACTCACATTTATGGTTAACATTTACTGATTGTGCAAAATTAAAAGCCTTAAACCTTTTGCGATAATTACAGAGTGGATAAATTTACTCCCGTGTACGGAAAGCAATTAAAAGAAGAGCTATAATATTTCTAGATTGTTTGTATAATTCAAGTACCAAATTTTTTTTGAAAATTTTCAAGAGAAAACGCGCCCTTCTTGAATTTCAGGAATAAGTTCTGAAATTATTTAAGTTAAAATTATTGCAGAACTTTTTGGCCTGTAAAAGATGCAGTACTTAATATACTGACTTCGTGAAGCTAATGTTTTAGAAGTGCAGCAGATGCAGCGCAGTGAGGCGAGACAGCGCAGCGAGGTATCGATCGATCAATATTTTATTGACACTCTCGTAGATTACCAAATGAAATTGAACTCAGTCATTTTAAATTATTCGTGCGTTCATAAATGGAGTGTATAATACTGACTTTCGTATTTCAAAAGGCATTGTATACCCTATGATATTTTGCTAAATAAAATATAGATATGTATGCCATTAGATTTTCAATGCTATTTCGAGGCAATTTTAATTATATCTGTATGAAAAGAAAAATAAAATATTTTCAAAATGAAACATATTATCGTTAAGAAAAATATAGTTTAAAGTCGCTCTTGTCCAGAGTTAGAACAGTATTTCCTCAAATTATTTCTAAGTGGTAAAGCAGTACCCTAACTCTAAATGATAATTAATTCCTTTAATTTTATTACTTACCATTTTAATAAAACGGAGAACACCTTTGATTAAACTCAGATTTTGTTGAAGAAATTCTTCCTAGTGCCTATGAAGAAAGCATAGGCTGATATCATCGACGCATACTGTGGATCTGACGGATGTCATCAAGTGTCTAAAAAAATCATTAAAAAGTTATTTGTCATTTGTACAGACAAATTAATTCGATATTATTTAATATACCGTTTACCATCGTGAAAGATTTAATATTTTTGGACGAGAAGTCAATGCTCATTAATGTTAGATATGATGTATTTTGAAACCATCAAACCATGAAGGTCACTGTAGAGTTCAAAAAGTACTGAGTTCAGAAGACTTTCAAAACACCCTTAGGCATCATAATTAAAAAAAGCATTAAATAATAATGTGCAAGATAATTTTTATTCCTAACATAATACAAAATATTATGTAATCAGACTTATAGCCTTATCCCTGTATTACCAATGAACTATGGCCGTTCCTGTTAATGAAAGAAATATGATTAGACCCAGAAAACCAAGAAGCATATATTTAAAGTGCGTATAAATAAAAATTACATAGTTGATTAAGGAAAGCTATATATAAAATTAAAATGAAACAAAATGTAACGTGTTAATTATCAATGTAATTTCATCTTAAAGACTGAATAGTGAGCAAATATATAATTTCGTGATACATACTTAATAATGCTCCTGTCAAAACTAAAATGTCTATGAAAGAAAAATAATTTTCTTACAAAATTCGAGTGACCATACTTTTGTGTGGTCACACTTTTAAAAGCCATTTTCAAGTTTCTAAAGCTCATATTCTTGGCGGTTGGAGAAAAATCAGTTTATATACAATGTCGAAAAATATTTTTTTCGGACATACGTTACAAAATAGTAATGTTATGAATACCTTTTTGTTGATATAAAAGAGTATGGGTAGACTTTGTTTTTTTAAATGTTAACATTTTCATTTACTTACTTTTACATTTCAAAAGCACAATCATTTATTTTTGAGAAATAGCGACCCACGCTATTAATATATTTTAATTTTTTTGACTTTAATTTTTGTTTTAAGACCATAATTTTTTTTTTAATTTCATGAAATTATTGTATTGCTATCAGTTTTTGTACGTCTGTAAAATTATAAATAATTCGGTCTTCTAGAAATAGGTGAAAATTTAATTGAATGATATCATTATTTTTTGTTTAGTCTTTTTTAAAAGTCAGTTTTATTATTTTAAAAAAGTGTTGTATTGTCACCGGTTGTTTATACATGTGCATAATTTTAAATGATTCGGACTTCCAGAGGTGGGTAAATATTTAATAGAAATATTCCGTTATTTATTTAGTCTTTTGTTTTTGTTTTAACACCAGACAATTTTTTTAATTTTATTAAATTATTGTTATCAGAACTACGCACAACTACTAAGTGTCATGATGATAAAATATTTAGAAATACATGAAATTTAGTTTTGCAGAGTCCTTTATATAGTTACGCCATAATAAATGCGTGTTAAAAATATGAAAACTCGTAATGTTGAATTTTTGTGTCTTTACGATTCTTGGAAGATACCTTAATTGAGAATAAAAACTAAGGTATTTTATTTTAAATTGCAGCCTGTCTTCGTAAAGAAGGGTGAAAATTAGTTAAGCCTCGGGAATATGATTGATAAATCATACGATACAGTTCTTCTTCTTCTAAGAATGTCCCTTCAACTATTGAAGGTTGGCATTCAGTTCTGCGTATTTGGTATTTTCTTTAACAAGGCAAAAATTCCGACGACTCTCCTAATCCCTGTACATTTTCAGACGTTGCGCAACCATAACTTCTTTTTACGACCGGTTTTCCTTCCCTCAGAAATGTTTCATGTCTTTATTAGTTGCAAGAGCTCTTATCTATCATGCCTGAGTACATGTCCCAGATATGTAACGTACGTTGTTTAATGTATTGCAAAAGCTTGCGTTTCTGGCCAACACGTCGCAAAACTTCCTCATTGGTGATTTTCTGAGTCCAATATATAGACGTCATGCATCTGCAGGCCGACATGTTGAATGTTTGTTTCTATAGATTTCTAGAGATCTTCCTTAGTAATCCAGGCATCAAATTCGCATCGAAGTATTGGCCAGATGTCGCACTGAAAAATACCAGGTTTTCCAGAACTTTCATCATGATTGCTTCTGAGTGCGTGTTAAAAAGAGTTGATAACAAAAAGAAACTCTCTCGAACGGGGAGTTCGAGAGAGTTTCTTTTTTAATAATATACCAGTTTCTTGAAATTCTTCCTCTTCAATCTTGAGGCCTTGGTTTCAGTACAGGTTTTGTATAATACAGATGTGTCCCTCGTCCAATCCGATGTTGCTGAGGAACTCAATTATACGATGTGGAACTCTGTCAAAAGCTTTCTCATAATCTATGAAACATAGAAAGACATCTTGCTGCATATCTACATACATTTTGCACCAGAAACTCTACTGCCAACAGAATTTCTCTCGTGACCACTCCAATTCGAAATCCGAATTGACAGTTGCTTAGCTATTCATCACACTTTATCCTTAAGCATTCATGAATTATGGAGAGAAAAATCTTCGGAACTTTACTCATAAGGATAATTATTCAAAAAATTTCACATTTTCTGGCATTTTTCTTTTGGAGAAATGTGTCATAGTGCTGCAATATATTCTTCATCAATAAGATCTCTGACTTTATTTGAAGATGTGAATATTTTCTGACCCCGCTTTTCCAGTTTCAACTCTTCACTCTATTTTTTTAAAGATTGCAGTTAGAAAATTTAAATATGTGCCAAAAAATCGTATTTATATAGAGAAAAATTAATATTGTACGACGTTATTTAGAAAAACTATTACCGAGAACCCAAAAAAGTTATTTTTAATTTTTTACATTTCTAAATCCACGTAGTTATATCACACGAAAATATTATAGAGAATAGGCCGGTCGTGTCACATCTTTATAAACAAATTGCATTCATATTGAATTTGCAGGGAGGAAATTCAAGGGCAATACTACCTCGTCATTCTGACAATAGCCTGGAGCTAAATATTCAAATGTAAGACGATCACGACATATAAATGGTTTAATAAGGAACACCTTTAAGATAATTGTGTTTTATAATTATTCAGACATGTATTTAATTCACCAATTTTTTTGTACCCAGATGCTTCTCTTGTCTTAAATTACGTTGTTGTCAGATACTCCTATTACATCAGATTCCATCGTTATAATATGCAAGACTTTACATGATAGTTATTTATTTCGGCCTCCTGCTAAAAAAATATCAAAATGACTGTTATTTTGCAACATTTGGATTTCAACAAACCTGAACAATAAAAATAAACATAGAAGGCGGCGACGCGGGCTAATGTAATAAATCATTCTACTCTCACAACAAATGTCGAGTTTCGTGTTGATATATATTGTGAAGAACGGACAGATATTAAAAACTATTATTCATTACGTAAAATAGAAGATAACAATTAAATTATGATACATGTAGTAAATGACTTTATTTTTAGTTATTTGTGAAATACTCGTGTAATATTTCATGATATATAGTATTACATTATATTTGTTATTAAAAACGAGTAAGCAATAAAGTTAAAAATTGGACACCATGGATTAGGTGTCAGGAACCATAGAGAGAAGATGCTGGTTAGCTTCTTAGGAAGCCAGCTGCTGTTCTTAAGGAACTCATTCTTAAAGAAACGTCCTAAAAGAAACGTATCTAATGGAGTTCCCATAACATCATCAGAAATAAAACTGGCTTGATCATGGCTAAGCGAAAGCACGTATTTGAAGATGTCTCAACGATCAATTTTTTCAACACCGGCAGCGATCACCGATTGGTACGAGGCATCTTAAATATGGATTATCAGCTTAGGTGGAGACGTCTTTTGAAATATTGTTTCTAACCGATCCTGACTAACCATAAACTCAGAAATTTTGCGTAGACTACAAGAGAGGTGGGCAATAAATACTTCCGGCCACAGCGGCGGAATACTAAACCCAAAATATTATGTGAGACTTTGGGTCATACAAAGTAGAGACGGGAGTTGTTGATAGTCTCATCAGAATATTGCATCCTTAACAAGTTCGTTAAATGAGAATACAATTCAATCTACGATGCTACAACACATATCGTATAAAAACGCGATCGAGCGAAATAAGGAGTCAAAAGTGTATGCACAGCAACTGGAACGAGTGCAACCGACGAAGCTGAGGACGTCAAATGGCTTAACTGTTAGTTCAAGGCCAGATATACTTACGAAAGTTTAGCAGATTTATGGAAAATTATATTCTTCGCAAGTAACTTAGCTTACTATTCCCTCCAACCCTGATCTGCGCGCAGAATTGGTGCAGCACTACACTGGGTATGTGTCTGATATTTATGTGGGTGTGACTGAGATTATTCTCAGACATCTTAAAACAATAAGACTCCAGGGAACAATGGATTTACTACAGAATTTCTGAAAGCTTTTCTAAAAAGGAAACAACAAACTTCTCAGGAACTACCGACCAATCTCTCTCTTAAGGCATGTCTACAAGTTGTTCTCGAGAGTTATTATAAACAGTTTCGCCCAAAAATACGACGATTTCTAGCTTTCGAAATAACCATAGTTTCGAAAAGATTATGGAACAGTAGACTACATCCACACTCTGCGACAACTTAAACAGAAGACTGACTGAAGAGTACAATCAGCCGGCTGTAGCTAACTTTTGTAAACTATAAACCTTCGTTTAAGTCGATTTGCGACATATTACACTATTGAAAAATATCTATACACCTACGATGACAGTCCGAATACAAAATCAAGAGACAGGACCTATTTAACTCCGCCAAGGAGTTAGACAGTGAAAAGTTATATTTTTAAAGTTGCTCACAAGCGCGTTGGAAGGTGTTTTCAAAGCGGAATTGGATGGGACCAAGCATCAATACAAGTGGCAAATCATTTCGCACCTGAGATTTACTGACAATATCGTAATTCTGGAAAACGTGCCGCAGGAGTTGGCGAAGATGCTGATTGACTTAGACGATTCATTCAAATGAGTAGACCTTGGTAGGAACCTTACCAAGACAAAAGTCGCTGTCTATTTACAGATCACACCAAGACGTGATGTTAGCATAGAAGATCTTCAGAAGTTTATCTACCTGTGACAAATGATTCAGATAGGTAGAATTAATCAGATGAATGATTCAGATGGCAATCAGTGCATTCTCCCTGGAATTATGAATTCATACTCCATAAACTTAAAGTAGCACAACGAGCTATGGAATGAGCCGTGTCACTGAAGGATAAAACCGAAGTGAGAAAGTCTGACAAAGAACCAAAGTAGTCAACGCAGCTCTTGCAAATAAAATGGCAATGAGCAGGGAAAACCGACCACCGATGGGGTAGACGAGTTCTCGAGCAGAGACCACGAATCTCGAAATGAAATGTGGTGCGGATGGGATTACCATTTAAAATTGAGGCCCATTTATAATGGTGAGTCTTTTGAAAGACCTATATCCAACAGTGAACAGTTACAAGTTGATGATGATGATGATATAGTATTAATGAAAATATTTTAAATAACTTGTTAATAATATTTTCTGTTTCGATAACTCCAATATATCATTGTATTAACATTTCTCAATTGTCACTTCGTGGTTGACTGTAAATCTAATCAATATATTTGAATATCAATATAATAAATATATTTGAGATCCTCATTACTGGCCCTTTCAAATGGTATACCATTATATATTCGTAATTTTTTGTCTAGTGTGTAATTTGCATCCCGATAAATTTCAGATAAATATTTCTGAGTGTTATCTATTGAGATTTATGCTTTATATAGTATATAAAGTTTCCAGCTTCTACATCAATAGTTTAATGAGAAAAACGACTGTTATATACGGACAGACGAACATGTGAGTGATCTAACAATGGTTCCGTTTCCCCCTTTTCAGACATGTATTAATGAAAAATATTATGAGATAAATATTATGAAAATATAATAAATATTAATGAAAAATATTATGAAATCCAGTCACCCTAATTTTTAAAACTATTATGGTAAATTGAAAACAAAACAATTAAATTATATAATACATATCACCTACCAAACCTAGTCGTTTACATTTTACTAAAATTATATTTAAAAAGTTAAATAGCTACACAAAATACTTAAACGCAAAATACTGCACCTGATTACAAAACATAAGCTATCAAATAACTTGTAGAAGATCTAACATCGCTAAAAAACTTCTTGTTTTAATAATAACGTTAACTTCAATTGCGACAGTCGAATTCGTTGAGAAATTAAGTTTAGAACCTTGAATCAAACTAGCATTGTAAGCATTTTTGTTCCAGATAAAAAAGTTGTTTTTAAATTATTAAACTGCAGCAGAATAAACAAATATTCCCGCGATCAAACAGGAAAGATAACCGAAGAACATGCCTGCATACGTTGGCCATATACATAGCTTGTCTTAATAGTATTTCTTCATTCATGTTTTTGTTTTTATTTCTTTATGACACGTTGTTGTACATAACATAAACTGCACTTTGATAGCGTGTTGTTAACATTGTCCGTATTCATTCACAGTCGATCGATATATCCAATTAATAAACATACATCAACACCGTAGTAAAATACATTGGTACGATTTTTTAGAAAAAGGCATTTTTAGTCACAGTGATTTGGTTGAAGGTCTACTCACTTTTGAGGCATACGGGTCGTAAGCAAAATACGTTCTCGAAAACGATAGGTGGCTTCTTGAGTGGAGACCCTTTTAAAAGCTTCTTGGTGGATAGCTTATAAGAGATCACTGCATACTTGTATGGTTTGAGGTTGGTTGTTATAGATCTCTGCAGATGCTCTAAGATAACTCAAGTTCAAACTTAAGAATCGTAAATGATGTATGATTGATCAATGTAAATATAGAAAATTTTGCAAAATAATCAAAATAATTTAATTCCTAAATTGTAATTAAAATTACAAATGTTCAATAATTTGATTGTAGCAATAATTAAAGAAAAATATGAATTATATGAAGTAAGATAAACTTGCCGTTTAGGAACAAGTATTAAACTCTAAAAATAAGCATGGCTATAATTACAGCATCGATGGAATAACATTTTGTTGAATTTGTTATTATTCTTTTTTCTCGAATGGTTAGAAATTTTTGAAATTATGTTGTCAATAATTTATAACCATCCAAGGAAAAAACATATTTTGTTACTGTAAGGACACTTCAAGTAGTGGATCAAGACTCCATCGTAAATAATTAATGTTTAATATTTTTTAAAGCGCATTTTAAATTAGACGAATCAGACGAATCTATCTAATAATCCCTTCGTATGCAGATGATTTTCATGATATCACAACGTGTTGAAGAGAAATCTGTGAATTTTTATATACAAATAATTATTTTCAAAATATTATTTTAAATATTAAAATAAATATTTGGAATCATCAAAACTGCTGTTTCAATGTCGATTTTTTCATTTTTCTTTTGACTAGAATTATTATTAACGAATAAAGCAATAGATTTGTATTCTCAATATATCGATTTATTTCCAATTTAAATTTTTTACGATTTATGTTAATTACATTATTCCTTTTGGTAATTAATTAAAGCAAGTTGTTTAGATATCTAGAACAAGATTATCATATGAAAGCGATGTGCACAGACGGATAAAATAATTAACGAATTTGCATACATAAAAACGTCATTCAAAGCAAACTTTGATGTTTATTCGTTACAAACGATGGTTAAGAAATATTTAAGTAATAATAAAAATTAATTTTATTCGCAAGATTGTTCCTTACAAAACTACGTGATATATTTTTCAAAAATTTGCTTATGTGAATTTACCTAATATAGCAGTTAATACAAATGTTAAATGTTTACAACAAAATTTCTCCGTAGCAAAAAGACCTAACCAATAAATGGCTCAAAGTTTGAGTTTTTTCCAATAATAATAATAAGTGAATATAAACAATTAATCGTAAGTTAAATCATCAAACGAACGTAATAAATAAGTAAATATTTTAAAAACTGTATTTCAAAACAAAGTAATAAAATTAATTATTATCCGTAAAAAACATTTTTGTTCACTTAAAAATAATTTTTGATAATTACTTTTAATATTAATCTTGAAATAAAACACATTTAGCGCACATTTTTTTTTATCTCCTTTTACACTCACATATAATGAATATTTTGTCTAAGACTCATTTGTTATACCGCTAAATTGCTATTCATTTTGAGGCCGTCGTACAGTTTTATTAAGTTAATAAATCTTTAATTGACTTAATATTTTAGTATATCCCATTGAAACAAAAATAGGGGTTGTGCTCAAATTCAGAAAATTGCCACATATTTCACGGTTATATAATATTTCGTTGAACCGAACAAAAGGTATACAAATTGTACATAATGTTTGCAAAAGAAAATTGCAATACTCTTGCGGGACAAATCTATCTAGATACTCCATTTAAAACGCTAGGGGAACAAGTGCACCATAGCATAAGTGTATTTTTCACATTTTTCCTTTATTTATTCGAAGAAAAATATTTATATTAAACCTTATTTTGGTTTTATTATGTTTAGGTTTTGTACATATTAAATGTTATTATGGAAAGTCACAATTACGGCTAATTGTGCAAACCTTCTTTTGAGTAATCAAAAATGCTTGGATAATTTTATAAAAAAAAAACATTACAAACATTTTGAAGTGAAAACTTCTTTCGGCTCGCCTTGCCCAATTTTGTATGAGATACAATTGTAAATTCGAGTACGTCAACGAGAGAAAAGTAGAGCAACCAAGTACAGTATTTGCGAGTACAGTTTGCGATCGAAAAAAAATGTGAGTTCGCATCACGCGGTGTCGCGCCCACCTAATTCAACGGCGAGCCGAGTATTCTTAAACGAGAAAGTAGCCGATTTCATGTTTCATTTCTGTCGCGCTTGGGGTGTACGTAATGTTTATACAATGCGTACACCCCGAACGCGAGAATCCACCTTCATAACGTTTATAATGAAGATGTATATTTTCTCTTTTGACGAATATATTTATTCATTATATTATAATTGCATAACTCTTTAAATTAATTGAGCATATTTTTAACACGGTTTTATTAACGTCACTTTTATATGCATATATATATATATATATATATAGATATATACACACTTATTTAGATATATACACACACATACAAATAGCTAGCGATAAAAAAATTTATTTTGAAAATAATTTTACTTGTTTATTCATTTTCATATTCAATATTTCCCATATACACAGCACGATTATATTGGCGAGCAAAATTTTCACTTAAGCTGTGTGGTCTTAAGCAGACCGCTTTTTTAATACATGTGCTCTTACATAAAAAAATAAGTTACAGTTTTTTCGACTGAATTTGCCAATTCAATTTTTCTGTCACTAAACTGTTGCTTATTATTACTTGGGAGCTAAATATGTGTCAATGTAAGTACACAAACAGCTAGCTTGAAAATAGAATCAGGTACATTTGATCAATGATAATTAATTAATTGTATATTAATATAGTGTCATACATATCCAATAAGGGATGTTAAAATAAAAACTACACCTAATATGTAAGTATGAACACAAATTACGCGAATCTGGCGTAAACAAAAACAGACAAAAAATAGGTAACTTCGTTTTATACAACAATTTTCAATTGAAATAACACTTTTTAAACTGATTTTTATTAAATTAGTGGCCTTTAAAACTAAATTGTATTTTTATGAGCATTGACAATTTGATTAATTGTTAATTTTTTCTACTAAAAACGCTTCCACCACAGCTGGCATGCACTTTTCTTGCGTTAAAAGTATTGGCAATCAAAGAATATTTTTTTACAAAATTTTGAAAGTGAATTAGGTAACTTTGTTGATAGTCATTATTATATATCTCTAAACCACAATCTGATTTGAATTAATTGAAGAAAAGTTTAATTTAAATATAATGTCACAACGTTTGAATCAATGACTTAAAAAACATAAATATTGTTTCTTATGTCCTGTAAACCTTAAGTGTGTAGACCCTTTTGCTGTTTCGTAAAATGATCGTATAAATTAAAATGAAAAGCATTGTCCAAAAATCTAAACACCCAAATAGTCACTTCTTTTAACTGAGAGATTTATCATATTTTTTCGTCATTTTTAAACCTCAGAAAATAATACAAATATTAATATAATTGAAGCAATAGGCAAATTGCAATGCTAATTTTGAATTAAAATATCGCACTAAACTAAAAGAACCGCTACATTACGAAACTCCACCAAAATTTTCTCGTTTTAATACAACTTTTTTATATTGGTTTAAAAATACATTCAGTGATATTGAAAATGTTTATTTTCCATTTAATACATTTTCCCTAATAAATTGCGTCCTTTTCACATTATTTCCTTTAAACGATTCTCCACTTGATTTGGCATGCATAATAATATACACAACTAAGAATAGTAATATATTTAACACTACATAATTCACTTTGTTGATTATTAATATCAAACCACAAACATCGATCAATCGTTTATATCTTAAATTATTTATACATAATTGATCATTTTAGTTTTCCTACAAGCATTTCTTTTACATCAAAATGAATGTGAACGTTTTCTTACCATACTACTAGGTCGAGCGTAAACTGATCAAATTATTATATAATAAAACATTAAAAAACCACTCGCGGCCAGATCAAAATATTTATTTTTAGCGCGCCGTGAAACGGTGGGTCACCAACTGTGCCAAAAGTCGAATGCGCGGAGACAGATAAAGCGAACGAGTCGTCCTCTACTTGCATAGCCTGTAGGCGATTGTGGCGTAACGTCTCAGATCCTAGATAAAGATGGCACAACTAAACGTATTATTATTAAATACTAATTCTTGTTGTAATTTGGATACCGTTTTCAGACGGTATGGGTAAATTGGAAATCATTAAAAAAACCTAAAAGGTGAGACGGATTGTTATACTTACGAGATTGGATGTTGAGCAAAATACATTACATACACCAGAAATAACGAATGTGAGACTGAATATATTTATAAAAGAGGAAGATTTGGTAGTTGTTCAGTCTATATTTGTATGTATATATATATATATATATATATATATATATATATATACACACTCTTGATGTGTGCTTTTGTCATCTTCATGTAGGATATTAATACGAGAAGGTTTCTCTATACAGTATTAGTGTAGATTTTTAGGTTACGGAGATATGTTAATAATTGTGAAGCGTATCCTAAGCACGAAGTGCTATCAGTAGAAGCTAGTTCTGCACGTAGCGCTTCGTGCAAAGGAAGCAGCCGAGGGCGCAGCCGCCAGTAGAAGCTAGTTCATTACATCGAGAAATAAGACAGATCCCTTTTTTCAAAGTTTTTTTTTTATAAATTAAGTATTACAAAAAATAGTGAAAGACTTTTAAATTAAAATATTTATTTACTGGCACGTATATCACTTACACTTTATCAACAAAATAATGGTTTATATTTTGTATCCCTCCAATACAGATACCTACATCAATATTTATCACATGTGGTTCGAATTAAATAAGTAATTAGTTGCAACCGTAAGTAAAATAACGTATTTCGATTTACTTTTTGTTTTATTTTCAGTTTTAATACATAACTTACAATCCCCGACAATACCACATTATAGAAATTATATTACTAGGGCGAGCAAAGTGAGCCCGAACACTATTCTTCAACCCGTACAGTTTGTGATACACTTTACGAAAAAACTATCACATTTCTAGATTTGAAATTTAACACGATAATTTAGGCCATGTCTAGATGTTTTTTACATTTAAACATTTTAATACATTATAAAAAAATACGAAACAACGATGCGTAACACTAATAATGGTTACTGGCGCGATCTGTTAGAAAATTACGGAAATAATAGAGCATGCATGCAGATGTATCATATTTATAAAATGTTTAATAAGAAAATCGAAACGTGATGTGTGCGTGTTTTTATTAACTAGGCTGTTACTAATGCCATCTGTTAGAAAATAATATAATTAACAGGGCGTGCAGATGTGTAATATCTCTAGAAAGAATGTTTTCTAACAAAATCAAACCATGATACGTGGATGTTTTATAATGTAAACGAATGGATAGTAAGTTGTAGAGATTAAATAAAGTACATAAATTGAATAAAACAACGAAATATAGAAAGGTGCTAAATTACAGAATTGTGGATGTACGTAAATATTTAAGACAGAGAGCATATATTAAAATCGGAAGTTAGGTTAATATATTTACTTCATTTTTAACGGAATGTAGTTTAAAGTTTAAAAATAAAGTTTACAAATAGTAAAAAAAAAATAAGCTTTAATAAGTTTTAACTTTTTAATTCATCTCAATTTCATATAAATTCATACAATTTGTTTTGAAACTGTTGTTTTTATCAACGCCTCATTTTCAAATTTTATCATTCCGTACCCACAATAATATGATCATTACAATAAACTGAATCGATCTACATTTTAAAAAATTCGTTCGTCGCAAGTTCGTTTTTTACTTTTTTGGATCATACAATACAACTTCTGCTGTTGGGATTTTTTTAATCTTCTAAAATGAAATGAGTTTAACAATTTTATATTTGTTATCGTCACAGCAAAATGCGACGAAGACGCAATTTGACTGGTCATAAAGTATGCGACAGTAACCTTTGTTTGGTGTCTGATGCAAGAAAACTTCAGCAAATAACTCGTGATGCTGAATTGTACTCTTATCGAGAAAATGCTCATTTTCTTGAATATTCCGCTAATTTTAAAAATGCCCAGGAATAATTTTGGAAATGGAATTGACGTATTTCAATTTATGTCATCGTCATCGTTTGCCACAAACTTCGAGTAAAATTTAAATGAATAAATTTTCCACAGACAATAATATGGATCCTGGAACACAATCTGATGTTTTAAAAAAAATGATCATTATTGGAAGAACAATTAATTTCTCATGTTCACCCTTTATTACAGTATATCGACTGAAATATGGTCAGTTTGGATACAGTGGGCAATTCATCAGTTTTCATCAAGACATTACAGATTTTACTATCTCTTTACCTTATTCTATTGATCCAGTTTTAAAATAGATTTACGTTAGAAGAAATACTGGTTAAGGGTATAAAGATTTTATTGTAAACCGTAGTAATGTTGAGGCTGCGTTGAAATACGGTACAGGGTATGGTATTCTTGGTACAGGGATATTAATATTGATAAATAATTTAAGATGTTTTCGGGATAATGAAAGTGTTTTTCAACAAACTGTATTAAGTCAAGAAAAACAACATATTTCATTTAATTTAAATAGGAAAAATGATGATCAAAATAAATTGTATGTTAATATTTATGAATGTGGAGCCCCAACGTTGAACTTTTAATGTAATATAAAGACAATAAATAGTGTATTGAACATTCAGGAAGAATATGATGGTGACCTCAGACTAGATAGGATTCTGTACCAATTAATGAATTTACGTGTAGGTAAATGTAACCTTCGGAATATACGATTCGCTAAACACCCAAGATTTCGATTTTTTTGTTTAATAGTATAATGCGTTGGTCAGCTTTGCAAAATGGAAGTATCTTTGTTAGAAAAAATCACGTGTGTATAATACTGAATCAATTGAATTACTGCAGCATGAACCTATATTGTGTAAACCTATTTTATCATATAATGCTAAGTTGAAGTTATTTAGCTCATATTAGTATGCGAGATCTAGAGAGTTGATGGATATCTAAATATATATAAATCTAAATTATTAAGTTCAAATCCTATGATTGTGGATTATTTTTTTCATAAATGATTAAACTTTTTATGGATTATTCTGTAAAAAAATACTTAAAAGTCAGAGATTTCTAGTTTCTTATTGAATTTCAACACAGAGGTAGCCCTCATATGCATAATCCTTTTTCGGTTTGAAAATGCTCCTGATCTTAAAAATCTCAGTCCGGATGATATTGTAAGGATTCAAGAAATTATTAATTATATTGATGAAGATCTTTCTCAAATCGTATAATAAACATCTATAAAAAAATGTTTCTGATATATCTGATGAAGATACTGATTACAATCATTTAATACATAAATACATACATAAATGTACTAAAACCTATTGTCAAAGAAGGAAAAAAATTCTTCTGAGACTATTTGTGGTTAGTATTTAACAGAATGTACAAACGAAAGTAAAATTAAATTTATTGGAGATAACGGATAAGAGTATTTATAAAAAAATAATTGATACTTGATACTATTAAATAGCCACTATCCACAAATTTTGAAAATTTGGCCATCAAACGTTGATTCACAAGCCGTTATTTCCATTCGTGTCGTTTTTAAGTATGCTAGCAAAGCTGAACTTAGCTCGAATGGTATGAAAGATTTCATTAGCCAAACAGTGCTAGAGTCAAATAATAATAGCAATGTTCAACAGACAATAAAAAAATTATAAAAATATATGCTGAACGCGACGACTTTGCTCAAGAAATATTTTGGGTTTTTATGGGTTGGCTTCTGTATCGATATTCTGGTCAATTTTCCACAATAAATTTGGCAGATAATGCATGAGAACATCTAAATATGAACAGAGAAGATGGAAGTGTTTCTGTAACAAATTCTTCAACAATGACCTGCGAAATTCGGATAAATGTTAGTATTCAAAATATTTATAAAAGAAATTCAACTTATTGTAAAAAAATACCGTTTATTCTTAGAGTTATTTCAAAATTTAAATGCGATCCAAGTAATACTGGGTAATGAACATTTTTATAAGCTACATGTTTTATTACACGTTGCCTGGCGACAGCTAAATGATCTAAATCTTAACAATAATACTTTGAATGTTGTACACGAACATTATATCAATGATAAAAATGATGATATACCGAGTTATGAATTGGATCGTATTTTACAAAATTTGGAAGAAAAAGAAGATTATGAAGAAATAAATCCAGTAGAATTAGATCAACCATATGATTATATGCAAAACCAAAAAACATTAATCAAGAAGTGGATTTAGGTAGAAGACAAATCGATATACGGTACAAATGGCAATCTATTTTTTATATGAACAATAATTGAATTAATTAGAAAAAATTATTCAAAATGAAAAGATTGTAGAAAATCAAGGTTTTAATTAATCAATTGTTAGTATTAAAAATAATTTCCCAAATTTAATTTTTTCTGATGAACAGCAAGAAGAGATTAATATATTTGAAAAACAATTTAGTGATATTCGAGGTTATGAGAAAGAACAACCTGTTAAAAGAATCCTTATACAAGGCAAAGCCGGAATGGAAAAGCCCGTTGATCAATTATTTCACTTTTCTATTGAATGAAATATTGGAAATTCCACTTTATCAATTGCTTGCACGAACTAGTGCCGTTACTGTTAATATTAATAGTTCGACAATTCATTCTAAACTTTTAGTGGGAAAAAATAAAATATTCCAAGATATGACTAAACATTCACTTGCTCAACTTTAAGACGAAATTTATGGATTTAAATTAACATTTACATATGAAATGAGCTTGATTGGATGTAGCCTTTTAAAAATCTACCTTTACGCCACCAGTGGTCTATTATTTACCACCTGTAAATAATAGGCCACTTTACATTGATAAAACTGAATGACATGTATTTGTTTTAGAAGAAAAATTGTCATTTACATCGAGTATTTAAAATATTTCTTTTTGTCGTCATCGTTTCGATAAAATGAATATCAATAAGTTTTTCGATATATACTTGGTCGAATTAGTAATAGTGAATGTACAATTGAAGATTAAGAAAACTCGGTGTATACAAACACTCTCACCAAATAAACAACTTTTTTCAGTGATGCCGTTAGATTATTTCCAACAAACAAAGATGTAAAGAGTTTAATCATAAAATGTTAAAATAACTGCGTCAACCAGTTGATTATATTTCAGCTGATCACAATTCTTCGAAAGCAATATTAGTAGGTGCAGACGAATTAGGTGAACTTGAACCATTTATAATTTTATCGCTCAAATCTTAAGTCATGTTACGCTCTAATGTACGGGTCGAAAAAAGATTAGATTCAATATCGTCCATAAGTAAATTTAGGAAAAGTGGAAATATTAATTGTTCCAAGAAACAATTACCGTTAAAATTAGCTTTTTCAATTACAATTTGCAAATATAACATTAGATGAACCAGTTTCAGATATTGGAGAAAAAACTTCTGTTGGTTTAACATATGTCGCGTTTTCAAGGATAAAAACATAAGAAGGAATAGCATTAATATATATATATATATTATATATATATATATATATATATATATATGTATATATATATATATATATATATATATATATATATATGTATGTATGTATAAATACGTTAGTGCTTTAGGTGGTTAATAAGTCAATAATGAAGTTATTGATTAGGTTGCCAACGAAAGATGAAGTCATAATGAAATTGTTTACAATAAAAATGAGAGTAGAAGAAAAGTGAGTTAATGTAAAATTAATAATGTAACTTTCTTTGAAATGTTCTTTAGAACTACATCAAAAAATTTAATATAACATAAAGTATACAACATAAAGTAAGCAAATGACCGATTAGCAAGAAATATATTTGAATAGAGGTATTTTGCCACGTATCGATTAAATTTCTAACAAAATTAAAAGTTTAAAAGTAATTTTAAAGCATCTGAGTATTTACAGTTTATGGTTTTCAATCCATTGTACTAATATTGGTTAATAGTGTCCCAAGAAATTCAAATAAACTTGTCAGTTACACTTCTCAACTTTTGTAAAAAAACAGTATTTTAACTTTAATCCATTCTCCATTTAACACAATATAAGCATGAGCATACCTGCTTATCCTTAATGCGTACCTGTTTATGTGGAATACTAATTGGGCGAATTTGGTTTACGTTTGATAGCTTTCTTTGTTAAGTTTCCCCCTAGTCTCTCATTTTAGCAGGGTAAGGAGAGATGCCACGATGTTTTACTAGTCTAAGCTACATATGTCACACCTGTTACTATATCACACATTTTGCTATTTTTTATTTTTCTTCACGTTACCATATTATAAGATTCTCTCAAATATAGCTCAAGTATATCTTTCTTGGCCTTTCGTGTTACCTTTCACGCTTTATTTGCATACCCTTTCATATTCAATTCTTACAAATAATATTTTCTGTAAGATTTTCATATCTATAATTTTAACGCGTCAATGCAATCCACATTTCTTTTCCTTCGCAATGACAAATTATCTTGTCTATTTATAGGAGTGTATTAGTCATGTATTTAACTTATAAATTTACTCTTACATTTCATTACTTAAGATTATCTTAGTAATTTTTATATTCATAAATGTTACAGAAGTCACGACGGTTTAAAGATAAATTTACTATCGGTGAATTTATTACACCATTCTCGGTTACAATCCCCAATTTCTACTTTACATAAATACTCGTTTTATGTGCAAAATTGTGTCTTCAATATACTTTTTATCAACAGCTGTTTTAACCCATAGCCACTTTAAATTTTTAATAAAATCAAATTAAATTACCGTTACAAAATATACAATTCTATTCTTTATAAAATATAAAATTATTTCTTGGGATTTATTTATTTAACACGGAAAAACCTTTTAGCTTCATTTAAATGTAGCAAGAGCTTTATGCTATCGCTTAATGTTAATTTCAAAATATATGGCGTTGTAATACTTATATTGGCATTTTAATATAAATGTGAATTTAAACTCTTTAAAAAACAGGTTTTTCCCACGATTTACGATGTCAGTGTATTCATGACTTCTGTGTAAACCCATGTCAGTGTAGTTTTAATGATTTGAAGAAAATGAATACAGAAATTCAACCAGTTTAATTAAAACAATTCCCCGACCAAAAAGATGAAAGTTTTTTTATGTTATGTTCACACGTTTTTAATTGAATTTACAGTTTCATAAATATTACTAGCAAAAAGCACGACTTTGTAAGGACCCGCAATTTTTTTAATGCGTGTCTATTACAATAATGCTTTCAGGATGGAGTTGGTGTTGCCGCACTTCTTCAGTACATCGGTCATGTTTGCAGACACTCATGAGGTCGACTTCTCTGACTTCTATACTATGCGAGACAACTGCGCAGGAGGACGTGTCCGGGATGCGCCATAGCTCCAACACTATGCAAAAAAGGTTGTTTGGTTACTCAGTTAAATGTATGTATGTACATATAACCAGCTACTTTAATATCCATATAATATATATATATATATATATATATATATATATATACATATCTATATATATATATATATATATATATATATATATATATATATATATATATTCATCCAGTAACAACGTTAATGCATTTAATCATTTTTAAGAAAGAATATGATAAAAATTATGAGTAGGTAAATACCAATTTAAAAATCACTATATTAACATATACTTATTCTAAATATTAAAATTCGGATAATCATTTAACAATTACAAGAGAACAAAATTAAAATTTGAAAAATTTTAAATATTCCTTTTACAAATACCGTTAAGCAAAATTATGCCTTCAACCTTCATTATGACTTCAATTTCATTATAACTTCATCCTTTATTGGCAACCTAATCAATAACTTCATTAACAACTTATTAACCACCTAAAGCTGAAAATCCCAGCTAGAGTCAATTTGTTTACTAATTTTCGCACAATCTTGATCAGTTGTTTGATATATTACGATCGGCCGATCAGATGGACATTTATTTTTGGCTTTTTCACTGGCAAAATATTGAATATTTTAATCCACAATGATGCATTAGATCACACTCACAAATATATTTTAATCGCGAGAAATGTTACTGAATTAAGTCAACAAATCAAAATCAAAAATTCCAATTTTTTTTATCCAAAGCCTAATTCCCGTCAAAGTAGGCAACAAATGACAGAAAAAATAGGAAGGTTTTTAATCAAATGAATTAAAAGTAGTTCGTTGATGGTTCTGATGTAATCGTTTCTATGTTAAGGAAATATGAAATATTTTTCTTTAGATTTAATTTTAATATTGCTACTAATAATATAATTAAAAGCAGGTGCAGTAATTAAGAATTTGTACTACGATATGCATTTTAAAGGCATCTTTTTGGCACGAGTCACTTTGCTAATTTGAAAATTGGAGACAATTTCTAGTTCATCATGATTTTTTTTTTATTAATGCAACTCTTTTAAAAAGTAAACTCCTTGGAATGTAAATGGCCCAATATTCACTAGTAATGAAGTTCATAAGATGCAACGATTTTTGGAAAATACGCATTTAATGCTCGATAACCTCTTTTGAATTTATCATACGTGAAGTTGAATATTACAAAAATGAATATTGACTTTGTAAATGATGGAACACGCCTTTAACAGCTCATAGTATGGTCATTCGTGTGATAATATATTATTAAAATTTGTGATGATTTTTGTGGAATGACAAAGTGCATAATTTTTTGTGATCAATATGTATTATTTTTTCACCAGCCACCATTAACGAAATCTCAAAACTATTTATTGAAGACACAAAGTAATAAACTTTAATGTCAAGGTCAATAACGCTATCCAATGTAATCTTGGTCAAACCAAAGTTGGGTTTTTCGATTACTACATCATCTCAGATGGATGCAATATTATGTAAGAATAAGTCAATATGGACATTTGTGAAAAAGAAATGCTTTTAAAAATTACCATCATATATATTAATACGCTAAGGTTAAGATGTTACTCTCCCTTTTTAGAAAAAACCTCACAACTAATCCACATAAATTATATATCATTTTATAGATAATTGCTTGCTCTACCGGCATCCACAACTAAAAAATTTATTATTGCTATTGTTTTTGCAAATTAATTAATTATTAAAATTATATACAGAAAACAGCAATGCCGCCATCTAACGGCTCAACGTCAATATGATTGACGGTCGGTAAAATTTTTGTTTAATTTCAAATCCACTCACGTATAAATAAAGTGGTGCTTTAGCTCAATGCTTTTGATACTTGCGCCTCTATATGTCAATTTTAGTAAAATATTTGTTTGATCTGTCATCTGAGCTTCATAATGGAATAAATAATGCGAAGACTTCGCACGGGTCACGCTAGTTTTTAATTAAATATGTTAATTGTTATAGATAATGCATTCCACATTTAACGGGATAACAAGGCCCTTTATCCCGCTAAATGTGGAATGCAGTTTCTTCCAAAAAAAAACAATAAAATAACATCAAGGTCTGAAGTAGGCTTAACGATTAGAAGAAATCATATTAAAAGAAGCAGCTAAAAATATCTCCATTCTGAAAAAAAAATCTAGAGATGAAATAACAGAGCATTCCGTTCGATAAGCATTGCTTGAAATATTTACATAACATAAAAAATAATAAAACTACAAATCAATGATTTATTCTTGATATCTCACTTAGACTGTGTTCAAGTGAATCAAAAGTATTAAGGTTACGATCAATTTAAACAGGTAGCAACATAAACTAATATATACAGGAAGAATTTTTTTTCGTACTTCATTAATGTAAACGTGAAAAATTAATTGATTCCCGCAATCGTTGATCGTCGAGAATGTTATTAAGTTATTATGGATGTCTTGTTGCGGTGTTTGTGTGTCCATATATTGAAAATATTTGCAAGAAAAATGATCAGATTGCGTGTTTTTACACGCGTGAAAATTGTTGATCCAACTGACATGGAATTTTTCAATGCTTACATAAAAGTTACTGACCCGATTCGGATGGATTTTTCAGAAAAAGTTAGGGATCAACGTGAAGTTATTTTTAGTTTTTATTTTATAGCAGTCTCTTTATTGAATCAAAAGATATTCAAGTTAATATTTTCAAAAAATCTTTTACCTTGCTTTAGAATAACAATAACAAATGGTGTATAGTTATTACCCAAATGTGCAGTGTATACGTGTGTACCATCGCTAAATATCGCTACTTCAAACCGTAATAGTGCATCATACAATACACCAATTACTTAAAAAAATGATGTTACTTTTTTCTGAAATTTAATAATTTTCATGTGTCATTAATATGGAAATTCATCAACCTATATATTTTATTTTGATAAATGTAAAAAATGTGGCAATATTGCATAATACCCTTCTTAGCGATCGATGGGAAATTTGACTTATCTAACTATTCCTTACATTTTCATAGTTTCACAAAAGAATGTTAAATAAAAAGAAAAAGCATTACAAGTAAATTTCATTTCAAGGTCAAGGTATAAACAGTAATTTGTAAATCAAAATTATTGCCATTTGAAAATCTTTAACATCCCTAATTCGAAAAAAATCTAATATAAAAAACACTGTCATGGATTTTTAAAAGTAAACTTATCGGAGTAACTGTTAATACGATATTTTTTATATTAATAATGTTAGTCTAATTTTAATTATTATTTCAATAGAAATTTGCATGGTTTATGTATTTTTTTAATAGGGCAACACTTACAAATACCTCCATCCAATCAGAACGTTCGAATATTTTGAGGAGATGGTATTGTTCCGAAATGACAGTTGATTTGTATTAAATGCACGTCGCTGGTTTCTGTTAAATATTTGTAATATTTTTAATATCGACTAAGTGGAATTATTGAATATGTCGTTTTTTAGTGCGAGCGAATATTGGACATGATTTTAGTTTTTGCTGAATGCAATAATAATACTGGCGAACTATTAGGTTATGTTATGCCCGAATCCACCCTAGCTAAATAAGTAAATATGTTCTAAAACGACGTAATTCAGTTATTATGTACGCGCGCACAAACTAATTTTGTAACGAAATGTGTACTTATAAAATGAGAATAAAAGAATTCATAAAAGGAAGAATATGTATCGGATTAAGGGCACGTCTTTTATTATTTTCATAATGACAATTCATCTGATATTAGACTAATGGACAATAGGTATGTTATACTTTGCCAAACTGATTATAAGCCCTTTTATGCACTATTATGTCTAAATTTGAACAGGGTACTAATATACACGTAATTCGGATTTCAAACAAAATTTAATTTTTTACTAGGCGACTGTTTAAAAAAATAACATTTTGCCGGGTTATATACAGTATATACATCAGTATATGGTGCTACATGTATTTTAAATCCGCAACAAAGCGTTTCACCAGAACATATATTGAGGAATGTACGTGTTATGATGTAAAGTGTGGAATGGTGCGGGAGGGGTAGGTACTTGAGGAAACAACCTGAATGTGAAAACATATATTAGGGAAATGTACGTGGCCTGACATAAAGTGTGGAATGGTGGGGGAGGGCTAAGTATTTGAGTAAACATTTTTGGATATGAGCTTACTTTGTTCGCAAATTCTTTTAATGTAATTCATTAATTTAGTATTAGGCTGCAGAAATTTGGTTGTTATATATTTCATTCTCTATATAAACATATATACCAGGGATGTAACGAATATCCGCATCCGCGACTGTGGATTATCATTATGGAAATAGAAATCCACATCTGCATATTTTAATTTTTAGTTATCCGCATCTTTATATTTCTATAAGGATATTATCGGAATAATTCTGAATCAAAAACACTACAAAACAAACATGAAAAGTGGGACATGCATGAATCACGATCCCTGGATTAGTCGGGTCGAGCAGTCTCCTGTATAATTGTTGAGGATTCCGATTTAGTTTTAATCATGAAGCTTAAAACTAGTTATGTATGAATATATTTCACCGAAACGGATCGTGAACATGTAAAATGAAGAGTCTGTAATAAAATTTACCCGCAAAAAGACTTAAGTACAACTGCTTTGAATAATCATTTTCAGACAACTCATTTTGTTCAATATGAATAATTTAAAAACATGTTTACGATTCCAAAACAAAAACAGTAAGCAGCGACAGGCCTAGAAAAATTACCCGTTTGGTATAAGTTAAAAACAGATGACGTTACAGGAATAATTTTCAAAGAAAAATGTATGGCAATCTTCACATTGGCATACTTCAATTGAATTGGTATACTTATGACAGAGATTATTGCACTGCAAAACTTGCTATTTAACTTTGTAAAGGAAATATGTTTTTGATATCTATTACATGCTATGAAACTACAACATCATTTATGAGGTCGTCAATCCATACCACCAATGTGACTAAAGGAATTTACCCAAGAGTGGTTGTTAAAATAAAATAATTGCTAAAAATTTTGATTACCTATATTTTACCATAGATATTTAAGCAGAAACGAGTACAGGTATTAATTAAATGGTTTAATTAAATGGCACTGAAGATTTTCAAAGAATTGAGTTCATATTAAAATGTCGGTATACTGGCAATATGACTGTAGAAAATTTAATTCTGTGATACAGTGCTAGGATGTTATTCCGGAAAATGTTCATTGTATTGTAGGTCACGATGGCACTAACATAATAAAGGCAATAAAACTAACAAAATACAGAACAAAAAGTAAGATAGAAGTGGTATGTTAAAATAAATTTGTAAAAACACGTATCGCCAATTAGCTCGTTTAAAATTCATTTGTGTTAACGAATGAATTTTAAACGAGCTAATCACTTTTCATGGGATGTTTCCATGTCCTTGAATCACGTCCCTTTATTTCGCTGGCAACAAACTTTCCATAAATTTAAAATCGTCCTAAAATTGTAATGTTGTTTACACATTTATTGACGGTCACTACGATATCGACATAAAATAGCAGTAAAAATAAACTGATACATCTGAATTAATTTTCTAAATAAAATAAAATTCTATGAAATTGTAATATTTAGGTACATAGTAAAATATTATCTACATGCGATACAACAAAGCGAATAATGTAAACACGACGAATCTGCAAGTAGAGTTCCATAGAGTTCAGCTGGGTTTGCTTTGGATTGAGTTGGGTTGGGTTTTCATTAGGTAGGATTGAGTTTAATGTAAATTATTTTGGTTGGGTTGGATTATTTTAGGTTGGTTTGATTTGGTTCCGGTTTGAGTTGGGTTTCTTTTGTATTGGGTTTGCTTTGGTTTGGGTTGTGTTAGGTATACTTTGGATTGAGTTGGGTTGAGTTTGCTTTGGGTTGGATCGTGTCATGTTTGTCTTGATTGCGTTTATTTAGTTTAGATTTGCTTGTGTTTGGGTCATTAGTTTTTACGGGATACGTTCACAGGCAAAAATGACCGAAACTATATTTATGTGTTCTGATACTTTTATCACGTCCATAAATATGTTTTTATATAACTTCAATGTACACAGATATTAATTCTGCAGTTTCATTATATGTATAGATATATTGATTTTGACTTTAATTATGACACAAAACTGTTTTTGGTGTCATCCTCGAGCATCCTGTCTTATAGTTGTAACATTTATCTTAAATTTTAAACTACTTAACGATATAAAAATATTGTATTTATCACTCATAGTTCCCGAGTAACAGCCGTGGATAGACAAGTTAATTTTTGTAAGGCAAACTTTTTGAACATGCTAGCCTAAAGTGCGAAGTCAGTCATTGCCGTTAAAACTGTATATCAACATGAAAATTACAATTTGTACAAATGACATCTGTATATGGACTCCTACTCCCTGTAACTGTACGACGTTTCAACAGTCTATACCAATTAATCTCTGAGAAACATTCATATGCTAGGTAGTCAAACAAACGTCGATTTTTAAAAATTTCTGTACGGATTATTTTAAAAAGTATTGGCATGCCTAAAAGATGATCAATATGTATGTATATATTGTGCAAACGCACAATTTGTATTATATTGTATTTATATGTTGTTACATTTTGCATTTTATGTCTGTGCAATTCTTAGACGATAAAATGAATCCCATTTTTTTTAAATGCAGCTTGTCCTTGTAACGAAGAGTGATAATTAGTTACATTAAATAACTCAGAAATATCACTGAGAAAATTGTACGATACAATTAATAAATTCATTACACTTTAAAAAAAGTGTGTTCATGTAGCAGAAAATACCATAATATAAAGTTATTTAAACAAACCGCAAGCAAAGTCCAAAAATTACTTTTCGTTTATTACAGTTTTATTGTCAGTTATACCATAAGACAACATAATATATTAAGCCAGTCGTACCATTTTTTAATTGATATTAGAATAAATCGCATTCATATCACGTTTGCAAAGAGGAAACTCCACCTTTTCATTCTGATTAGTCGACGCCTTCAGGCTAAATATTCAAAACGACACAAACATTATTTGTTAGTCATCGCCAACAAGTTAACTCGTGCTCTATACCCGTAATTAACCTCGTATGTGTTTTATTCCTCATTATCTTATACCCAGGTATACCTAATTACTTCTCTCATATTACAAAATTATAACGCACAAAAATGTTATATGACATTTATTTATTTCGACCTACAGCTCTAGGAATATCAAAATCACTTTACCATTTTGCAATATACGAATTTAAATATATGGAAAAAAATAAATTTAAAATAAAAAGCGGAATCTCTGATTAATGTAATGAATTATCCTGTTCACAAAACACATATTAAGTTTCGTGTGGACAACGGATAAGTATACAAAACCGTTATTCATTAAGTCAAGTACAATATAAAATATGTTGAAATATTCCTACAATATTTTATGAAATATAGTATCGATGACAATTTCTAAAAAAAGTTTTAATATTGTGTGTTTCAATTATTCAAATCTAGCATTTTACTAACGTTTTTCAGTTGCAGTTTTGTAAGCGATTGCTCTTGTTGCAATAAATACAACAACTATGTACTTAGCTTTCTACGTTTCAGTAAAGTTTAAAAAAAATATTGTATTCTTCCCATTTCGCAAGACTTTTGCACATTTTGACAAAAATTTGAAAATTATATATTAAACACAGTGTACCAATATTGTTTCTCAGTGTAAAGCTTTCCAATATATATAAACATATATATGTGTATATATATATATATATATATATATATATATATATGTACTGTAACTGAAAAACAATGATATCTTGAATCATCATAATAATTTCCCTACAACCCTTGCGTAGGCTTCTTTAAAATCTTTTTCATCATTTACGTTCAATACATTTACTAATAAGGAAGGGAAACATATATTTTTGCATATATTTCAATGTATATCTGTAGGCATACAACCTAAAATCATGAAAAAAAATTTATTGATATTTTTGAAACAATGCCTCACGATATGGAATAACCCCAATTATAATATACTACAACTATAAATTTCTATATTAATGTTTTGAAGTGTCCACTAATGAGATATGTGCTTGTTAATATGCTTTATTTTCACGTAAAATTTCACGCTATCATTTCATTTAACTTTTTACAAAATGCGGTTTCTGAGAAAAACGGCTATGACAGACAGGCAGAAAGATAAAACATTCCCTGCTGTTAAACCTAGTCGATTACATTTTGTAATATTATCGTATTTGAACATTTAAATATCTAAACTAAATACTGGAATAAAAACACGCGCCTGGTTACAAAATTTAACCTATCAAGCAACGCGTAAAATATTCAAGTTTATATGTCGCAGATACATTTCGTTTTGTTAATAATAATGTTAACGTCCATTGCAAACAATTGCATTCGCTGAGAAATTTTGTTTGTAATCATGAAGAGTAACTATGCTAAACTAGATTACCATTTACATTCAAGATCTTTATCTTAAATATTAAATTATGATGAAAGGATTAAACGACAGTAAATTAGACAAGTATCCCCGAATAGAAGATACCCAAGAATTATACTGCACATGTTGATCACATATACCGCTTTCATAACAGTATATTCATGCATTCTTATGTCATCATTCTTTTTTGACAAATCATCATGCATACTATAAGCTGCACCTTGATGGCATATTGTTAACATGAATTTTATTCATTCGCAACCTTTATAATTAATTGATTTAAGATGCGAGTTTTAAGGCACTCGTTATATATCGGAAACATAAATTGCTTCCTTTCATTAAAGCCCTCTCATAATACATGCATGTCACTATTACAATATTTACTTAAATAAACCAAAATTATAATGACCCTGTTAAATACTAGTTGAATAAAAGTAATATGGTATAACCAGTAAAACGAGGAGATGGCTCAAAAAGTAGGTGACAACATATGAAACTTATCTGCATTTTTATTAATTTCTCCCGTTTAGACGTCCCATTTAGGGGTTATGCAAGAGAGATTGTGGAGTATGGAGTGCTCAACAAACAAGTCATCTCGCGGAAATAGAAATACGTGATATAATAAAAACATGGCAAATTGGGTGTTACGAACATTGCGCTGATTAAGAAAATGATTTATGCTGAAATTCAAAAATCATTGTGTGTATAATCTGCTTTTAATTGTATTAGTTGGAAGCGCTCTGTTGTAAACAAGGATTACAACAGAACGCTTATTATTGGAGTTTTTCTAAGGTCTCTGCATGAGGCGAGGATTACTGAGATAACTCTGTTCCTAAAGTAACTCGGTTGAAAGCTCAGGTCAGAATTTAAAGCGAAAGTGAGCATCAACATTACATTAATGTTTATCGTTTTTAATATGAGCAACTGCCATGAGTTTACAGTACAGTTATTTACTCTTTGGTTTTAACAACCCTCACTAATATATAGAGCTATTCAAATATTGACATAAAAAAGTACATAATATTTATAATAAAAACGAAAAATTTTCATGAAACACATTCTCAATATCAAAGTTTTAAAATGTCTGAAAATTTGAGTGTTATCCAAAAACATCAACATATCAAAACAAGTTCAACATTCGAATGAAATAATTACAAAAACATTATAAAATTATATTTCAAAACGAAATAATATAATTAATTACTATTCATTAAAATACCCTTTAATATTAACTTATAGTTAGACGTATCCGGGCCCATTATTTTATTTTTTTAAACTTACATATGTCATAATTTCAGTATAAGGTTAACTTGTTATAAAGAAAAATTGCCAACCATTTTAATTTCCAAACAAAGAATTCACTTGAAAAAAAAGGCTTTTCAACCCATATTTTTCGTACGTCTATTTTATTTGAGTTTTATCACTGTTAAATACATATTTTATGAGCATATTTTTATTTAAAAAGAAACATTTGAAAATAATTTTTTTTTCATAAAAGTCACTTATGCCGTACGGCGCATATAAATGTAATTATTCTGCATTTAAAGTATCATTAATATATCGTAGATATTAATTCACCATAGTAACTTAATTAATAGTCATTATCGTGTGCCTCCAAACTACAATACAGTTCAAATTGATCACTAAAAATATTTATATATATTTTATATATATATATATATATATATATATATATATATATATATATATATATTTTATATATATCTATATATATTTATATATATTTTATATAATATCGAATTATAAATAAAATGTTGCAATTAAAAGAATAAGAGTGTTGTTTCCTGGGTCCTTCTATGAGCTGACCTGGATTGAAGCTTTCACTGTTTTATAAAATTAGCTTATAAATACAAAATAAAAACATTACGTCCGAAGATTAAAATAATTTCTTCATTCATATAAAAGAACTATCATATTTTTTTCCTCTAATCGTTTACTTAAAACTTCAAAAATTACACTACGCGCCAAAATTAAGGGCAAAATCTTTAACAATGTTGGATTACTTTTAAATAGCTATAACTCTTCCAGAAATAATGTAATTTAAAATGAAACCTATTAAAACGGAAGTCTTAAGGTTTATAATGCATTTATTGAATTTTATTTTACTTTCGCAGAATTACAGAATAGATTGTTCTTTCTAATTTTAGAACATTCTAAGGAGTTTATATATTCTTTTTCCTTAAGAATTTTCATGAATCAAGAAGTGGAAGCAATTCCCTTTAATTTCTTTTTTGACTTATATAAATCCCCAATCATGGTTTAAAATCTTGCACTAAACAGCCAAGAAACACTGTGTCAAAAAGTTCACCACTTCTCTAGTTTTAATGCAACTTTTATATTTGATTAAATGATATTAAGTTTATTATTTTACTCTTATTATGTGTTATTTTTCTAATCACATATTACTTGAGATGTAACATCTTGTAACATCTTCACTTAAACGCAGTTATAGATTAACAGTTCAAGCCTAGATTTTATTACACAACCAGCAGCAAATACCAGCTTCGCTGGATTTTTGTTGATCGTACATTTACCATATTCATATCTCGTACATTTTTTTTTTCTTAAGAGGGTGTCTTAGAAGGGGTATGTTGCGGGAGTGAATAAATAGAATGAGGACAATGAATATGTGTGAGAATTCGACAATGTTTTAGAAAGTTATAGAAATTTATTCAAATGTTGGAAACTTTCATATTGGAAGTCTCACATTTTCGAGGTCGACTACTTTCAACCTCCATATCTTCCACACCTTTATAGTTATCGACGCGCAACCACCATAGTCCATGATAGGAGGGTTGAGGCTACTACTACGCAAACGCCATTCGTCTGCGATATATAGTTTTGGCTGCAGAGTGGAATATACACACACACGCGACCAATATTATATTATATGTAGATATATAGATTATTCATAATTTGATTTGCCAAGAAGCAAGTTATTTTATAAAAAAACTGAATATAAAAATTTTCTCAAATTAATCTATACATGTAATAAAATTGTAACAGAGTGAATTCTGTACATTGAAAATATTTTAAAAAGAGTAATTGACATAACGTAAAAAATGATAATAGAAGACAGAAAACCTGTTTTTAGAATTTGTGTACATCTGTCTATCTGTACGTTATTTTTTTCATTAACCACACGAAATCTACTAGACGGATTTTGATTAAATTTGGTATAGTAATAGTTCATATCCAAAAGCAACATTTGAGAGAAAAAAATAATTCCTATAACTTTTCTTATACCAAACTTTACACGAACTGAGTCGCAGGTACAGCTAGTAACATAATAATAGGTAAAAATACCACTCGCGGCCAAGTTAAACTATTTAATTGGATAATATAATAGTTTAGCATGCCATGGAAGCCTGCCTTTCCATGGCATGCTAAACTATTATATTGCGCAAGAGGTCTAATCAGCGCCAATAGATAAAGCCGACGAATGGTCCGCGACTTGCTTAGCCTATGGGCGATTGTGAAGCAACACTTTGGTCCAAAACAAAAATGGCCGCATCTAAATGTCATTCTTTTCAATGCTGGTTTCACGTTATAATTCGAATATTGTTGATCAGATGGCATAGTTCAATTTTAAATGTTTATTTTTAGGAACTGATTAATGTGACTCATGAGAATTATTAAAAGGAATTAAAAGGTGAGACGAATTGTTATAATTGGGTTTTTGAGAGATTATCGGAAACCGTAAAAAGCTCAGGTTTTCTAAAGAAGTGATAATGACTGCGAAATTCTGGAAAGGACACGAAGAATTAAACATTTGACAAAAATTCTCATTTGTGCACCAATAAATAGTCGTGTCATAAAGAAATTAGTTTTATTACAAATGTACTACTCTACGATTACAAAAAAGAAAACTATGAGTATAAACAAGATTTGTTCTGTATAATCAAATTTTTTTATTAAAAAATCATGTCATGATTGATAAAACATATTAGTAATTTACTTCTCCATAACTGTACTATAACAATCGACATAAATAGTAATTATCAATGTTTGTGGCTCTGTACTACTCGGTAAAATTTCACTTTGTTACTACTCATGAAAGACATTCTTGCTGTAATTAAAAGAAAAGTTCTACGGAGTATTTTCGGTAGTATCCATACTAATTGAGAATGGCAAAGAAGAACTAATATCTAATCATGTAAACCATGCAGAACGGATGATGTAAAAAAGTTTGCAAAAATCCAAACAAAGTAAGTGGATGGTCATCTTAAACGAATGGAGGAGGATTTTCAGGCCAGAAAGAATTTTCCAGGCCAAGTAAGAGGATGGGCAAGATTTAGACGGTTGATAGCCTCGAAAAAGATTTTAATATCCTTAATACCAAGAACTGGAAAATTTTAACCCAAATCAGATCAACTTAATACAAACTGCTGGAATATGGATTGTTGCACCACTGAAGAGAAGAATAAATCTCAACTATCAAAGTATGTTTCATAAAACGATTGAGAATTTTCTTTTCAGTGTAATACCTAGAATCGTATTTAGAATATCACATATTTTTTGTTACACTTGCATACGAACTGTATTTTACTTTGATAAATTTTCACAGTACTAATTCTATTCTGAACATAAATATGTTAACGAATGTAAAAAGGACTAACCTTTTCCGAGATAATCGGTTTCAAGGTTCGAAATATTAAAAAATCTATTTGTTTGTCATAAAGTTGCTTCAATACATTTATTACACCAAATCCTACTAGCCCAGGAAAAATTAAATTTTAAAACTACATGAAAACCTTTTTTCAAAATTAAATGTCACTAATAAGGTCGTCTGACGATTTGTAGTACTAACATAAGGTTTTTCCTTCATTTTCACTAAAATAAATTGAAGCATGAATAGCGAAAAGCAGAAATAGCGAAATGAAGTTTAAAATTTGGTACCATAAACCAACCCAAGTAATGTGACAAATGAAAGAACTATCCATGAGTTACGTGATATAATTTTAAAACCTCTTTGAAAAAGTTGAATGAACGCTTTATAACAATAAAAAAACTATGATCACGTCTGACCGATCAGATTGAACACGAGCGGCCTTGGCTTTTTGACTGACAAAATGTTGAATATTAAAATCCACCACTTTTTCACATTAACGAGTTCAACCTCCAACTGTACAACGATGAATCAGATAAAACAAAAAATTAGACAATTTTATAAGCCGTCACGTCTTTCAAATCTTGGCCGACTAATAGAATAGTTCAATACGGCTATTGATTTCACTCCTATTCTTAACCAAACATGTCTAAATACACATATGTATGTTTAAATCATACCTACATGCGTGTATATATATATATATATATATATATATGTGTGTGTGTGTGTGTGTGTGTGTTTTAACGTTACGCATCACACCTTTCACTTTTGTTCATCCACAGTCGAGTTCTCATCGAAAGAGGAAACGAACAATAAAAAAAAGAATGTCATTGCAAAAATGTGGTTTGGTTATGTCATACAACAAATTGTCGTATGTTGGCGGTTCTTTCTGGTTTAATCGTTTCAATGTTAAGATAAAATTAAATTAATTTCTTTGTATAATAACACAGTATCGCTATTAATTCTATAACTGAAAGCACCCATAGAAATAATGTTGTGAATTAAGAACTCGTACTACAATAAGCATTTTAATAGCATTAGTAATTTTGCTAAATTAAAAACTGAAGTCAATTTCCATTTAGTCGTGATTCATTTTTTTTGATCTGATCTGTTTTAAAAAGTTAACTCCCCGAAATATAACTTACCTGATGTCAATAAAATTTAAGTTTGTATGTATAGGCGAAATTCGGAAAGTACACAATTCGTCGAATTTGTAGGTATTATCCCTGATGACATCCTCGGAATTTATCATGTAAGAAGTTAAATAGAGCATGGATGGATATTGATTTTGTATTTAAGGGTGAAACATATCTTTAGCAGCTCCACTGTAGTTTGTTTAATTAAATTATTAAAATGTTACGATTTTTGAAACAACAGAACACAAGTTTTTATTCAATCAATATGTATAATTTCTCAGAAACCATTAAAAAAATCTCAGAACAATTAAATTAATAAAATTTATTGACAAAATCAATGAATCTATCCACTGCAATCTTGATTAAACCGACGATTACCTTTTCGATTACCATATTAGTCCAGACATACTCATATATACAATTCTATGTATATAAAAAAAATCTCAGAAGAAATAAAAGTAATAAAATTTAATGTCAAAATCTGTGACACTATCCATTGTTTGATTAAACAGAAGATTACCTTTTCGATTACCATATTAGCCCAGATATACTCGTATATACAATTCTATGTATGTAAAAAAAATATCAGAAGAATTAATGGTAATAAAATTTAATGTCAAAATCAATGACTCTATCCACTGCAATCTTGATTAAAGAGAAGATTCCCTTTTCGATTACCATATTAGCCCAGATATACTCGTATATACAATTCTATGTATGTAAAAAAAATCTCAGAAGAATTAATGGTAATAAAATTTAATGTCAAAATCAATGACTCTATCCACTGCAATCTTGATTAAACTGACGATTACCTTTTCGATTACCATATTAGTCCAGACATACTCATATATACAATTCTATGTATATAAAAAAAAACTCAGAAGAAATAAAAGTAATAAAATTTAATGTCAAAATCTGTGACACTATCCATTGGTTGATTAAACAGAAGATTACCTTTTCGATTACCATATTAGCCCAGATATACTCGTATATACAATTCTATGTATGTAAAAAAATATCAGAAGAATTAATGGTAATAAAATTTAATGTCAAAATCAATGACTCTATCCACTGCAATCTTGATTAAAGAGAAGATTACCTTTTCGATTACCATATTAATCCAGACATACTCGTATATACAATTCTATGTATATAAAAAAAATCTCAGAGGAAATAAAAGTAATAAAATTTAATGTCAAAATCTGTTACACTATCCACTGATTGATTAAACAGAAGATTACCTTTTCGATTACCATATTAGCCCAGATATACTCGTATATACAATTTTATATATATAAATAAAATCTGTGGAGAAATAAAAGTACTCAAATTTAATGTCAAAATCTGTGACACTATTCACTGCATTCTTGATAAACCTTTTCAATTACCATATTAGCTCAGATATATACACAATATTAATCAAGAACAAGTCAAGGTCGTATAGACATTTTTAAATCTGAATCACTTTTAAATCTTTTATTTTTTAACTAATTGTTGCAGATATTTTATTCCGTATTTATTGAAAATATTGACACATCAGTAGGAATTTAAAAATTCATTAAAATGACATTAACGCCATAAATGTCTTATGGTACGTTTAGCAATTAAAAGAAATCATATCAGTACGAACAGCGAAAAGGTTTTAGGAACCATATTACATCACGTTCTTTCTGAAAATGTTACTTAGAAAATGTAGGCACCATAAAAAATAATAAAACGATCTAACAAAAAAATAATAAACCGATACACAGTGGTGTAATACACAGTTTTCTAATAAACAGTACGTACGGAGAAAATAATTTTTGATCCATACAAAACAACCCCAATCAATTCTAACTTTCATTTATTATTCAAACATTTTTACGAAACCTCCGTTTACTGGAGTGTAATTTCAAATATCTGTATTAAGTAATAAGGCTATGATTCATAAAAAAAAGTAATAAAAAGGCTACATATAGGCAGAGGCAGAAAAAAATCGAAATTTTGCGAATAACGTAAATGTAAAGCGGGATCGAAAAAAGATTTGGTTCTCACTAGGGATGATTGGCGGTGATGAAAATGAAGTCTAGGATTATTGAAAATGAAGTCTAGGTTTTATTCACAATATCTAATTTTGAAGCTCTGTTTGAAATATTATATTTCAGTATAATATGCAATATCTTTCCCGGCTCTACGTCATAAAATGATTTGAAAAATCTGAACAACATTTTAAATATGAACGCAATCTTTTTTTTAATGTTGTAAGTGAGTTTTATTTCTGTACTGAATTAATCGAATCCTTATCATATTTTTTTTTCTTCCAGGTGTGGTCTTGATACATTTTTTCTACATGTAAAAATATATTGCAAAATTTAGCAGACTAAGATTCAAATAATGTCATATTACCGAACATTTGTTATTATTATGTTATATACATTTTATAATATTTTACACAGGGATTTTTACATATAAAGAGAGCTGTAAATTTTTCTTGAAAAAAAATATTTGAAAAAAAATAATTGGAGGAAGAAACGTTATATGGTGAATGTATTAGGATCACTTTTGTAATTTTTTTCTGTTCGTACGTTTGGATGTTGTATGCACTTAAAAAGTGACCCGATTTGGATGAAGTTTTCGGGTGTTCATATAAAAACTACTCACCCGATTCTGATGAATTTTTAGAAAAACATAGGAATCAACCTGAAGTTAAATTTAGTTTATCGAATCGCAATCAGTTGACTGAATCAAAAGAGATGCCGATTTAATATTTAAGACGATTTAATGTTTTCGAAAATTGGTTTACGTTGAACCAGTACTATTGTAACAAAAAGTGCCTAGATATTCAACGCGTAATAATTACACAAATATATAGTACACTTAGATATATCTAGAGACGGCGCTACATATATTTCAAATGGTACAGATGGGTTTTTCACCCGGACATACATTGTGGAATTTTTACTGCTGATTCAAGGTGGAAATAGATATTATAAAATAGAACGCGCCAATTTTTTTCTTTTCTTGAAAGTGTTGTAATTTTTACATATAAATTAACATTTCGTAAGCTGAGGCAAGCTCACACGTGCAAGTATATAATGAATAAGATATTTTATGTATAAATAAGACAGAAATCACTTATGTAAAAGCTTGTCATATAATAAAATGGTTATGCTAATTTCCTCCTATTTGATCTTGGAGCGGCGCTGTAATTCGTCGTCGATTTATGAAGATAGCCTTTCAGGTTAAAGCCTCCAAAGCTTAGCGCTTGAAGCATCAATTGACTATACATCGGGATACGGTGTCTTTGACGAACGTATCTTAATATTATTGATTGCCAACTCGCACTTACTTACTTAGCATCGCTCCTGGTAGATGATAGTTCGAAGTATATTTTTTTAAATCTACAGCTTTGAATAATTTACGCTATTTTCCTGTAAAAGTGTATCACAATATGTAATCATACCTATTGTGACACGATTAATCAGGTGAAGATTATAAAAAAATACTTTTAAAAAATATTGTCATGGACTATTTGAAGTTAGCTTTTTGTTTTGTACTATGGTTACAAATTATATTTTATTTTTTGTTCTTTCGTGTTTATCAGTCGCTGAACTGTTTGCTTTTCATATTCTAAAAGATACCATCTGTTTGAAAATTATATTTAATATCTGTATCATCAGGCCATCTATCAAAATGAAAAGATAAAAAGTTATCAATTAGTTACCGAATAAACAAAATGGATTTAAAATATGATTTCAAAAATACGTATTGGAATTACGTATTAGAGTTTTGTAGAGGAATAACGAATGAAAATAAACGTGTTGAATGATAACATTGATTCATATTACGAAAACATTCTCTGCCGTATCTGTCTGTTTCGTTCCAGATATGGTAGATTTTAATCCGATTAAAAACCGGAATAAAATCAACCATTAAAGTTCCGGTTTAAGGAAATTTGAAATGTATAATTTATAAATATTTTTTAAATATCGCCCGAGCTATAATAAATATCGATTAAAAATGGAAAAAGTATTGGTTGTAGAGGTATCTTTGTGATCGCTACATAAATTGGTAGAGATATATGAAAACGAGTCATGATAACATTTTTCTTTTTAAAAGATACTAGAATAAAATCCATGGCAGCGTGCAATAATAAATGCCTTACATTTTAATAAAATACAATTTTTTAACTTATTTATCAAGAGCTTGTGGTGCATAACTGTGAAACCTTGTCAAATTAAATTTTGTAGTTAACTTCCATTATATTACCTTGGTATTATAAAGATAATAACTTTAAATAATATTACTAAAGAAAAGTGTTAAGTAATTAGTCATCATAACATAGAAAAACTATTTTACATAGATTTCGTAATTTTGAATATGGTCATGAGAATGACCACGATGGCACTGAGAATGACCGTGGCCATATTCAAAAACGAGATTGCTGAGAGAAGGTTAATGAATCACAACAAAAATATTCAAAGTTTATGTTAGTTTTAGTTTGTCATACAAATGCATACTTGCATAAAATCATTAAACATTAATATCAAATGCCCAATGATATATTCAAAATTTTGTATTTGAGTAGTGAATGTGAAATAAAGAAGGAATAAACAATTATTTACGCAATAATAATTATAGTACATAATTTATGGCTGACAATAACAATGTTGGGAAAAAAATTCCAGATTTATGTTAGGCACGCTTATAAGATATATATGATCACGTGTCCAACCGTGTACAACGACAGTTTTTCTCAAAAACTGATTAACATAGAAACTACATATCATCATCATCATCATCATCATATATATTAATACGCTAAGGTTAAGATGTTACTCTCCCTTTTTAGAAAAAAACTCACAACTAATCCACATAAATTATATATCATTTTATAGATAATTGCTTGCTCTACCGGTATCCACAACTAAAAAAATTATTATTGCTGTTGTTTTTGCAAATTAATTAATTATTAAAATTATATACACAAAACAGCAATGCTGCCATCTAACGGCTCAACGTCAATATGATTGACGGTCGGTAAAATTTTTGTTTAATTTCAAATCCACTCACGTATAAATAAAGTGGCGCTTCAGCTCAATGCTTTTGATACTTGCGCCTCTATATGTCAATTTTAGTCAAATATTTGTTTGATCTGTCATCTGAGCTTCATAATGGAATAAATAATGCGAAGACTTCGCACGGGTCACGCTAGTTAGGTATTAATAAGTGTTTACTTCGCTAAGAAATCCATATTGGGAAAGATTTAAAATGAATAAATAATTTAACTTTAAACGAGGTATGGAACCCTTCATGTGTGAGCCAGACTCGCATTTTGTCGTTTTTTTTATTTTATTAAACCTTTTACATAAATTTTGAACTATCTCAAGCACATGGATGGGTTAAATAAAGGAACCCAATTTAAATGACAAAAATTTAAGGAAAATAGTAATGACTTATCTAGGTATTATAAATTATGTAAAAGAAAATGAAGCAAGGAAAATGCACTGAGATTTGGCAAAGAAACGTGTTTAAATATTTTGCTCTTCTACAATATGTACCATATAAACAAATGACAAACAATACTATTTGGTATTAGATCCGATTTTACAATAAAAAACTGAACTTTTGTGACTACTTGGTTTTCGGTCTTCCTGTTTATTTATTCATCAAGAATCTTTTTTTTAGGAACAGCTAGAGGTGTCAAGCTAAAATTAATATCATATAATAAGGTGATGACTTAATAAACACTTAAAAAAATCAACCCAATAAAATGATACAGCCCTTCAAACACGTTATGACTCATTCATCATAACGTATAGCAAAATTTTGACCGGAAATATACTGATTCACTCGTTATAAACTACATCGAATTTCGACAAGAAGGATGCTGACTGATTCATCATAAACAATAGTGAATTTTGACAGGAATGATACTGACTCACTCTTTATAAACTATAGAGAATTTTGACAGGAATAATACTGACTCACTCTTTATAAACAATAGTGAATTTTGACAGGAATAATACTGACTCACTCTTTATAAACTATAGAGAATTTTGACACAAATGATTATATTATGTAACAAGTTTTTAGTAAAAATCCAAAAATCAAACATTTCTGATTGTAATCAATATTGTTACATGACAAACTTAACTTTATTTTTGTTTTTCAGCTTTTTGTATATTTGTAAAGCATCTACATTCTAAGCATTAAGATAACGTGATAAAACGCTACGGATACCTCAGAATGAGAGTCCTCTTCAAACTTTACCATATTCTTGTATGTTGAGATGCTTTCAATATATTCTAGATTTACTGATCTAGTAGTTTTCAGGTAACTTGTTACTATTAGTACTTAGGGATCTCAAAAATAATATGCATAGATTAAATTTGTACATCACAATCCGGCTCTAGGGCTTGAGTGACAGGATAAATTCTATAAAAATTATATTTTACTATCAAAAATCAAAAATATTTGTCATCAATTTAAAATTTCATTTCCAAATACTGCGTAACCGTTGCGGCTTTTAATATGACCATGAGCGAGATGTGATGGGCTCTAGAGAAAGGAGGATACTGGGTCAAAAAACGCATAATGAATGCACAAAAGAATTTACGTAAGAAATACAATGCGTTAAATTGTTTCTTGTAATCCATAAAAATATCTGCTGATTAACATATTTAATCAAATCTAATTAACGAATGTCAATGAAACTTTTTATAAAAAGTTTTCTGAAATCTCAGAAGTATAGGAAAAGAATGTAAAAATTATCACATTATGAATTGTGAAAACTAAATGTACTTTCCCCGAATATATTTATCACATTGAAAATCCTGACAAAATCATACACGAAAAATAATAGAATTCTAACTGCATATTTGTATTTTTTCACCTTTTGTTGAATATTTTGTCTTCACCATCTACACAATACCTAATAATTTTAGAACAAATATAAAATAATAAGGCGCTAAATACAATAAGTCATAATTAACAATTTTAAAAATAAATTTTATTTCCAAAACAAATTTTAAAAAAAGTTAACCAATTTCTTTCTCATTTCGATCAGCCATCTAAAATGTTGCCTGTGACTCTATATGCACGATGTATATATATATATATATATATATATATATATATATATATATATATATATATATATATATATATATATATATATATATGTACATATATATAGATATATATATATATATATATATATATATATATATATATATATATATATATATAAATATATATATATATATATATTACTTATTAATTTGAATTTATAAATAAATCTATTAAAATATGTTTGATTGCATATCAGGTCTTTGACTTGTTGACCTGATTTTGTAACATTGGCGCTAGATTGAACTTTAAACTTAAATGATTGTGTGAAGTGACTTTTTCTGTTATTCGAATGACATCATCAACTAAGTTTCTACAGCAAGTTATTCTTGCCCAATTTTAAAAGTCGTTGAATCTACTGTTGTAGCACGTAACGTTGCATCTATATCTTTAATTTTATTAAAGATATAGATGCAACGTTACATTTTTCTTAGTCAGTATAATAATAACCAAAAATATGTAACGGTCTGATATAACAAAACCAATTATATGAATTGTGTGTAATTGACTAAATTTGAATTGCAAATGAATTCGAAAAAATAAATATCTCGTATATCATTAAAATATTAACAATATTAATAAATTCGAATGACCTGCTGATAGTGAGCAATTGCTGATCACAGATACCAAATATATATTGCCGACCGAACTGTAAGCAACATTTGCTTTATAATTATTTCTTGCAGTTACATGAAATTTGATTAATACAATAGGAAATTGAAAGTGCCCAAATTAGAACCAGTCCAATAAAAGGCTGTTTCTTTAATGTTTAACACTGAAACTCGCCGAAGAAAGATATGTTTATTTATACATTTATCACTCGTGTAATAAGATATATGCTGTGTAAATACATGTATATATATATATATATATATATATATATATATATACATGTTTACCAATTCTGCAAAGCAGACGGTTTAGTAACATATTTGACAAAGTCAACATTTATTTACTGAAACTCACAAATCTCCTTTTTTGTCTCATTAGTACATTTACAAAAGTTCATCTACTTAAATATAGTAAAAGTTTAAATCAAAATAATAGATGACTGCCATTAGCAAATGAAAATGCATTTTTAAACATTAGATAGTTTTCGAGAGAGAAAATTAGATTTTTCACTATCGCGAAAACATTTCACTATTACACTGCAAATATGATGTTTATGTTGCAAGTGCACAAAAACAAGTTGTACTTCATTACATTCCAATAGAGAAACTTTTTAACAAACCCATTTGTCAGTTAAAATAGGGTTGGCACAAATATATATTCAATCAGTGGATGACCATTTACAAATCACATTGTAATCTTCTCGTAATATTGTTCAAGGGTATGTATACTATAATCATTAAATTAATAAACTGTCATAATAAATAATATTACATTTATGACATAGAGACATCCCTTGCTGTCGTAGAAGTAAAACTCAGAGGTACAAAAAGTTTCGGGAATATATATATATATATATATATATATATATATATATATATATATATATATATATATCTGTATAGATGTGTTTGATTGTGTGGGTATATGCACATAATAAATGTTATTATTAGTTTGCAGTGAAGAGCACATAATTTGTATAGTATGTACGGCAGTGGTTTTTTAATAATATCTAAGCTTTTACTGTTATTTGACTGTATATTTTCAATGATGATTTTTAGTTAGACTTATTTATATAAAAATGTTCCTTGTAAAAGAAATTAATATTGATGTTAGTCAGTATTAATATGCTCACTTTTAAAAGTTCGATTACAAGCAGGCTGTTTGAACATTTATAAATTATTTATCTATTTGTGAATGATTTATTACACCTCGTCGTAAAGAAATAAACGATTCTACATAATTAAAATAATTGTACATTTTAATCACAAATACCCAATAAATCTATACCATATAACTAACACGGATATGAAGAAAAAGTTTACAATACCCGAACTGACAAATTGGTTTATGTACAAACGTTTTGGAATGGGATATTTCGATGAGATCATGACTTTTAAACGTGTTGTAAGAACCGATGCGTTTGAACTAAAATTTCTTTATTTCAAATAATTTATTTATAAATTTAATTACACGTATGTTCGTTGTGAATTCTATTCAAAATAATAATTATTAGTAAGTATTATATGGTAAAAACATTACTAGTAAGGCATTTTAATTAAATGTGAGGGTTGTTTTCCAAAAATATATAAAACCAACCAAGTTCAAGTATGTTTCGCGCATCGAGTGTTTTCTAGCTCGCTTGGAGTGAAAATATTTTATTTATCAAAATCATCATTAACATGCACTTCCCAGAGCATTAAATATTTTATAATACATAATACAATTAAGTACGTGGGACATAGGTAATATCGTGAATATCTCAAAACCGATTACACCTCATATTGTCTAGTTACAGTCTTCACACAACCTTTGTGAAAACTTCCAAAAGCTTTGGTTTTTCATAATTTCAGATTCAATAGTTTCGAAAATAAGGATTCAACGCATTATTTTGCAAGTTTTTCAATATATCTCTGAAGATACACTATTTTTAAAGATATTTAAGTTATATTTTCGAGACAAAACAATTTAAAGTTTCTCTAATTTTTAACTTTCTCAGAAAATCAGCCATGACAGACTCAAAAAGGTTAATTTATTAGTATTCTCACAAAGTGGTTTCTAAAAAAAAGCCGTGATAGACACAAAAACGTTAATTTATGAGGGTTCGCACAAAGTGATTTCTCAAAAAATAGCAATGATCGATGCAAAAACGTTAATTTTTAAGGGTTTTCGGAAAGTAGTTTCTCGAAAAAACAGTCGCGATAGACGCAGAAATGTTAATTTATGAGGGTTCTCACAAAGTAGTTTCTCAGAAAGACAGCCGCGACACGCAAAATGTACATTTTAAAACGAGTTATTTTATAAGAGTTCAGTTTTTTCTTTTGAAGTACGAGGTAACAAAAAATATTATTTCGGAGTATTAGCTCAAAAGCTAAATATTAACAACGCTATTTACAGTTTGCGATTAAAATTTTACAATTTTATTTTATTGAATATAACAGAGAGAATATTTATTAAATTGGCCGAGAGGCTGTGTTAGCGTAATACCATGTAAATGGAATTACTTATAGTTTCATAACGCTTCACCTTTAGAGTAAGTTTAATTTATACCGTGAAATCAATGGATATTAATATAAAAAATTAGAAGCAATTATTAAAACACTGGCTTCTTGGTACTTTTCCAGAAGTAAATTGAATTTTTTTTTGAAAACCATCTGACGAATTTTACGAAGAAAACATTTAAAGTTTTGTCTGCTTATACCATTCGTACCGCTTTCGCTGCCTATGCCACTAAAATCGCAGTATTACCTACTTTTTTGATAAATCGATTACATAACTTTAATATGACCATTTTCTCATCCTCGTGCAGTAAAGTTTCTACTCTTAAAATCTTGTAACAATATGTAATACTCGGAAGCACGCCATTTCAAGCATTTATTCAATTAATCGTGTTTAAGCCAAAAACAAATTGTTTTTAAGTAAGTCGTTTAGTTTATAAAATAATTAAAGTTTAAATTTTTGAATGAAATCGTAATTACGCATCTCCTGTTTAAAGAACACTAATTATCAATTGTGCGACCTATAACGTCTTGTCAAATGCCATGATGACTGATAATTTGTCGAAAAAAATGTATTATATAAACGCAACTTTCGTTTTGAAGGTACGTATCCAAGACCCGTGACAGACGGCAAACGGTAACGGTCCATGGCGACGGAATGTGCCGCAACATCAGACGGCCTTACTTAACAGTATTAATAGGTATGAGACCCTTTCCGAGACAAGACTGCAATTGCCGGTGTCAGGTCGTGACTTGTTTTGAAGGGCAGTGGCTGACCGCGCAAATAAGCTATTGCCGTTGTGGTCTGACATTATGGACATGTTGACAGACGAGGAAAGCAAAATTATGATTAGTTTAGTATCTCAACATCCTTCTTTATTTAATTGTAAGAATTCTAATTATCAAGATCAACAATTAAAAGAAAATATTTAGAAACAAATCGCCCAAGAACTGAATAAAACCAGAATTTACTATTATTTATTTAACCAGGTTGTACTGGTTATATATGCGATTCACGATATTGCCATGGCAATATACTCCACCTACTTCTGAACAAAAATAGACTTTTTTTATTTGTCTCGAACCCATAAGCCAAATTGTTAGATAAATGAATAAGTATTTATTGTAATTTATTTAACTAGTACAATCTATATGTGCGATTCACGATGTTGCTTTGGCAATATACTTCACCTACTTCTGAACAAAAATAGACTTTTTTTATTTGTCTCGAACCCATAAGCCAAATTGCTAGATAAATGAATAAGTATTTATTGCAATTTATTTAACCAGTATAATCTATATGTGCGATTCACGATGTTGCTTTGGCAATATACTTCACCTACTTCTGAACAAAAATAGACTTTTTTTATTTGTCTCGAACCCATAAGCCAAAATGCTAGACAAACGAATAAGTATTTATTGTTATTTATTTAACTAATACAATCTATATATGCGATTCACAATATTGCTTTGGCAATATACTTTACCTACTTCTGAACAAAAATAGACTTTTTTATTAGTCTCGAACCCATAAGCCTCCGCCATTTGCAAAACCATTTTTGTTTGCCATTCCGGTCACATTATTATTTGGAAATTAATCTTCGTTGCGGTAATAAAATGGAATCTGCTAGTTTTCAAGATAACCATCTCTTAAAGTGTTATGCAAGGAACTGGCAGCTAGTATTAAGTCATAACTTTCGGACAAATTCGGTAAAGCTAATAAAAAACTCTAAAAACTTGAAGTAAAGGCGTTTTCTGCCACATGACGAGCACGACGTAGGCTATAAATAAAAATGTTCTTGTGTTTGTCATATATTGCAATTTCCTGAGAATATGGCTTCATCTTAATGGATGCTAAATCAAAAGTCGTGCCTAATATTAAGAAATGAGGTAAAATATAATTTGCCCCCGGTATCCTTTTTGGCGCCGGAATGTTAAAATGATTAATGAAGTATTTTTTCCGGTTTCTGACTTTTTAAATAAGTTGTTTTTAAATATATCTGACTGTCTCCTTCTTTTCCATACGACCACCCATCAATTGCAATGAATTCATAGTTGGCATCAATTATTGCTAAGAACATTAGAGAGAACTAATTTGTATTATTTAAAAACAGAGATCCACTCTCTTGTGGTGATTTTAAACGAACGTGCTTACCATCGACGCTACAGATACAATTTACCATAATCCATTTTTCCCAAAACTCTCATTCAATTCTTTTAAAATCGTTTTCAATAAAAGAGATATAGCAATAGGGTATTTGACTATATATTTTTTATTACTAAGATAGAATAAGTAATAACATTAAAAACGATTAAAATAAAAATATCGTACCTAGGACTTTTCATAACAAAGTTATAACGACTTAAAATCTGACGAACTAAGATTCGCGTGAAAACGCCTTTAAAAACACAACCGGCTTTTGACATCACTGGTCAGTTATTAAGCATTCATCATATATACTAAATATTTCAATATATTAAATATTTTTGGTACCTCGTTAAATATTGCGTTTAAATTATATTTTACATATTACAATGTTCTTGTTTTTTGTATGGAAACTAAATTAATAATAAATTTTTCAATTTAATGAACAAAAAAATTAGCACTATTTCCTGTTTAGAAGTTTCGATTAAGCGCTTGTTATACGCATTATTTTTTACATCACAAGATTTTTTTTAAATTATTCCACAGTCTTAAAATATTTTTACAGAAAATATCGACATCAATCAAATACCCTATTGGATCAAGTTTTACTGGAAGTAAATATAATATTTGTTTTACTATCCTTGACGTATATGACATTGATATACGATATTGAAATGCTAAGGGCGCAAAAACGTCTCCTGTAATCATAAACCTGAAAGAAATACACAGTGATTTATTATTTACTTTGTAGGTGGGTGCTGTAAAGACAGTAGAAAACAATTCACGATGCATATAAAAAATAAACTCCCCTCTTAATCAACCGGTCGAAAAAATAGCCATAAGAAATAGAATATACACATATTATTGCCTTTCTTATGTAATATTCCGCTGGAGAATTCAATTATAAGTAACTTTGAAAAATTCATAGAACCAGTATAGAATAATAGAATAATCAGTAGCAATTCTTTTATATAAATTTACCACCTTCCGCTGAAGAGATCAAGCAAATAAAAAAACCAAAAGCATTGTCATGGCACTAATAGAGGTGATATACTATGTTATCTTCATATGAGAAACAAATCGTATTAGTCGCTATTAAACAATATGTCTCAAAATAATGAAACATACTTTTAACTCGATTACTAATCATAATGAATATATTTTAAAAATGCCATATTTACTTGAAATAAAAGCAAAACTGGAGCTATTTGGAGTTATCAACATGTATGGGATATGGTTGTAGACCGTATTATGTCAAATACTTACGAGTTCAATAGTAATTTTACACCATCGCCAAATACTTCAGAAGCTGATACCGCTATGGCATACACTCATGTTTCCGATCAGAGACAATAAATAACTTTATGTTTTTCTCCACTATGAATTATTCAAAGCCAACTGATTTAATATGTCAGTCACAAAATACATACAATAATTTATCTATGTCATAAATAGACTTAGTGAATTCTGAAAACTTTAAAAAAAATAATTGAAAATCTGTATGTTTAACAAGTGTAGATTTCCTCGTAATGTTTTTTATTATATGAATATAGCCTCGATGTTATTTTGCTTAACGTTAAGTAAGTAACGATGTTGGTACAAGATCACTGTAAATTAAAGAAAATATGAAACTAAATAGTTTTTTGTTTAACCGGTAACTATTTCTGAAATTTTCTTCATTATCATTTATGTGTCTTTTTATCAAAGTTTCGTAAGAGCTTTCTTCGATTATATTTATGTACATTTGTGGTTTTGGTTTTCTAGTTTAAATAATGGTACAATAACAAGCCATCAACGTCTTCTTCTACAAAAACTGCAGAATTATACTATTCATGACTCAAACAAAGCACAACCGCCGATTAGTATTGCCGCGATGCAACTAATTTGCTGCTGAATCTATTACCATGACATCTGATGTTCGGTGTCAAATGCCATCGTCATTTGCCTCTCTTGTTTACCGCCTTCCGAAGATTTCGGAATCGTCCAAAGTGTATAACTTCACTAGAATATTACAATGGTAATTATAATTAAATTAACGAAATGAACTAAGAGATATGTGCGCTCACATTTGCTCCTTTCTCTCGCTCGTCATCGTTTAGTCATTGTTTTAGTTTACACGCTTTTCCTTTTGTGGCATCCATATTTGTATTGGAAAATTACAATTGGGCAAGCGTACACAATAATTAAAATTATAATTATTTTATTGTAAAATTAATTATCATAAAATAAAATACAAATTGTTCACATGTACTTGCTATATAAGTTTAATATTATTCAACGTGGACTTCACGTGGACTCAACTCCCTATTTTAACTATTATGGTATACACCGTAATTAACTAATTAATAAGCAGTTTCTTTATGTTAGTTAAATTTACATAGTACTTGCGCTGCGAAAACAGCACTTGGTTGTCAGGCTATCCGACGCAAATTCAAATAAATTAAAAAGAAAATAATAAACATAGTTAGGAAAATATGTAAAGTACAACGTAAAGAAAACTGTTGTTCATTTTTTAATTATTAATTTAGATATTAATAGAGAAATATTGTAGAATTTGCTAAAAAATTCCTTTATCTTCCAGGAATCCATGCCACTTACTGTTTCTTAAATTTGCTAACTTCTTAATCAATAATATGGAGAAAACGAAAATCTTATGCTTTTCATTATTTTTTCTCCAATTCACATTCATTTCTGAAAAACGTATTCATTTGCCATACGCTATTGCTATATAACCATCTATGGGATATGATGATTCGCGGCTCGCATTTTTTGTATATAAGGATTGAAAATTATTTGTTTGCTCAGTCGCCCACAGGCTTCAAAGTGATGTATTTATTTCCGCAATCCTTGCTCTTTTCCTTTCGTAATATGCAATAATAAACAAAGATATCTTTATCTCAATAATAGGTAGGAATTTAATTCATCACCATTATTATATTAAGCGATATAAATTTGCGGGTATCTGTAAAAAATATACTGTAAAAAAAATACTTATAAAAAACTGTGATGTAAAAATTGTTGATGTTTGTGACTAAATAAAACTGAGTTTATAAATAATTCTTATTCAATTTTATTATTTCATTGCCTAAAATCTAATTTATTATACGTCAAGTAGATTTAATAGCAGAATAATAGTATTTGTATTTTATCCGAAAAAGAAGAAATTCTCCAATCGACTGTATTTTATCTCATATCTTTGGTATTTTTCAACAAATTTGGGCGATTCTATTCTTATTGGAAAGGGTATACTCCCAGTATGGTGCCTTAAACTTTAATTAGAATATGAACATGGAGAGTGAAGATATACCATAGAATTCATCAAAATTGAACAACATAGGTGCCATGATCGCATTTCGATGATATAAGTCTAATGATATCTAATAAGATAAGACTAAGGGCAATATAAATCTGCTCTTTAGTAAAACCAGAGCGCAATGATGAAGCCGGAAGGTAGTGACAGGAACTCTTCAGTAATGAGGAGTAACCATTGAGTTTAAACTCGTTTGATTTGTCTTTTAATGTATACAGATACACACAATATAATTTCAACCTTTTATCCATATATCCAAATGCTGTAGGTGTTTTTCTTCCTAAATAGTGTCATATGAAGACCTCATGTTTTTAAATTAGTATTATGGGTCTGAAACAGACACTCTGTCATTAAACTCTGGCTTCCAATCCCTCAGTTCTGATGCTGTAGGAGTCCTACCCGCCTAAACTATGAGATTTGAGAATCTATTGTTTTAAAACAGTTTTACGGATATCAAGCAGAGACTCAATCATTGAACTCCGAATTACAGCTTCTCAGTCTTAACGCTGTGAAGATACTTTCTGCTTAAACCAAGGGACTCGAGAACCTAATGTTTTAAGTTAGTATTGTAGTTTCAAGCAGAGTTTCGGTCACTGAACTCTGGAATAAAATTCCTCAGTCTGATGCTTCAGTGATACTATTTGTTAACTAATATTTCCGGTATTAATAAATCAACTTGGATGATTCTTTTTCTATTTTCGTAACTCTATTTTGGTGTTATAAATATTGGTTAGAATTTGACCATGAACATTTAAAGTACCCTGTAGAATTCCTCAACTTTACACAGGTGCCGTGATGTAGTATGTATGATATAGATATAATGATAACTATCAAATAACAAAGTGTCTAAAACTTTTACACGGCTAAGGGTGGAATAATCTGCCCTTTAGCAAAATCAGTGTACAATAATGGAACTGGGAGGCGGTGGTGACAGGAACTTTTCAATAAAGATAATGAGTATACTCATCGTATATGGACTCATTTTACATGTGTTGATGTAAAGAAAATAACGAAGTACAATAAATAAGTAAGTAAGTATAAACAGGTATATACAAAGATATGTAGCATCTAAAATATTAGTAGATGTATTTGTACACATTCATATAAATATATATATATATATATATATATATATATATATATATATATATATACATATATATATATATATATATATATATATGTATATATATATATATATATATATATATATACATATATATATATATATCATATACCTATGGGTACATTTAGTTTCATGAAATGCTGCAAATTCCGATTTTAATAAATTAGGTGTTATTTTATTTAATTCAAGTCCGTAATATTCTTAATAACATAGGATACCATAGGCACAAAAGTGGAAAAAACAGAATAGTATTTTAAACAAATTGGACCGACTTGAAATAACCACCGAATAGAATGCACACTGAAAAGTATAAAATAATAAAAATATAAATGCTCAATTAGAGTTCTTGCGGTTCAGTATCGTTTCCGAGACTAAATAAATTTGTGAAATACTATTAATACTACATATTTTTTGTACAAGTGAAATGTTACACCTACCTGTATGTATGGGTGTGCATGTGCTTGAGATAGAAACTTAAACTTGGTGGCTTGGTTTGAGACAGAAACTTAAACAACCGATTCCAGAAATCTTGCAAATACTCCTACTGTGAAATATTTTTGGGAACGATGCCAATTGAAATGCAGCACCCATCTCTGTGTGGGTGTGCGTGTACTTGAGAGGGGAAAGGAGCATTGATTTGGCATCGATGCTAAAAAATCTCTGGCGCTAGCAGTATATTGCAAATTTATTTAGATATGAAAACGATATTTTACCGAAAATGTTTCAACTGAATACTCGTATTTTCATTATTTTATGCTTTTCAATGCTCATCTTATTCGGACTTTATTTTCAGTCTTTTCCTTTTTTGGCAAAAATGTTTTATACTAAATTCAATAGATCATAATGGCGAATGAAAAAAACTTCTAACTCATCACAATAGATTACTGAATTCGAGTTTCACGATGAAATACAAGATAATGACGTATCTTTCTTAAAATAAATGAACACCATATTTTTAAGATAGGTAGAACGTTACGCAACAAAAAAGTCAATTGCGTTTCGGGTTACTAGACACAAAGTAATATATATTCGTATTTAAAAAAATACATAGAAAAATGTGTTAGGAACAGTATGAAGAATAGACGTATAATTTTAAAAATTGCTAAAAATTTTAAAGATTTCAGAAAGTTTGTAATATGGTTGACTAATTTTAGGGTGTTGAATTCGAATTCACAATGTCTGTAAAATTTAAAATGGGGACATTCGTTATTCGCAATAATCGCCGCTATATTGTTTTTTGACTAATTTTAGGGTCGCCGATTCATGTTTCACAATGTTTTTGGCGTTAAAAATGATAGTCTCTGTCATTTCCAATAAATCACCACGATATCTGTTTTTGTCTAATTTTAGAATACTGAATTCGAATCTTCCAATCTTTTTGAAATTCAAGATGGCGGCATCTGTCATTCGAAATAAACCGTTACTATATCCGTTTTAGTGTAATTTAGAATTCTGAATTCGAATCTTCCAATCTTTTTGAAATTCAAGATGGCGGCATCTGTCATTCGAAATAAACCGTTACTATATCCATTTTAGTGTAATTTAGAATTCTGAATTCGAATCTTCCAATATTTTTGAAATTCAAGATGGCGGCATCTGTCATTCGAAATAAACCGTTACTATATCCGTTTTAGTGTAATTTAGAATTCTGAATTCGAATCTTCCAATATTTTTGAAATTCAAGATGGCGGCATCTATCATTCGAAATAAACCGTTACTATATCCGTTTTAGTGTAATTTAGCATTCTGAATTCGAATCTTCCAATCTTTTTGAAATTCAAGATGGCGGCATCTATCATTCGAAATAAACCGTTACTATATCCGTTTTAGTGTAATTTAGAATTCTGAATTCGAATCTTCCAATCTTTTTGAAATCCAAGATGGCGGCATCTATCATTCGAAATAAATCGCTACTAAATCCGTTTTCGAATAATTTTAGGATTCTGAATTCAAATTTCATAATGTTTTTGAGATTCGAAATGGCGGTCGCTTTCGTTTGCAATAAATTGCCACTATATCTGTTACGACTAATTTTAGGATGTTGTATTCAAATTTCACAATATTTTTGGAATTCATGATGGCAACCTCTATGATTCGTGACGAAACTCTACTATATTAATTTTCGAAAAATCTTAGAGTCCTGAATTCGAATTTCAAATGTTTGTCATTGTACGCATGTAACGACTTAAAATTGAGAGATTAATTATTGTAAGTTAGTTTTAATAACCTAACTTTTTAAAGTATAGAGCTTGTAATACCGGAATAAATGTTTACAGAAGAAAGCAAGGTTCCAATTAACAAGTTTTACTTAACGTTCGAGTGTGATAACACACTCGAAATTTAGTAAGAACTGAATATTGTAACGATTTATTTCAATGGAGATAGATGCCGATCTCTTGATTCTCAAAAACATTGCACAATTCAAATTCAGCATCCTAAAATTAGTCGAAATCGAAAATATTGACGATTTTGTTCAAGACCGCCATTTTTGATCTCAAAAATATCGTGAAACTCGAATTCAAGATCCTCAGGTTAGTCGAAATCGAATATAACGTGATAAAGACAGATTCCGCCACCTAAGTTCCCAAAAAGGTTGTGAAATTTAAATTAAGCACTTTAAATTTTGTCGAAATCGAATATAAAGTATCTCAATCACTAAGAGTCACATAGCACTGCTGGGGCCGGACAAGAGTGCATATATTTATGAAAAATAAAATATTTCATGGCATATATCCAATCTTTCAATCTCTTCAAATAGAAGCGGTTATATTTGTGACGCTTATCTGGTTTTTTTTGTTGAAAGAATTAAGTAGTCGTTTTGGTATTTATATCGATATTATGCAACCCGTATTGTATCGCTTTGTTATTGAACGTTACGAACAAAAAGGCCGATATCAATATTTTTTGTATATATATATTACATCAATATTATCGTAGAATCAAAATGTATGAATATTTAAGAGGCGTAAATTTTATAGGAAAAATTCCCACCGACTGTTTTTAATCTAATTATCATTAATATAAGTTGAAAATAATATTGTTAGGTATAAATTAATTGGTGAGTCACTTGTCAAAATTGAGTTACAGGTTTGGTTTATATTATTACACGTATCGATTACTTTTGAAACTAAAAATGTTAATACCATTTTTAGAGATTTTTACCAATCGTAAATCCAAATTTTAGGTTCTTAAAATTTATAACGACTCCGTTTTGTGGCAGGATTTACGGTAGGTACTCAATTTTTACAATAATTTACAATAAACAAACCAATGTAATACAGATTTTTTTGCTAAAATAGAAGTGTTGATTTAATTTCAAATGATTATGACATTAGACTACGACAAAAACGAATTGTCATTTTACTTCTTATTTAATAAATAAATAAATTACGTAATATCTGTATTACGTGATTTACTTAGTTCTTCTATTGAATATTTCTTTCACGTTTTATCCGAAGAGATTATTTTTTTCACCACACTCGTGCTTAATGCTTCACCTATTTCTGTATGTAATTATATCCGGATATGAATTATCTATTTACTGGGAGTAAACATTCCTATAATATGAATATGAATTATCTATTTACTGGGAGTAAACATTCATATAACATAGATTTGAATATATACATATATTCAAATCTATCCTATAACCGATAGATTTGAATATATGTATGACAATAGATTTTCATTGGAGTGAAAATTAGTACCTGCCTATTTGTCCCTCACGGTCTGATTGAAGTGAAAATTAGTACCTAGAAAGGTTGGTTATTACGTAAATATTATGTATTTCTTATTATAATTTAAAAATTTAAAGTAGTGCCAAGAGAGGGAGAGAATATGTGATCAAAATTTTAGTTCTACAACGAACTACATTAAAAATATTTTATTTTAAAAAGGAGGAAGCATAATTGTGTCAGATATTACAAAATATATTTAAATTTATAAAACGCGGGATATAAAAAAGATGCAAATCTCATCAAAATCAAAAGATGCAATCATGTCGACAGAATAGAAAACCGGTAAATAAGTGCTATTAATGAATGGCAATAGCTCAAATATATATCCAATATTCTTGATACGACTAATTAATTCCATTCAGTAATAGCCTATGTATTATAAATGGTTAATGTTAAGTGTTTTCGGACGTGTGCTTATTTTAAATTTCTCAATGCTGTTGCATTAGAGACGTTAAACTTGTGAATTTTTATTGACAGGTGAAAACCAATCATGTAAATGATATGTTATTCCAGTTTTGTTTATGTAAGAGACACGTTTTTATGATTTAATTTGCTTTATATTTATAGATATTTTGTTTACAGGATATAAGATACTTTCCGTTTCATAAATTTAATGATACTTTATATCATGAAATTCCATTTGGTGGTTCAATTAGTAATTAGAAAAAAAAATTAAATCCGTAAGGTACTTTTATTCAAGATCTCAACAAGTACTTTTATTGAAGATCACAACAACTACTTTTATTGAAGATCACAACAGATACTTTTATTAAAGATCACAACAAGTACTTTTATTCAAGATCACAACAAGTACTTTTATTGAAGATCAAAACAAGTACTTTTATTGAAGATCACAACTAGTACTTTTATTGAAGATCACAACAAAAAAATTTGTTTGCTGAACTTGACCCGGGCATTAACCACTTATTATTTTACCATTTATAAAGTAAATCAAGTTTACGGTCTCGTGTCTGCGTATATCCCTTTCCGTATTCAATAGGATACATCATTTGCCTAATATCGGTACGCATTTGTAGCATGGTAATACATACCAAAATCGTGCTCAGTTTGCGTTAATTAGGCACTAGTTTGTAATTGATTAACCTTGTTTTGTTTTTACAACGCAGTGTACATCTGATTTTACAAAACAATGAACATTGAAGAATGGTTTGAAGCGATCTATGCCAATCCCAATTCGTACTAATTTCATGCGTTTGCAAAGGTTCGTTAACTGATAATTTGTAGTCGGTTGCCGAAGTCACCGGCCCTTGGCTATCAGTCATTGAGTTTTGAATAACATTTCTGAGCATTTTAGGGTTATGTTTATATTATGCAAAATGGTAATTTAAACATTTTTCGATGAAGTTACAAAACATTTTTAAAAACTAAGTTATGAAGGACAGTCAAATGATTGTTATAAGTGTCAAGTCCAGTGTGAAGTTGCCTTTTCAATTAGAATTTGGTGAATTATATCCAAGCTTTGTAGAAATTTTTTCAAAACAAACAAATTATAATTGAGTTATAAATAGACAGTTTGCAACAACAAAAAACGTTATGGATTTCGTAAGTTGTTTATATGTCAGCTTTCTATAAGAAATTAATAAAAAAAACAAAACAAATAATGCTAATAAAAATATTAATTTAATTCAAATATAAGTATAACATTTAAAAACAAATACTGTGCACTCTGAAAAGTTCAGTAATTTTAAGAAAGCATTACAAACTTATAACTTAACAGACTTCAATCATTCACCTTTCAATCATCTTTGTGTTTACTAAAATCTTCGAAGGAAATATTTACGTATTATTTTGATAAATACAAGACTACCGTACCGCAAAAATATACCATGAGCTAAATATTATGAACAATTATAAAAACGATGCTTAAACAATGTTACCTAATGCTCAACGGAACCCTCTTGGTTGTAAAGTTGTATATTTTTACTGACAATGGCGAAAACAAAATTATGAAAGTAAATGGACAGACCATGCTACAAATTTTGAACATAAAATAAAAACAGTTCGCAGAGTTGAACATAACTTCTGTGCATTGGGATCTTCCAGTGTACAGAAGTATATTTGTGAAATTAATACACCATTAATGCGGCGAGTTTTCACCGAAAGTTTAGACGATGAAATTGTGATTTTATAGATCATGTGAACAGTTAAACATATTTATATTTACGGATACCTAATACTAATTGCCAGTTGTAATAATTTGACACAGTAATCAAACAGAATAATAACGTACTGTTCATCAGAACTATCAACGAAATTGTGGAAAATTAATATAATAAATTATTTCAACAAAATTCAGCCATGACAGATTATAGCAGTGCTGAAAGTAATGCATAGTAAATTTCTAGTTAACATACAGCTACTGCTATAAATATTCACGAAAACCAGACCTTATGGCGTTGGCTATAGCAATCACAGTACGATACAGATAACAGATATAAGGATACAGATAACAGGCAATAAATTATAAAATTGTTCCGCAAATTGACGTATGCAATTCTTATAAGAAAGGCCGAATTAAATTGATAAGGAATCCAAAATCGAGAAACGTAATAAATTGTAAAATTATTAAAATAAAATCTGGAGTCGGCGAAACGAATGGTGTTTGCCTTATACGTATAATACTATAAACAGAGTCCATAACGCGAACAATTTTTATTAGTCAATATATGCGTTCCTTGCTGGATTTCATCACCGGCACTTTTGAAAATTACTACTAAAAATTATTACAATTTACTGGTGGGAACAATGGAAGGAAGATTGGCAGTAACTTTTGCCAAAAAGCAAACCGATAGCGGAGATGCCACCAATTAATAAAACTTCTATTTAATAAAATATAAAACATATTTGTATGTAGTTGATTCTGAGATTGGTAAGTGCCACTGTCTGTGGGGGAGCCTTCCCCACTATGTACGCTACTATAAGCGTATATGGACTGTAGAACAAACTTTTGGAATAACTGTTAGTACATCGCTAAATTTGACAGAAGAATATTAATAAAAATTTTCCAAATTGACGTTGTCGAACAAGTATATCCTTAGTTTCTTAAAGAACATCGTCATGGCATCTAATGGCAAGGAGGTGGAAGAGCAATAAAAACAAGTCGCCTGACAACAATTATTTTAGCCACCACTACGAATGGATTAATTCTTTAACCAACAAAATAACGTTTGTACAGACCCCGAAGGTCTTTAAGCACAATATATGAGGGTTGTGGATGGACTTGAATTAGAATTCAATAGAATTCAATTCAATGATTAACGAGTTTAAAGAGAAGCAGAGTCCAATAAATATAAGAATATTTAAAAAAATTTCATCTGAACTATCTAAACTGCCCACTTCGTCCACTATTGTTCACTTCATGCATGATAAAATAATTAGTCGTGCCAAAAAATAATGGTTCAGCTAACGTCTATTTCGAGACAACGTCAAAAATAATTACCGACCAGTTACAGAATACAGTCTTGCCGTCTTATAACAAATAAACGTGCACACAATATCTCTATCAAGTATTAACTAATAAAAATTCTTATTCATCGTAAATTTGTTTAACCCTTTCTCATGGCGTTTCCATGAATTCAGGTATATTTTTAATTATAACTTTTTTTCACCTATGGAATCAACATGAATTGGAATTGGCACAGATCACTTCAAACCAGTTTTCAATTCAGATTTACACTAATTTTTAAAATCAATACAAAGTTAATCAATTGTAAACCTGTGCCTAACAAATGCAAAACTGAAACCCGATTTTAGTGGGTATTTACCGTGTTACAAATGTGTGCTGATTTCACGCAACTGATGTCTCCAATTGAACACGGAAGAGAATCACTAATTATACAAAATTGCCACATTTCTTACGTTTATCGAAATAAAAGATGTAAGTGGTACGCCAGTTTTATACGTTACGTATGCGCTAGCGCCATAATAGAGCAGTAGTCAAATGTTTGCAAGAAACAACACTTTTTTTAAATTCTACAACTTATAGCCACAAGTATCAGTTTTATGTATCATATCTATTATAACGTCATGAACGCTATCAAATGCGACCACTCCCACTTGAATCGATCAATGTACTACTGAGTAATCACTAATAAACCCAGAGCGCGATGGTAAATGTATTTCCGAGTGACATATGTACTGCCTATATAATGTCTTCTATCCGATAGTAATGGCTTCTATCCTTTAAATTATGGTACAAAAATAATGTCGATAGATTCTATACTTCCAAAGTTATAAGCAACCTTGCAATAACATACTTCGTTACATATGGTTTTTGCAAATGACTCCCCCTCTGACCAAAATGAAAGACGTAAAAGCATATTTTTTTTGTTTTGGGGAAAAAAAGACTTGCATTGTAATCAACTTATGATTCACTATTACGGATTGAGATGGCACTAACAAAGTATTACATGCCATATATCCATCTATTAACAGATAATAAACCGATAAAAAGTAAAAAAAAGTTACATACCAATACATTGTACATTTGGTTGAATTTATATAAATCTAGACACAATTACTGCATTAAAACTTCGCCAATTAATTTACTAACATTTAATAAAAGTAAAGATTTACAAAATGTTATGTAACGATACCAAATATTAATTATTTCATTTACTAATATTTCTTCCCGTAAAATACAACAAACGAAGCAAAGTGTAAAATATAAGTTCATTGTATACGAAAATTTATCTGTGTTATATAATTTTAATCCGGATGTTTAGAATACTGTTAACTTCTGAAATTAATGAGCACTTAAAGCTTGTTAATTACGATAACAGGTTTTCATTAACATATATTCCTTTTAACGTTATCTACAGATACGTACAAAAATAGCTTCTCTATTCAAACCACCTCTTATCCGTTGTGACTTTAGTTCCTTAAACTTTACTTGTTATGATTCCCCATAATAAAAATGGATTACGGCGGGAGCTAGAGACTTTGGGCGCCAGCGATATTGTCACAATTTAGTCCATTAACCAAGACCATCTTTATGTTTAACAGATTACCCTTTTATCTTCCGAATCAATTTGATCGAGGCGTCGGAGTCGCGTGGTTTTACCGGTTAAGTGAAATATTTCTTTTCGTAAGTTTTACTAAAAATATCAAGGTGTTTGAACATAATTATTTAAATCTATTTATAGTTGTGCTCATGTAGGTTAATGTAGGTTATTGGGTACAAAATTGTATAAGAATTCCCAATATTTAATTAAAATTTGTGATTCTATTTTTGGGGTTATTTTACGAAAGATAAAAATTTGCTTTTGAGGAAAGCGGGTAAGGACAAAGCAGGTTGCCGCTTTTCCTTATACGATTTATCCCATTGATAGCAAAATAGTGCTTACCTAATTTTTTTATTTTGCAAATAGTCCAGAAATTTAAGCAAAAAATCGATTAATCATCTTGAAATGCCAAATCAAGGAAATGAAACTGGCAATGAAAGAGGCCAGAAAAACAACAATCAATTGAGCTGGGAAAAAACGCTAATAAAATAACACACAAGCGAAAAATACAAAAGGCTGATTTTTTTAACAGCACTTCCATTAAAAAGTAGCAACTAGAAATGTAATTAAAAAACAGAAAGTACTAAGGAAGAAACTGAAGGAAAAAATAGCAAATGCTCCACATTCGACTAACGGAGGAACTAGCAAACATTCGAAAGCTTTAACTTCAAGTAAAAAAGCGAAAGCTTCGAGCTACGAGAAAAAGTCTATAGAGTATGTTGTACGCATTTTATGCTAAGCACCATATATAGAACCTACTAATGAAGACTGGATAAATGCGACGACTGTCCGGATTCAGGCGTCGGACACAACTTTAGTGACTTTTGCCAAGAACAATTTTAGTCCTTAATTTCTAATATAATAATAAACTAGATTTACTTTTGTTATTTGATCTAAAACTGCAACGATTATGTAACTATTTGGTTTACTGGATATTTGAGATTTGCCCAATATAAAACGGTTGGACTCATGAATCGGAACGGGCTTGGAGTCGGAACCTACTTTTGCGATCTTTGCCAAGAATCATTTTAGTCTGTAGTTCCTAATATAAGCTAGATGTACTTTCTGATCTGAGATCGCAATGACTAGATAAGATACTATTTGGTTTACTGCATATTGGAAATTTCAATTTTATACTGCTTGATATAAGAAGATAGACGCACTTTTTGTGATTTTTGAAGACTACAAAGTTGATTAGTTATAAGACACTCTTTGTGTACGGGACGTTGGAAAACCGGCGAATTACAGTTTTAGAGAGCGTAGTATGATTGTATAGACCTGTATTTCGATATTTTGTATGAAAATTTTGTATTTTACTTGTATTTATCTAATGATAGAGTAATAGATCTCATGATTACCTACATTTCCCAGTCTTTACCGGTTTTGCTCTGACGCCTTACAGGTTTTGGGTGCTCCTCCGATCAAATCGGGTAAAATAATAGTCTGAATTGATCTTTATTTTACTTACTAATAGAAATGACGTGGTTTTTGTTTTAAATTATAAAGCGGTACTTGTCCTATTCAGATATAAATATCACGTATTATTTTTAATCATAGTTACACGTTTTGGGCTTTCTGCCCCTACAATGCATCACGGGATATTCCGGACGTATTTTAAATTTACTACTACTGTTATGTATACTGTACCAAATGCCAAAGCGAAATCCTGTCAGTACAGTTTTTTTAATGCTCTTTCAACCCTTCCTACCGTTTCAACTTAGCTCGTTCAGACCGACAAAAATGTTTTCGTTTTTGAATAATTTTTGGAAATATTTAATTTCTATGAAGACTAAAGAATAAGAGAAAATTTTTTTCAAAAAATCCTTTACCTATCATGCAGGAATATCCCCAACACCCCTTGCACGTACATGTGTTGTCATTTACAATTCGGTCAATGCACGATCGTGCATTTCGATGAAAGTTGGAAATGAATATTATTTTTTTACATTTTTTTATTATTAACTAATAATTATTTATTAATAGTATTTAAACTTATTAATAAAACACAGCGGATTGGAATCATTTATTATCGATATAACTCACATTTCATGTGAGATATATCTAGTATCTTTATACTTAGCTAAATGACAAATTTTGAAAATAACAGTGAAATCAATTTATTTAGAAAATGATAATCAGTACTTAATAGTCAAATATAGAAAACACCATAATAATCACTTTATTTGGGGCTCAAGTATACATCGCATTTTCGGCACCGTGTTCTAGTAGAGGAGTAACAGCTTTCTATCTTACATTTCCTACCCCTTGATAGATCATCAAAAAGAGGAAGATGGCCAGTTATATCGAAGTGACATCGTTTATCGAAGCATGGTGATATTACCGGTCTGTCGTCGTCTTATTATTAACTTTAAAGCGATTCATAAGACCGTCAGCAAGATCTACCACGAACCACAGCAAGTCTTTGGCTTTGACTTTATTTGCCTCATAGTTAATCTTACGCTGCCACCAAGCATTTAAAATCGGAAGTACTAAGAAACAAATTAATACTTTGACAGTCCATTTCTTTGTGTTCTGGCAGATTTAATCTAGGATGTCTTCTTCGCCCATATTTTTATTATAATTAAAGAATATGCTCAGAGCCGTCATTTGAACGTAAGACTTTTGTTTTTTATCCCATCTAGGAATTAATAAAGTCTAATCCCCAACAGTAAAATTAGAAGCCATGAGTACACATCAATTTTCATTCCGTTTTATTAGAGCGACTCTATCAAAAGCAAATTGTACTATGTCGCCCTGCTTAATTGCTTTATCTTGCTTCAAGCCTTCTTTTAATCATCAGGAATTCAATTGAGCGTGATCATTCCTGTGCCTAGCTATATTTTTAATCAGAATTTCCAGTTTACACTTGTCCGAGAAGTGAAAATAATCTGTTCATCTACTAAGTAGTTGCCTGAAATATTTTCTATTGACCTACAAGCATTCTTGATGGCGTCAAGCATCGGCTATACTTTCCAAAGTGGGTTAACATTTCCAGAAGATGCTTCACCCGAATCTACGATATGAATGTTATTTCTTAGTTAGAAAACGCAGTCTCTTGGCATCTGATTGGCAATTTTTTCTCATGTTATTCCGGCGCGCCAATGCATTTGAATACAAGGGTATAGAATGCAGCCTATTAACAGCAATATTAAACCGAACAACTTACGTATATCTTGTCCGTTTGTATTTAGAATGACTCCATTTTTACGTAAATAATATAATTTGGTGCATCTGAAGGCCGTTGTACTATAGAATGGCCTTTATACTACGTTATTGTGCGATATTTTTTTTTCTAAATTATGTCTCAAACTTAAAAAAAATCTTAAAAAAATCAAAAAAATAAAATCGTTTACCAAAAAGACTCTTCGCTGTTTCGCGTATTAAAACAAAATTATAAAGATATATCGATTTCCAATTCACTGTGTCTATTCTTAATTAATGTAGCTACATTCCCGTGCGTGCACTATGATATAAATATGAACTCTTTGGTATTAGGTCTAAGCACGCGGGAATATTCTGTGCTAGTTTCTATGAAAATAAAAACGATTATTATCTCCGGCGCTCACGCATATTTTGAATTCAGTGCCGATTGCGCTTGCAAACAGTGCGGACGTGCGATCTGGTAGCTCTTCGTCAGCTTGTGTCATAGATTTATAACGTGCACACGACTTGTACACAGTGTAAGTTTTGTGTTGTATGTTACGGTAAAATGCAAATTACGTATAAATGATTGTTACATAATATTTCTATGATACATTTGAAATGCATAATATTTTTTACCGCTTTGTAAATTAGTGGATGAATTTGTTGATATTTTGTATATTTTTAGATAATAATGGAAAAATGTTAGATTTCTTACAGATGTCGGGTATTGGGAGCAAACATTTTAAAAACAATTATTACGTGCCCTAAACGTAAGGTTTGTAAAAATTTTAAAATAGGCGTAATGTAGAATTATTAAATATATTCATATTTTAGAAGTAGTAAATCTATATTTTGCTTTTACTGAGTATTATATTACAGAGATACTTTCTATAATTTTATTGTATACGTAAAGAAGTATAATTTTTTTAAATGTTTAAGTTTTTTTGAATGAAGATACGTCTAAAAAACTTAAACAAGTAAGTAAGTTCAATATTGTATTTTATTGAATATTGTAATGATTCCCTTTTATTATTTTTCCAAAATTTTAAAAACAAAATATCTGTTACTCATTACTGAAATTATTATTCAACAACTAGAAAATTATTCTATTTCTAAATTTGACATTGAGTTGTGAACTTGTCTGATGCACTTTTATTTTATCACTAAAATAAAATAATCATCATAATTGTTGCAGGAACTATAGATGAAATTCAAAATAATATTGCAGGAGGTAACATTAAAAGAGAAGGGGTATGTTCTAGGGATGTAAGTCGGATATAATATTTCCGAATTAACTTAAAATGTTTGCGTGTTACATTCCAACACCGATCTGATTAAGCCCATTAATTTCACATGATAGTTCCAGGTCAAAATTCATATGATAGTCAGCACGTAATGAATCAAAGGATAATCTTGTGTGTTAATTTACTAATATATATATATATATATATATATATATATATATATATATGTGTGTATGCGTGTGGGTGTGTATCACAATTTTATCACACGTAAAGTTAGAGGTTCCCCACAAGTAACTTTACACTTCATTTGCGGATACCTTTACATCTCATTGTTGAAATGAAAGAGGAAACAACACGTAATGATATTGTGGTTGAAGGCAGGAAGATAGTTAATTTTACGCATTTTTTTCAGTCTTATTCAAAACATTTCTACACACGAAGATATAGATTGTAATTTAAGTCATATCCAAATCATTTCAGAAAGTCGTCTTGGACTAATCTCAAATTTCAGTTTGATATGTCGCATGTGTGGAGAGAAATTTACTTTGAGCACGGATGAAATGAAAGGTACTGGTATAGACAAAGATCACGCTGCTGTATCTAGTATTAGGGCAGTAGGTTCTGGTCAAATTCTTATCTACAAACTATTTAAACTGCTTTAGAAATTCGGGCTACATGTGCAAAATTATATGTATCTATACACGACACTGTGTGTGAGTAGTGGGAGAAGATCTCAGCACATTGTATGGCAGAATCTGCCAAATAAGAAGCGGATTATGCAATATCTATTGATAATGTTAATAAGCATGGAACGCCAATGATCACAGTAGTTGTTGACTGATGTTGGACAAAAAGATCATACCGAACCAACTATTCCGCAGCTGGTATTGCAGGTCATAAATTTGGAAAAGTTTTATATTTAGGAATAAAAAATAAATATTTCATGATTTGCGTTCTGCGAATAAGGATGTCGAGCTTCCAGAGCAGTTATGCTATAAAAACTATTCAGGTTTATCTGCCGCGATGGAATCTACTGCAATTTTGGAGAGGTTTAAAAGTTCTCTTAAAGAATACGGTCCTATATATGAAAAATTAATAGCTTATGGAGATTCCAGTACATATAAAACAATTCTTGATTCGCGACCATATGGTGATTTTATTGTTGAAAAAATTGAATGTAAAAACCATCTCTTACGAAATTACTGTAAGGCATTATTAAATATTTCAACCGACACGCAATATCCTAGTGAGTTACATAAAATTGTAAAAAGATCGTTATTTCATCATCATTCATTTTATCATTAAGTATTTTTAGCAAAATTTACAACTTCACGAAAACAATTTACAACTTACTGAAGATATCATGAACGGTCCACATGACGTATTTGGTTACCATGTAAATTGTGGCTCTATTTTTGTTCGCAAAAAAGTAGACGAGCTGATGAAGTAAATTTAGTTAATAGTTTGAACGTATCAGATGTATTTACAAAATTTGAAGATTTAACTAGTAAATTACCTCGACAATTTCGTAGTTTAATTTGTAATGTAACGAGTAACATAGTAGAAAACTATAATTCTCAGGTTGCCAAATTCACATTTGTATTCATAAATCTTAAATTAAAAATATTTATAATTTTGCATTTGATTTCGTATTATTGTTTGTAACTTAAAAAAATTAACCGCTTGTCAATGTAAACCAAAATGAGAAACATATGAAACCTTGTTTCTTCGTTCCACTTTTTTTTCTTCTTTAATTTATGTAAATTTTTGAAATGAATTGAATGTAGAAAACTTAGGGCATGTGGTACTATTAAAAATATTTAATTATAAAGTTTAAATATTGAAACATATATATGAGATACATGTGGGATGTAATTATAAAATATTATAGATTTATCACTTTATATTGGGTAAAATTGAAAAATTACTGAAATAATCTTTTAATAAATGATTACATATTAAGACGCTTGTTATCCGACTGGTTCACGAAACATCGTAATGGAGACATTATATAGGCTTTTTTTAATAAATGATTACATATAATGATTACATATATACCCGACTGGTTCACGGAACATCGTAATGGAGACATTATATGGGCTTTCTTTTAATAAATGATTACATATATACTTTCTTATAATAAATGATTACATATATACTTTCTTTTTATAAATGATTACATATAATGATTTAATAACTACTTTTAATGATTACATGTATACTTTCTTTTAATAAATGATTAAATATAATGATTACATATATACTTTCTTATAATGATTACATATATACTTTTTATATGGGCTTTCTTTTAATAAATGATTACATATATAATCTTTCTTTTAATAAATGATTACATATATACCCGACTGGTTCACGGAACATCGTAATGGAGACATTATATGGGCTTTTTTAATTTTTATTATTTTTTATTTTTTTTATTTACAAATAAATTGTTAAGCTTTCTTTCATACGTCGTTTTGTTATTTTAACATTACTTCGTATTGTATAATATTAATTTATACTAGCTGTCCCTAAAACTTCGTTCACATGTAATTTTTTTTTGTATGTTGCTCATGGATATTTAATATTACCACAAAAATTCTAAAAAAAGTTTTTCTGGCTTCTATTATCATTCCATACGATAATTAATCACTCTTTTAAATTATTTTCAATGTATAAATAATAGTCTGTTGTAATTTTATTACTTATATCGATATGTTTTGTGCTGCTTTATATCTACAATATACAAACGGAGGTCAATTAATAAGTACACGAAAACTAGGGTCAGTTTTCGTTTTTTCATATTTAATGCATATAAAAAAGAATTTTAAATATTCTTTAACAAAATGTGTTATATTGCAATTATTTTATGACAACTATATATTTAGTAAACATATCATAATTATATATTTAATGATAAACAAATTGGACTCTTTGTATCAACAATTGTACGAATTTTTTTTAGGGATTTTACTCTTACCTTAGTCTATGCCTGCCATACTAATTTACAAAAAAATTATACATCAAAAAGTAGTTACATAAAATATGTACAATATTTTTTAATTTTATAATCCTCCAAATTCAGTCAAAAAAACCAACCTAAATCATATCGAAGGTTGAATTGTGTCCCGTATCAAGAGATTTACAAAAACATTATAACAGAGAAATCATACTCGGATTTACAGAGAAATCATACTCGAAATCTTTATAACAGAGAAATCATACTCGGATTTACTTCAATAATTAGCAATATAATTTAAAAAGTGTCTCAATCGATCCCATTTTGCCGAGCGTGTTTATATTTCATCGCATACGTCCGACCATTAAACTAATAGTGACATTTATTTGTTATGTAAAACCAACCTAAATCATATCCAAGGTTGAATTGTATCCCGTATCAAGAGATTTACAAAAACATTATAACAGAGAAATCATACTCAGATTTACTTTAATAATTAGCAATATAATTTAAAAAGTATCTCAATCGATCCCATTGTGCCGAGCGTGTTTATATTTCATAGCATACGTCTGACCATTAAACTAATAGTGACATCTATTTGTTATGTAAAACCAACCTAAATCATATCCAAGGTTGAATTGTATCCCGTATCAAGAGATTTATAAAAACATTATAACAGAGAAATCATACTCGGATTTACTTTAATAATTATCGATATAATTTAAAAAGTGTCTCAATCGATCCCATTGTGACGAACGTGTTTATATTTCATAGCATACGTCTGACCCTTAAACTAATAGCGACATCTATTTGTTATGTAAAACCAACCTAAATCATATCCAAGGTTGAATTGTATCCCGGTATCAAGAGATTTATAAAAACATTATAACAGAGAAATCATTCTTGGATTTACTTTAATAATTATCGATATAATTTAAAAAGTGTCTCAATCGATCCCATTGTGCCGAGCGTGTTCATATTTCATCGCATACGTCAGACCATTAAACTAATAGTGACATCTATTTGTTACGTATCGCTCCAACGTTCATCGTGGTTCAGCGTTCTGATACACAATATCACGTACAGATGGGGCAACAAAGGATTATTTTTTATGACGATGGAATAGGAAGTGTAACACCGTTTACATATATACATACATATATATATATATATATATATATATATATATATATATATATATATATATATATATATATTTAAACTTCCTATTCCATCATCGTCGAAGAAAAAATTATTATTTCTAAATAGCGTCATCTATTGAGTAATTAGCAAAAGAGCTAAGAAATTAAAAAAGAATTTTAGCAAAGCAATTTTTTATTTCCTACGTTATTTATTTATTTTTGTTTTTATAGTAAATATCAATATCTGGAGCTGTAGCCCAATTGCCTACAAAATTGTAGGCGGTCATCAATAATATTGATGTAGGCGGCCGATAATCGTGCCTCACATTCGTAACAAACGCTACCAGCGCCTTGGCGGCTTATAGATGGCCCTGTGCAGAGAGCATCCTCATCCATAGAGTGCGTTAGCACAGAATATTAAATCCGCATTTATTAAATAATTTAAAAAGTACACTAAAAATATTTTTACCTTCATAAATTTATATTGTAACTATTAAAAAAAAGTAACCTGTCAAAAACATAAGCACAACTGATGTTTTACATTTACGTATTTGACTAAAATGTTATAATTTCCATAATATATCATCAAGACTTCAATACTGCTCAGATGGAATATTTTTGGAAATTTGCAGCGCTGGGTAAAATTAGATTATTTATGACAGGAAGAGCTGGAAATAAAAATGCACGTAATGCTATTTATATTTCTCATAAGCTATATATTTATGAATGTCATTACGTACTCTCTGGTATAAAGAAAGAACTTTATTTTCCAATGTTGGTAAAATTGTTGGTCAAATTTTATATTTTTGCAATTATTAAAATATCTATTTTATTGGTAAGAAGTGTTTCCACCAGTTTTCATAGCAATATTGTGTAAACACATCTACAAGGGTAATTTTTTTTTAAAAGTTTAACATTTTTGGCTTCATCTCGAAATTCTATATTGAAATTCATATAAGTTAATTTTTTTAAATTTTGAAATTTAGTCGTTGATAATTTCAAAGTTCAACATTTTACATTCTAACCATGAATATTTTTAACCAAGTGAATATTCAATTTTTTTTTAAATTGTGAAAATTTTTAACCAAGCGACTATTTACAATTTTTTTAAATTGTAAATATTCACTTGGCAAAATTTACGTTAAGCTTGCAGATAGCCACTAAAATCATTAGGTTATTCGATGAATTAGATTACTTTAAAAATGTTTATTCTTTCACTTCAAAATTGTTCAATAATCTTAGTCACATATCTTTTTACGGGCTTGGATTCTCGCCTCAATTTTTATTTATTGCTTCGTTTTGATACTCTGATCATGGCCAAAGTAGCTTCATGAAGTAGGGGCCCAATAATTATAAAAAAAAAATTTAATACATGTAAATATATCGAAATATAATTTGGTAAATGATGTTTAAATTTGAGAGGCAATGGATATCCACGCTACTGTTTGGTATTAATTTTACCTGGCAACTCCAGATAATGGACGATTGACATGAATTACTCATATTTAAAATATTTAAATGAGAATATATGGAGCATGATATACCATTTATAATTAGTGAAGTGGTTAAAAACATCGAGAAATATTGAAAGAAAATGTTACTAATTATATTAAATTATCATAAATTATTTTAGATATTCCTTTAGAGTAACGGCTGATATCTTATTGGAGATCCGTTGGTATCCCAGCGCTTACCTAATTTCCGCTTATTCCATATGTTGCCGGTTTCACCTGCCTCCGCTACGCCTACCGCTACTCAGTTCACCTCTTCTCAATTTTTTTTTTATTATAATATCGTCGATATAGGCGAATTTTGATTCGATTTTGCATTTAAATCTAACAATTTCTAAGAATAAAATAATTTTCAAATCTTTAATTATAATTAAAGGCTTCTTGTAAACTCAGTAAATGCGGACATTATGAGAAAATGGGTATATAAAACGTCTAAAAAAACCTGTGTATCAGTAAATACTAACTTTTAGCCTCGGTTTCGCTCACGTCATTACGGTTAAAAATTTATAAGTAGAAAATACAAGTAGCACCATCTAGAATCGTCAAATGAATTAAACGATATGCCTTTATTACCGTGACTTTATACAATGAAGACAAACATATTTCCTCTAAATTGGAGATTAAAGGGAGTAATTCTGTTGCTAACTTACATTGTATTTCAAAAACTTGCGTCTATCCGTGATTCCGTTACGATATTGCTACATTATTCCGATTGGGTACTTTTTAATTTCAAATAAGAAATTTCCCATAGGAATGAGATTTCCGAGAATAAAAAATAGCCAAAATAAATTATAATAATATTATTTTCATGCAAAAAATCCAGGGTGGAAAAGAGCAAACAAATACAGTTTCATATTTATAATACTGAATAGGATTACTTCATGATATTTTGTGAGTTAGAAAGTAGCATATCATTTACTGGTCCGGCAAAAAATCACTCCAATTCGTTCAATCATTCCACTTCATGAAAAAAATCGTTCTGATGAAGTCTTTGTTGCGACGTAAAAGAAGCATAAACAAATACACTTCCAAATTTGTAATCGTTGGAAAGTGGCCTATGTCATTTCATGGCTCACCAACTATCTCTAAGCAGAAAATTATTGCTCCTTCTTCTTTATCTTAATTATCTGAGCAGAAAATCATGTCTATATGTTGCTCCATTGTGACATGAAAGAAGGGCAAACAAACACACAAATTTTTAATATTTTTGCGATTGTTAAATTTGCTAGAATGACATTTACTGGATTGGAAAGTAGCCTATATAATTTCCTGAGCGGCCATCTATCCTTGTACAGAAAATCAAGTAAATTCGGTATTCTATTGTGGCGTGAAAGAAGAACAAACGCACTTTCAAATTTTTAAAATTATTTGAGATTGGTATATCGTTTAAAATAAGATTTCTAGATTTAAAATTAACCTATATCGTAACCTATTCCATTAACTATCTTTATGTTAAAAATCACATTGATCTGTTGCTTTATTGCGACGTGAAATAAAGACAAACAAACACACTTTCCAATTTTTTATTTTTTTTTGTGATATTTAAGTTAGTTGGAATTAAATGTATCGGGTTTCAAAGTAGCCTATGGCATTTCTTAGCCCGCCAACTTAGAAAATCAGGTTCAGTGTTCCATTTTGGCGTAAGAAAAGGACTGACAAACACACCTTCGAATTTTTAATGTTAGTTGGGATTGTTATATTACTTACGATGAGATTTTCTGGGTTAGAACCTATGCCATTTCCTGGTCCATCTCTGTGCAGAAATTCACATCGATCTTTTGAGCCATTGCGACGTGAATGAAGGACCAGCTTGCACCAGTTAAGATTTTTATATTAGTCCGAATGATATTTACCGAATTGTAAAATAGCCTATATTATTTACTGATCCGCTAACTATATCTGCGCAGAAAGTCACATCGATATGTTGGTCCATAGCGATGTGAAAGAATAACAAAGAATCACACTTTCAAATTTTTAATATTCGTTGGGATTTTTGTTATAGTTATGATGAAATTTCCCGAACTGGAAAGTAAGCTATATTATTTCCTGGTACGCCAACCATCTCTATGCAGAAAGTCACGTAGATCTATTGCTTCATTGCGACGTGAAAGAAGGACCAACAAACACACTTTTACATTCATGATATTAGTTAAGATTTTAGTACACAAAAACAAACACACTTTCTGTTTTTTTTTAATACTAGATGAGATTTTTGTTTTATTTAAGATGACATTTCCAGGGTTGGAAAGTAAAAACCACATCGATCTGTTGCTCCATTGTGACATAAAATAAGGATAAACAAAACACTCCAAATTGTTAATAATGGTTGGGATTTTCAAATTAATTAGGATGAGATTTCCCGGTTTTAGAAGCAGCCTATGTTATTTCCTTACCCATCAAATATTTATATGCAGTAGGTCATGTTAATATTTTGCTACATTATTATTTGAAAGAAATACAAACAAAACCACTTTTGCATTCATGATATTAGTTAGGATTATAATGTTACTTGGGATGAATGTAGTCTATGTTTTTTCTCGGTCCACCAACTATATGTATGTAAAGTTTACAAATAGAAACACGATTTGATATAAAAAAACAAACCCAAAACATCTAATATTCAATAAGCAAAAAGAATTAATTAAGAAATTGTTCATGAGTGGTGTAAAAAAAGTTTACAAATAAAAACACGACTGGATAAATTTAGAAAAAAACAAATTCCAAATATCCAAAATTTAATAAGTGAAAAGAAATACGTAAAGAAATTTATATAACAATTGGTATCCAAAAAAAATACACTAACATATTGAAAAATTAGTGAGCAAAAAGGGTCGCGTAAAATTTTTTTAAATGCAAACACGAATTGGTAATAAAAAACAAATCTAAAATATCCAAAATTGAGTTAGTGAAAAGGATTATGTAAAATAAATTATAAATCAAATTGATATAAAAAAACAAATTCGAAAAGTCCAAAAATATAATAAGCAAAAAATCGCTTAAAGGAAATTTGTAGATACAAACACGAATTAATATAAAAAAAGACAAATCAAAAACATCCAAAACTAACTAACTAAAAAAACTATGTGAAAGAAAAAAGGTTATAATATATGTATATAAATTTTCAAATCGATTTTTTTTGTAATAAATAATCCTGAGCTATAGTATATGGTTTGAAACACAAGGCGTATTTCAAAATATATTATGGATTGAGTATATAATGCATATTCTTTCATGTCATATAAAAAAAATGTCAATTTATTATTAGTACTAAACTACAATTGTACCTACGAAATTTAAACACAAATCCAAACCCATGACTATAATTAATTTAATTATATTTTATTAATATAATATATATTTTTTCGATGATCAATATATATCGCCAAAACGCGTCTTTATATTCGAGAGAAATGACATATTTTATTATTTTTTTTTTATTAGAATCCTATTTACTTCATTGAAAATAAAAAACAACCAAGATTTTAAATAAGACATGAGCAGTTAGTCTTTATAATTCTATTAATAAAGTCTTATGAATAACAGGGAATTTCGTTTAAAATACATAAAACATCCGTAGTTTTTGGATTTTCTTATCAGGCAGAAAAAATGTTTCAGTTGTGTTTTGAAAACAACCAGGACTTTAGCGTTTGCCGCAGTTTTATGATTATTCCTCATGCGGTTACCTGGAGAATAAAAACAAAATCTTTATACAAATTCATAGGGTCCTTTTGCGACAGTTAATTTCAATTACTTTGACAAAATAAATTCTAAAATACACGAGATCGGTAATCCTGATGTTTGGTAATAGCATGTCTATATTACAAATATCTGTTTCATGCGGATCTTTTCAATGTAGTGCATAGAAATATGTTACAAATTTTCGGTGTATGTTTTATTTGTAGTTGGTATACCTTTAAGTAGTATAAAAAATGGTTGTGAAGAATAACATAATCCTCTTTAACATCACATTTTCAATCGTATTTTTATTCTTACTTTTCATAGAATCCAAGATGTATTTTGGATTTCATATTTACATTGACCTTCGATGTCGTGGATTAATCAACACTGGAAATAAACAATCTTTATAAAAATGAACCAATTTTCTTTATAGATAATTCCAAAATTCATCGTCCCTTTCAGTCATTTCTCCCGTCATTTTTATAGCCTAGCCAGTCTTTATAACCAACATGCAAATAGCTTCTTTGATTATGGGCAATGACCTTGTACTCGTTACCACAACTAATTGCTTTTATGTTAAGTTAGCTGCTCGTTCCTATTATTCCTCCTAAAGTTTTTTTCTCAAAGTTTTCATCATACTTCCACTTACGTTCAACTACTTTTACACTGAACTATTCGGTAGTTTCCAATTGTAGGAGGAAACGATTAAAATGAACCGAAGGTAACCATCCAACTGACAGTCAAAGAAACTCCTTTCTCCCACTAAACAAATATATTCGATTTACATGAAGGGTGTAGCACAAATTAACTTTATTTAAAATGCATACAAGCTAATACATATATTGTCTCGATTGAATAACATGAGTTGGACTAAATGTTGTTCTTACATTTGAAACTGACGTATGAAGGTCACTCAACTTTCACGTGCATTCCTTGATGCAAAATGGAATAGAACCAGGAATTCACTTGGACGTCGGTATCAACTGTAAATTTTCTCTAATTTATAATTTCATTTCATCCATAAACTGCCTAAATAAAAATTTTAATTATTTATGGAAAATAAAAATTCGCGTTATTCATTACCACAAAAATTAATTTCAATTTGTACTAACTGACATTGAACTTCTGTTCCTGTTTATTTTAGCATGACGAAAAGACTTTGTCAATATTGTACAGTACAATGGATTTTATAAAGCTAAATTCCTTTATGTGGTCCATCTCTCTATCACACTATCTTATTGTTTTGTGTGTGCGTGCGTGCATGAGTGCGTGCGTGCATGCGTGCGTGCGTACATGCCTGCGTGCGTGCGTGCGTGAGAGCGTGCGCATGAGCATGCGTGTGCGCGAGCACGTGAGCGTGTGCGTGCGCATGTGCGTGTGCGTGCGCGTGTGCGTGTGTGTGTGTGTGTGCTTGTACATACAATTACTCGATGTCAAAAATAGTCTCTGAAAAAAATATCTGTGACAGATGGACACCAAAGCCTTTATACAAGTGTACAGAACAAATACAGAATTCTGGCCTAAGCATTCTGATCCTTAGATTACTTTATTAATTGCTACTTGCTAAATCTAGATGACAACATTAAGAATTTTAGGAATACGTGGAGGAAACTGCCACCCATGTACTGGTATAAATATAAATAGATATTATCGTTCTGAAAATATAACTAAATTTCTTCCAGCCATCATTGTGTATTTACTTTACTCATAACTATTGGCAATAAGCACATTTCTCCAACGACCGTTTGAGGAAGAAACGTACACAGAATAGAAAAATTCTTTATGAACTGATGAATTTCAATATTAAAAAGTTTGGTACAGTTTTTAATATTTTGAATAAATTACGTTAAATTTTGTTATTACATGCTACATAACCATCAAAAATACTATCAGACATCTTCGCAAAGGCGAACTGTATTTTAAAAAAGTTAAGGTTTTCAGATACAGTTAACTTCATTAAGAATGAAGAAGTACTTGTCTTTATTTCACGCTTAAAATATCCATTTATATTCGGTTGTTGCTTGTAAGAAAGCATTGTATAATGCCGATAAGGAGCTTATTATTTCGAATAAATTTTTTTTTCAGGCATCTTTTTTATTACTGCCTTTCTGCATACTGCATTGAGAAACACAGCAATAGATGCTTTTCTTTCTTTATTTCTATTTGGCTTCACAATTAACGCGTGGTATAAGTAAATATATCGTACAAAAACACTCAACTATACAAAGCAATAGAGTCATAAACATTCGATTACCTATCATTTGTTAGTTTCGTGATATGCCGCTAGGGAATCTGCTCATTGCCAATACTATTCCGTTGTTATGCCACGTGCAGTATCCTCACTACTTTCAATTACCGCTTTTAATATATTTTCGTCAATTTTTGCATAATCCATTTTATTGTACGTAATTGTTTTAATCAGTTTGATCATCATATATATTAATACGCTAAGGTTAAGATGTTACACTCCCTTTTTAGAAAAAACCTCACAACTAATCCACATAAATTATATATCATTTTATAGATAATTGCTTGCTCTACCGGTATCCACAACTAAAAAATGTATTATTGCTATTGTTTTTGCAAATTAATTAATTATTAAAATTATATACACAAAACAGCAATGCTGCCATCTAACGGCTCAACGTCAATATGATTGACGGTCGGTAAAATTTTTGTTTAATTTCAAATCCACTGACGTATAAATAAAGTGGCGCTTTAGCTCAATGCTTTTGACACTTGCGCCTCTATATGTCAATTTTAGTAAAATATTTGTTTGATCTGTCATCTGAGCTTCATAATGGAATAAATAATGCGAAGACTTCGCACGGGTCAAGCTAGTTTGTAATATTTAAACATACTGTGAATACAATGTAAATATTCAAGCTTCATAAATTTTTCATTTCCAGAAATTTAAAAAACTTCAGTTCTTTAATAAAAAATTATTTACGTTTTCGTTACCAGTCGATGAATATACGTGGAGCTATATATATATATATATATATATATACATATGTATATATATATATATATATATATATATATATATATGTATATATATACATACATATATATGTATATATATATAATATCCTTTGTTTTCTTAATTTTTATGTACTCTGTTTAACTTGCTGAATTTCCTCATTCTCAACATGGCATTACTTTCTCTTTATAATCAAAATCCTATCACTGTTACTGATAAAAAAATCCGTAAACTTAAGTTATACTATTCTTATTTCGAGAATACTTATAACTTTCATAAGATTGGTACAACTAAGTATTTATTACAAATATCCGTTTTTGTTAATTTTTTTTCCAATTATGAAAGAGAATGAGATCCTGAAGAACAGCATGAATGGTTAATTTTATTATTTATAAATTCTAAAAAAATGCCACAATTGCCTTTATAATATTCGAATAATAAGTGAGAACATTACTTTAGTTTTGTTTAATTTAAAAATTGTTGCAATGAATATTGCTCTTCGTGTACCTATGCGCAATTTATTAAATAATACTTATCCTCGATTGTTTCGACTGCACAAACATATGAAGCTGTTTTATTTCAAATAACTATAAACACAATAAAATTATAAAAATGTACGTGCTATCAGATGTACTTGCCGAAATATCAACTTTGTAAGTTATACTAAAGTTAAACTTAAGTCGAGGTCAAAATAGTATCTTACAGATGAATTATGACGATATTATTATATTCGAAGTTTATTAGCAATCTTTTATATACTTTGTTTATGCAAGGTACTATATAACTATCTATTTCAAGTAAAATAAAATAATTTGTGTTTTATCCATGCTTTAGAGCTTGCATTTATATTCTTCATCTCGGTTAATCCTTATTTACTAAGGATTTTTCACTATTATGACGATAAAAATAACAGTGTAAATAAAGCATCTATTTTAGTTTTATTTAACTTACTTCGTTAAAATAGTGTAAAAACGTTAAGTATATTAAAATTAGTTTCATATCCAGCTATCATAGATACATTTTTCGTGGCCACTGTTACCATATCAACGTGCATCGTGCATCGTAAAGTTAATTAATAATTATTTAAAGATAGTCCTAATCATAAGAAAAACAATTTAATTAATACGGATAATAATTTAAATACTAACGTGACCCGTGCGAAGTCTTCGCATTATATCAATTTGCGTGGTAGATTATAAATATTTACACATGAGAAAATGAACTCACAGCTGTCATATTAGTTACAACAGAGTGTTTAGAGTCAATTTAATAAATCAAAATTGATTGCAGGTATTCAATTCATTTCTAATTTTGCACACTGCTTATTACGTTTTTATTCCATTATGAAGCTCAGATGACAGATCAAACAAATATTTTACTAAAATTGACATATAGAGGCGCAAGTATCAAAAGCATTGAGCTAAAGCGCCACTTTATTTATACGTGAGTGGATTTGAAATTAAACAAAAATTTTACCGACCGTCAATCATATTGACGTTGAGCCGTTAGATGGCAGCATTGCTGTTTTGTGTATATAATTTTAATAATTAATTAATTTGCAACAACAATAGCAATAATACATTTTTTAGTTGTTATGCCGGTAGAGTTGGTGGATGCCGGTAGAGCAAGCAATTATCTATAAAATGATATATAATTTATGTGGATTAGTTGTGAGGTTTTTTCTAAAAAGGGAGAGTAACATCTTAACCTTAGCGTATTAATATATATGATGATGATGATGATGATGATGATATGATGATGATGATGATGATGATGATGATTGTTCGTTACTAATTGTGTACATTTTATTTTCACACTATAACTTAAACACATTGTCATACTCGATAACATCCATTTTCTGAAAAAAACGCTATGAATACTTATATAATTGACCAATAGATGACATAAATATTGCATTATATGTCAGTGAAATACTATGAAATTACCTTCCAGCGTTTCAATTATGAATAGAGAGGAGTTTCAGTTCAGTGATAAAAACTTATGAGCAAGAAGCAAAATATATGGGACATTTTATTCAAAACTTCTCCATGGGAATCTTTTGTATATTTATTTCGGTATTATCTTCCTTTATCAATTTTGCACGCTGCTTCGCCCGCGTTATATTAGGAAAATGGAAAAAAAATAAAAAAATAAGTATAGATTTCAATAACCACCCCTGTAGTTACGAGAAATTATTATGTTGAAAATAATTCCCCGGGCATAACTTAACATTGGTTCTGGGTATATTGTTACGCGTGATATACAATGATAGTACGGTCTAAGATGCTATGCATTTATTAACCCATCACTTTGGTATGTTAATTGGGACATGTTCCACTAATTTTAACAAGCATTAAATTTTTTTTTTGAAAACTCTCCGACCAAAAGAAAATAAGAACCTATTAATATAATTAGAAATCCAAAAAGATCCGTTGTAGCTTCTCTATGCTGCTACCATGTAATTGATATTGGGAACGGCAATGGCAATGGCAGCCCCGAGGGATTTTCTTGGATTTGTACTTATATTAATAGATTCTTACTCTCTTTTAGTCGGAGAGGTTATAAAAAAAAAAAAAATATATATATATATATATATATATATATATATATATATATATATAATCGTTTTTCAATTACAACGACTACACACGTCTTGGTTTTTCAAAATTTTTAATTTTGCTCTTTATTTTATACTTTTTTTACCGCAAACCGTATCTAAATCGGTAAAACGGCGAGCTAGCACCATAACATATATCTAAGAACCATTGCCTATTAGTCCCAAATATTTGAAAATAGTGTCGAAACCTGTAAAACCATTTTGGGGATAAATGGAAACATTCGTTTGCTACAAAATGTTATTAATAAAATATAATATATCTTTTACAGGCGCCAAAAAATTTTAAAATATCTTAAATTTCCCAACAGCTATGGAATTTGGAATCATTGCTACAATTTTCCGGTAAATTTTTAGTAAACGCCGATTCTTTTTCATAACTTTAGCAGTTTTAAATATAAGAGCGAAGGTAAATTATAGGAATACTTTTAATTGTATCTATAGAAGCGCACATATAGAAACTCTGTGTAAAATGTTAGAAATTCTATATAAAACCATTATAAATTGCTCTTTCAATTGACATTCCACGTGATATTTGGAATTTAAAAAAAATATACATTATTTCATTTGCCTTTTTCAAAATTATTCTAATAAATTCTATAAAATATGAAATTCATAAATAATAAATATTGTTAACAGTTAAAATATATGCGGCACATAATTTTGTGTAATTTTAAGTTCAGTGAGGACTTCTACAATCTTCTTTCTCTCTGTAGCTTAATTTTAATAGGTGGACCTCTAATGTTGAAATTGTTCAATGATTTTATATAATTTTAAACATTCAATTATTCATTTACACTACTTATACACAACTCTTTGATCTCATAAAAATGATTACATTTAATACATCATTTTATCAGTGTGGTAGATGGTCATCTTGCTGATCATGTAAAATATGGCAAGTATTTAAATCATACTCATGCAAGGTATCTCCAAAAATTGTGGTTATAATTGCCTTCGTAAATTTTAGATTAAACCTCTGTACTTATATTTGAAAGCTTTTTTAGGGTCTTATATTTTATTAAGAAAATGCATGTTTTTCGTTTCATATTTATCATAAAGAACCAAATATCAAATAAAACAGCGTATATATTCTAAATTGTTTATTAGTAAAAAAGCACATCTATTATTTCACGATAGTTTCATAGAAACTACAATTGAAAACTAAAGTATACGTACGAAAAATTGACTACATATATACATAATATCGCACGTTTTTTATTCTTATTATTGCCCAAAAATTGTTTTCCTAAGTACATAAAAAGCAGATATATAAAATCCAAATATATATGAAACAAAAAAATTAAATTCAAAATTTAATTTCCATTTCTTACTAACTTTTGTATTGGATTATCTACACAAATTAAAGTAATAATAATAAAATATTATGGCAGTATATAATTACTTACTCTAGAATAAAGTTCGATCGTTACTTAACCCTTTACCAATCAATTCAATCATTATTCGACTCATTAATAATAAAAAAAAAAACAAAAATTAGAACTCGTTCAACTACTTATTGTTACTGTCCTTTCAAGTGATCACTTCAACTTAACCTTTCTAATTCGTAAAATCGATTAAAAATTAAACGGAATGGCTGGTCTAGGGTAGGAATAACCGGTTACTGGGGGGACATATGGTGTCGGTCTCCTGGTCGTTGTCGTTATGTAAGTGGGTATTTTAGTGGATATCGTTGGATACGTGAACGGTATTTTAGGTGACGTATAAATATACCCAGTTATCCTCGGCTGTGGAGGTCGGGTAATCGGAGGAGGGGGAGGTCTCGTAGTAGGCCTGGGTGTGGTCGTCGTTATTGGGGGTAAGTACGGGGGAGGTGGCGGCCGTCTAGTTGTAACGGGGGGTATGTAAATAGGCCTGGGTGTGGTTATCGTTACTGGGGGTAAGTACGGGGGAGGCGGCGGCCGTCTAGTTGTAACGGGGGGTATGTAAACAGGCCTGGGTGTGGTTGTCGTTACTGGGGGTAAGTACGGGGGAGGCGGCGGCCGTCTAGTAACAGGGGGTATGTAAATAGGTGGACGTGTAGGCAGAGTGACATAACTGGTAACTACTTTTGAAGGTTCATACGGTATAGGATACACGTAACCTGTAGTCTTCGGAGGAGGCGGAGGCGGGAAGGTCCTCCTGGTAGTCGGTTGCGTTACTGGTTTACGTGTGGTAAATTCATTAAAAGGTATTTTTGGCGTATTATAGACATATCCCGTAGGCTGAGGCGGCGGTCTTGCCGTAGGTCTAGTTGGCGGCTGTGGAGGTGGAGGTCTTCTAGTCGTTGGTGCCAGCGGTATGTAAATGGGAGGTTGTGGCGGTGGAGTCCTCCTTGTAGTTATTACTGATGGGTAGTAAGTAGAGGGTGGTGGTCTCCTTGTTGTGGGTATTGGTGGTAAATAGGTAGGGGGTGGTAGCCTAGTCGGAGGACTTGGCGGAGGTGGGGGAGGTGGAGGTCTCCTCGTAGTTGGTGGTAAATAAGTAGGGGGTGGAGGAGGTCGAGTCACTGGCCGACGTGTCGTCGACGGCGGGAGATAGGTCGGCGGTGGAGTAGCTCTTGTGGGGGGAGGAGTTGGCCGAACAGTCGGCGGTGGCACATATTTGGTGATCGTCTTTGTAGGTTCAAAAGGTATTAGGGGCACGGGGTAGACGTAACCAGTCGGTTGTGGTGGTGGCGGCGGTGGCGGTGGAGGTCTCGTTGTCCTTGGTCTGGGAGTAGTAATTGGAGGTAAGTATGTCGAGGGAGGAGGTGGTCGTCTCGTCGTAGTAATTGGGGGTAAGTATGTCGGAGGAGGAGGCGGTCGTCTTGTCGTAGTAATTGGCGGTAAGTATGTGGGCGTTGGTGGTCGTCTGGTTGTTGTTGGATAAACGTTTTTGATAGTATTGGAAGGTAGTGGGAACGGTATTTTTGGCTTTTCATAAATATATCCAGTAGTCCGCGGTGGCGGTGGCCTAGTAGGGGGAGGGGGCGGTGGCCTAGTTGGGGGAGGGGGCGGTGGCCTAGTAGGGGGAGGAGGTGGTGGTCTGGTTGGAGGAGGGGGTGGAGGCGGGGGTGGAGGACGTCTTGTCGGTGGAGCGGTAGGCGGTGGAGGCGGGAAAGTCCTTCTAGTGGTTGGCTCCGAAGGCAATGGGAATGGCACCTTAGGCTTCGGATAGAAGTAGCCATCCTCATTGAGGTCAGCGCGAACCGGTGCTATGAGTGCAAAGTTCCCGAATGCGTAGGGCGAGATAGCACGAGCGGGTCGCTCCGCCGCGACGCTGGCCAGAAGCGCCACCAATGCCAGTAGATGCTGGAGCAATTTCTGGAAAAAGAAAATTTTGCGGAAGTTCAATTTTTGTACTATTTCAGATACAAATTTATCAGCAAAATCTGAAACTATAAGTAAAATTGGAATTTCATCCTACTTTGTTGAACGACAAACCATATGATTATATGTATGTATATATATATATATATATATATATATATATATATATATATATATATATATATATATGTATATGTATAAATATAAATATATATATATATATATATATATATATTGTTTTAGTTTTTCAAATTATTCATTTACATTATTTATGTAAAATTTGGATAGTTTCACTTCTTGTAAATCAAAACCATCACTAAAAGTATCAGTATATGAAGGACAAATGAATTAAATATTTTTATTGATCTATCAACTATAACTCAATTATAAATTAGAACACCGTCCATCAAGCAAAATTATATGTAATTATCAATTATAAAAATTTATCATCTTATTTTTTTAAGCAATAAATTCGTTAATAGCTTTCTATTATCAATTAATTTTAAAAATAAATAACTTTGATTAAATTCTGAAACATTTTTAAAATCTTTAAATAAATAGCAACAATTTACTAATGACAGAAAATTATTTATCGATAAATTATATTATATTTATGTACACGATAGTGCTATAATTTTATTTCACATGTCCAACGCAAAATAATTTGCAATCTCTTTTCAGTTTAATGATCGTCCACGATCACAACATAATAACCACTTATCCCTGACCTTATATTCTTAACCACTAAGATAATTTGATCAATTTATATCAGAATAATTATATATATTCTTAGTTGAAAAATAATCTTAGTCAATAGAATTTACTAGAAATTAATAATCTTTCAATTGGTTGAGCGACATACGATACGTATGCTGGGGTACAAAGGTAAGATTTACTGAATAACGTACACAGCCATTCAAATGAGCACACATGGAAAAGATATAAATAATAAAACAGGACGCAAAGCCATAAAGTCGATCTATAAAAATAGAAAAAGACATTTTGTGCTCTCTTATCAAACTACCACCAAAGAAGCAGTGTAAGTAATATAAGCGATGTGCAGCGACAAAATATCCTGAAAAACTTCCTTCAGTTTCTGTACTTGAATTGCAAAACCTTAATAACTTTTTAACAATTAATTATTTCATATATCTTCTTTACATATTGTTTCAACTAAAAAACTGTGCGTTATTTACACATTCATAATCCGCTTCGTCCGTTCAGATTTTTTTCTAAAGAAAATATAATGTTTTCTTAATATTTTAAAAGTTCTTTTCTCACGCTAAATTTATTTCTAATATCTTCGCAACATTTCTCTATCGATACTGTTCAAATATTTTAATTATCACTGAACTTGCCTCACTTTCGTTGTTTTAATACATTATTCAAGACCATCATCTTGAATCCTGTCAACAGCTCTTCCTTAACTAACATATTGTTCACCAGCCAAATCAAAACCCAGCTAATTTTACTTCTAAAATTAAATTACATCGTATATTCTCAAAGAAAAAAGATCTTCAGCTGTCCTTCCGTCGTAAATTAATTTCAGGAACACTAATGTATTCCACCTCTTCTATTGTCATTTAAAAAGTATTTATATTTGAAAATCAGTTATAATATTTTAAATAATATTCAAATATTACATTATTCGATTATTAGAGAAGATAACATACACTATGATTGCATATAATAACAGTTATTATAAAATAATTCAGAAACATAATTTAATATTAAAGTACGTTGTTTTAAAAACGAAAATAAATTAAAAACTCCATAATTGTAAAAAGCTCATAATATAAATAACATTCAAACAGTTTATAATTGGCATTAATTATAATCTTACGAATCATGTTCCTAAACGTTCATAAAGGGATCAAACATTTCATGCATTACTAGCTAGCTAAGCAAAGATACTTGACAATTTCATTACCTGTAACATACACTACCCGATTAAATTATATACTATTGCATTGCAAATTTAAGATTTTATCTTTCAAATTATCTTCTAATTAGTATTAAAAGAAACAAAGTGTTGACGCAACAAAACTTGGCCGAGTTGTCCCATTGTTTTAGGAAACAATAAAGACTCGATGGTGAAATGGCCGTCAACTCAAAACAAATTTAGACAAGTGGAGTCGCTCAACATTTCATACTGTCTTTTTTTTCTACTCGGAGTAAAAATTAAGGCTTGATAATTTAATTAACCTTGATAATTTAATTAACCGCCATTGAGATTGGATTACAATGACAGGACATTTTCAATTTTGATTAAGTTATCATTAGTACTTGGTGACTGTAATCACTCTCCTCTCCTATTTGCAAAACTATTTCGCATTTTTCAAACTGATTAGAAATTTAATTGACCTGAGAAACAATTTTTTTTTTCAGTGATTGTATTAACATTATTAATTGCAGGGCGAGATGATTCAATACAAATTCATATTATTCGCAATTTTCAAAAAAAAATCCAAATTTTTATAATCTAAAATTACCTCGATATATAATATCGACAAAAAGTTCTTTATACAAAAAGTTCTCTTTCTGTATTTTATATTGGTATATTGAATATCAAATATATCAAAGCTCAATGAACTACTAAATCAATTAAAGCGTTAGTCTATGAATACTTTTTTACCTTGATGACTAAATTACTGTGTTTACAATCTCTGTCCATTATAATCATCAAATTAGAAAATTTAAGGTCATTATCATTTAAGGTATAACACTCTACAATATATTTATTTATATCTGTCTTATTCAAATCATCACACATATCTAAGATATCGTCGAGTCATCATTAAATAATCAATAAAATAACAAGATTTTCTGTAGTAATAATGAAGGAAATAACCTGTTATCAAGATGTGTTCCGCACTATGCGAATATAGCTTCACGTTTAATATATAAGTAACCATTCTTTAATTTTAAACATGTATATTACGTTTTTACAAAAGAGTACGTACGCGGTTGATTCCGCTACGTGAACGTAATTACGTATTAGCACATGTCAAATCAAGAGAATCGAAAGAATTCAAAGCATCCATCGATAAAAGATATTCCAAACAATTGTTGACACATAATTTATCATTACTTCTTGAAGTCGTACACGCACGCGTACATAACGTTCACAGCCAAAAAAATTATTAAGCAAAGGTCGAACTAATGCGTGGGCACATAGACGCGGTGGACTCATGAGTGTCTGCTAACAAACACATCTCGTCGTGATAAAATCAGCAAGCCTTGACGACTCGTACGTACGTACGTACGTGCGGCGAAGTGGGTTAATGGAATATGTTAGCAGCATTCGTTGCAGAAAATGTGCAAAATATTTAACCTATTTGATAGTAATATAGGTCAGAGACAGGAAAGTCGCATCGAAATGGATGAAGTGTTTTTTCTTAATTTCGTACAGTTAATCTTTGTCGCGAATTTTAATAAAAAGTCTCTGCAAACTATTTACTAACTATTTGTGCTTTTTGAAAACAAATCATTTTATCTCAATGTTCCGTACCTGAAAAACGAGATGCTTCTGAGATTACTTTTGCAAGCTTTTAACTCAATGTAATATAACATAATCTATCAAATATCAGGTATTATATACAAATATCACGTATACAAAGTATATTGATTAGCTCATCAAAACTTATAGCGGATTTTGGCAAGAAGAAATGTTTAACAACATACATATGATTAAACGAGAATCTTTCAAACATCATGTACAATATACACCTATAACGTAAACAAATATATTGATTAGCTTCTCAAAACTTATAATAGATTTTGGCAAGAAAAAATTCTAATAGCATACGTAGGGTACGATTAAAAGAGCATCTATCAAACATCAGGTATAATATACAAATACCACTTATACTAATATATTGATTAGCTCATAAAAAGTTATAGGAGGTTTTTGGCAAAAAATAATATTTCTAATAGCATACGTAGGGTATGATTAAAAGAGAATCTATCAAACATCAGGTATAATATACAAACATCACGTATACAAATATATTAATTAGCTCATCAAAACTTAAGATAGATTTTGGAATAAAAATTTCTAAAACCTACGTAGGGTATGATTAAAAGAGAATCTTTCAAACATCAGGTACAATATACATATATAACGTGTACAAATATATTTACTAGCTCCTTTACAAATATATTTATTAGATTTTGACAAGAAAAATTTCTTACAAAATTTTTCAAATATCACGTATACTAATTTATTAATTAGCTCATTAAAACTTATAATACATTTTGGCAAGAAAACATTTCCAAAAGCACACGTAGGTTATGATTAAAAGAGAATCTATCAAACATCAGTTATAACTGTCATCAGTTATAAACTTCAGTAAACATCAGTTATAAACATCAGTTATGTTGATTAGCCCATCAGAACTTATGGCAGATTTTGGCATGAAAAAATGTCTAATGGCATATGTAGTAATGTAGTATCCTGTGTAGTATTATTACGTTTCAACCTATGTTTACAATAATATTATATAATGGTATATAACCTTCAGGGCGGAAGTCCTACTTGCATCGTCTTTTTTAAATGCAAATAAATTTAACAATTATACCAAAAACTAATTCTGTTCTTCATTTTATATATTTTAAGGAAATTCACCATTCATCTAATTCTAATTCTAGAATCAAAGCTTTAGATATCTTTATTCTGAATTCCACCTCGTGGAATAAACTTCTTATTCCCAAACATAGTACCTTCATTAAATACATTTTCATTGTGTTTACAGCGTTTTGTATCCCACCTCACCTAATCTCCTTCTTATTCCTAAACATAGTAACTTCTATGAATCAAAATATTTTTCAAATGCTATAAAAATTCGTTGCATTTGTGATTATCTCTGTTATAGTCCTCCATGATACTCAGCTCTTAATACGTGTGATTTGTCTGACTTGAAGAGATTGCTTATTGAAGGAATAGCAAAAGTTTAACTAATTTAAAAATCTATAACTAATGAAATGTTTAATATTAATATATTATTCATGTATTTTAAATTTAAATATTAAAATCTCTATTTATACTTTTATATTGCAACATAAGCTCTACCGTACTAATGGAATGCCATAATCCCCTATCCTGATCCACTTCTTGCTTCAATTATACATATTTCAAACGTTCATATTACTCCAGCATAAGTAGTTCAGTCCACCTTAAGTTGTATTAATAGTTTTCTTACATTACACACCCGGTGAAAATAACTGACAAAAATGTTGCAAAAAGTAGGTTTTTAAAAAAGACCACTCATCGTATATTAAAACAGTGTAAAATTTCAAGCTTCCATGTTAAGCAGTACAGCCTTTAAAAACTACCTCAACCTACCAGATGGACACCGATAATAATTCTTTGAGAACAAGTCAAAATAGATTGGAAAAGTTCACCAAAGACTTCGCATTCAATTCAAATTACTTATCGATCCAATATTAAATATTTTTTTATGAGAGAGTAAATAAAGCGCTTAAGGGAAAATAAATTAATAAAATCCACAAATTATAGTTTCGTGTAATATGTAATAACAAATTTATTTTATTAATCTTTCACATATTTAGCACAAGATAATTTTATATTTTTCGGCAAGGTGCTTTCATAAAAATATTTAAGGGTCCTTTTTCCATCAGTAAGTAATACTGAACTATATTTAGTAATTAAAATATACAGTTAATAATTAAAATGACTACCAAACGTTTAGTATAGTAGCTTCCTTTTATTTGAGTTAAAATCGTAAATAAATAAGGCCTAAATTAATTACTCGTGTTTACCTAGCCTAACTTTTAGAAAAAGCGTTTACTGTATTACGTTTACTGTATTATCTCACTTTTATTACAGAATTGTCAGTACATTATGATGATAATAAAAATAAGCTTATAATATAAAAAAAAACAATTTAAAAGCAAATATCTGAAAAGCGACAAAAGACTTTTTGTATGTGCTTAAAACGCGAAAACTTTAACAGTCTATAATTGTTTACCTGCTAAATAGGCTTGAATGTGGATAAAGTAACGATTTTTCTAGTATAATAAATTAAATATGTATTGCTTAAAATATATAAATTTCTCTTTTGAACAAAAATCAAGAATTATCATTAATTAACGTCGGCAATTGCTCCCGACACATGATAAAGGAAGGCGTAAGAGCACCTGGCGCCAACGCAATGCATGCGCGCATTCTGGTTCACGGCCGTCCGCCAGCAGAGCGTCAGAGAAAATAGCGGACGGTAAACGTCTCCGCACGTCACATAACCTATGTACCATTTCGACATTCCCACCGCTGGCGCAGCGTCATTATCGTAATGTGCCATAACAAGTGTTTTGATAAGTAATTAATATGAATGTTTAACACTTTTGTTGTCAACGAAAGATGAATTTGATACGTTACATCATTACAATAATAATACATGTCTAATTACGAATTAATTTTGTAAGTATGAGAAAGGTATTTAAAAACATCTGAAAAGATTATTTGTTGCATGAAATTAACAATGACGCATCGAATATTCGAATAGTTTTCTAATTTTATGAAACTAGTTACACAATTAATTAATTGCAAATTCCCATTTTTTTTAATTCGACCGTGTCGAAATTTGTTTGCCTGCTTGTGTTTGTTAGAACATCACATAAATCGGATGGATTTTGATTTTGTTTTACCAATGCAGCATACAATTACTGCGACCAAGCTAGCCTTTTAATATTTCTTATTATCTTTTTTTGTCAATAAGTAGGCTAAAAGAATGCTACGATAAAGTCAAATAATTATTTTTATGATAATATTTTAAAATCACTTCTGACTAGCTACAATAGTGACGTGGCGAATAGCAACTAACTGAAAATCACTGTAAACGAAGGTTTCAAATAATTGAGATTCTGAAATTTTTAAACCTCGAATGATGAAGACGGAACAAAATATAAAATGAAAATAAAAATTTAAATACAGAAAAAAATATTTCTTTTATATATGGCGATTCTATCATGAAATAAAAAAATATATAAAGAAATTTTATAGCTAGAAATGAAAATATACGCAATGTTAATATGAGAAGGAAACCGCGTAGTATTTGAGAGTTTGCGTTTTGCTGCAGTTCCATTATTCGAATTGCCGTAACCCTACTAAGTTATATAACTTGACAATGTAATCCACTACATTTCTTTTACGTAGGAGAAAACAGGTCACATATAAATGAGCCATTAAATATGTATCTGCCGTCTATAGCTTAGTTCAAGTATGAAACGAGCTCAAGGTTTACAAGATCTTTGCAACGAATTTCACCCACACATATGTAGTAGGATCTCATCATAAATAATCCTCTTCAAAATATCAACTCAACTTCGTCTCGAAATAAGTCTAATCAAGATTTAAATGTCTCATGATTGTGACATATATGCGTCAAATATCACAGCGATTTCTTCAAATTTTGCAAGAAAATTTTGTAATAATGAATGTAATTTGAAATATATTATTAGAAACCAAAATTTTCAAAAAACAATTCAGAATTTTTTAACTTTGTTCTCTGTTTTAATAATAATACATTTAAGTTTACTGTACGCGGATGGGCGACCTTTTAAAACTTAATTTCAACTTCAAAATGAACATCAAGGATCAGTTCTCATTAAGATGAAACTAGGGAAACAACAAATATCGCCGTGTAAAAGCTTATTGTTGCTCAATGGACAATGAAAAGGAAACTGTTAGGAATCTCCTTAAAGGACCGCAAGACAAATAAGTGACTACGGAGACAAAGCAAAGTTACTAACATTGTTAAGAGCATGGCAAAACCTAAGTAGCAGTTGACTAGTCACATCGCTTGAGAGTCAGACACATGATGTAAAGTTCTTTTGATGTGGAGAACCTGAAAGTGCAAGATATAAGTTGGGTGGCCCCAAATAAAATGAAAAGATGATATAAAGAAAGGGGCGACATAAACTGGATTCAGACAGCCAAAAATAGAAAAGAGCGTTAAAGACTGAAGGACAACACCAATATGGTTGAGGATGGCTTATGATAATGATGAATTCAAAAATTGCAAGTAACAGTATATTCAAAATATTCAATCCCGTAGGTTAATATTCAATCTACACTTGAATATTTTTTTCGATTACAATAAAAGTGGAACATATATCGATATAAGAAAACTATAAATAATTTGATAATAACTCAAAAAATAAAAATAGTTTTGTGGTAAAATTTATTGATACAGAAAAAATTATTCGCAAAAGGGTTGTACAGAAAATCCTACCTACTGGTTACAGAAATTATTGTAAAAGATTAGTTTAAAACAAAATTTTTGGATTCTTAAAAAAAGTTTAAATCGCTTAAATGATAGTAAAGTACAAATTATTATCAGGTTACGTCTTAGAATAAAATCTATGAAAATACATTTCACAAAACTACTCACAACGTGTATGTATTTAATATTAATTGCTGCTTGTGTATAAAATGATGTTTTATGCAATTTATCTCCACTAAAATGGATTACCACCACTCATTGCCCTTGCAGCTCGATGCCTCTGTTTCCCATGAATTATTCATTAAATATCTATTTGTTACGTATAAAACCATAATGCCGTAACTCTGTGACAAAATGTCAGCGTCCTCTCATAATGGTTGTATCACGAAATAGGGAATACTAATATGACCTTGACAGCCGCAGCCATGACCATTGAATGGACTTTGATGAGAGAAGATATTATGTAAATTATGACATTTTATTTTTGATCTCCACCATCGCATGCAATTAAAATGTCATGTTTTGATACGATTTATTGGCCCATCGTCTGAATGAGTTCTTTCAAATATATATATTTTAGCTACTCACTTACATATTCATATAGGCCATCTTTCTGGTTTATATTATATTCAAAAATAAAATTGTTAAATTAGATATAAGGCATAATGTATAGAACATATCTTCGTGATTTAATCGTTCTATATTCATTTCTCATTGATTTACCAATATTTCATTTGCAGGTTCGAAAATTTATTTCTTCGGTGTCCTGTATTTTGAAAAAGTACGGTTTTTATGCACGGATATAATTCGGCTTACTGTTCAAACTATAACACTTTTAATAAACTAGATACTAATACAAGGAACTCACACTTGTTTTTGATAAATGTATTCAAAAATTCCATTTTTCTAACCCATTCATCGTAATGATCATAAGACTGTACACATCACTTTTTTATTTACATGAAATTTAAAAGCAAAAAGATTATTTAAAAAACATTTTCGTTATACATACGATCATTATTATACTAAAATAAATGTATCAATCGACGACTTGAGAAAATGTTCTCTATCCTTCGTATGTTAAATATTTTGTTCAAAATGTTATCCTTTTTCGTCTTATTGTTACGACATTAAAATGATATAGGGCTAACATTTTTTTCTTACAGTTTATTGGAAAACATTTGAAGAAACCATTTTTTTATACATAAAATATAAATCTGCTTAAAAACTATAATTATCAACCAATTCTATAGCAATGACTTGAAACATTTTGATGCCGACCCTTGCATTAGGACACAGATTATCAAGTAAAAACTTATTTTAACTTAAGTTTTCCTTTGGTTCCTTTATTTTTATACATTTTTTACGAGATATGTTTAGAGTTTCGTTTAATTATACTTTTGTGAAAATAAACAGGAATACTTTTTAATAAAATAATACATTATACAAAAGGTTATAAGAAGCGACGGTTCACAACTTACCACTCGTTGAATCAATGTGATTGCAAATAAACGCGTTTAATTTAACGTTCAGACTGTGTGGGTTAAATTATTCAAGTATTGTATTACGACATATTCACCAAATGAGCGTTATGTAAGTACTACGCTGGCCGTTAACATGAAGGCTGTGTCGCTAATTGTAAAAGGAATGTTAACATCGAATTTCCATATTGTAATCAATGTTTTGACTCATCCGTAAGCAAATGTCAGGGCTGAGCCATTCCACCTGTCTTATAAATACAAAAAAACTGAACGATCCTTAGTACAGAATATTTTAAAAACGTTTTAAGTGTAAATTATTTTCTATGTTACAAACAACTGTAATGTAAATGATACAGATAAAATTTGTAATAATTCAGAAATAATATATATAAAGGCATATGTAAATATGTAACCTTTTTAAATACCCGGGAGTATACTAACAAAATATATTGTTCAAGGATAAGGATAAGAACAAATATAATTTTGATTATTATAATCTCATAAAATAAAAAAAAAAGATTTACTACATGTATCCAAAGTACTGTCAAAGCTTCATCATCTGAGGGTGAAATTTAAAAAACTGACCAAATGTCATAAAAATAAAAAATTGTCTTTTAATGCGTTAATTTTTAACAAAACTTTTGAATAAAAATATTTAACCGACATCGAATAATCACGAAATAAGAAGTGCGATCAAAAGTCGAACCATAACTTTTGAATTAAGAATATTATCTTCATACTTGATTTACTTAAACCTTCTATTAAATTTGAAAATTCTACTGGTAAAATAACTATCAAAATCACTTTAGTAGATTTAGGGAAAATCGTGGACATACCGACATATATCAGAGTGGGAAAAGAGCGAATTTTTTTAAGCCGATTAATATGTACTGAAATATATTTTTCAATACAATTCTTTTGAAGAGAAAGTGATGCTTTTGGCGATATAAAATGTTCTCATGCTTTTCATATTCGTAATTTTTACTGTCCTTACATTAAATTATAGTATGCCTTTAAATTAAATAATGAGTATTGAGACTTTAAATAATTTAATTTTAACCTTAGTTTGGAGTATTTTAAGAAAAGAACTTTCACCAATTCTGGCGGAAAATTTAAAATTATGTAACAAGTCAAGTATGTAATTATAATTTAAGGGTTACGCAAAGTGTGTCATTATTTTGATGTTATACTTTACTATGAAAGTCTCGTGCGGTTTCACGAACTTTGTTGCATGTACTATTTTTGACCACGACGTTAAAATATCGTTTATACATGTCAAAAATTAATAAAAATTTTGATGTCCACATACAAATTGAAAAAAAATTCGTTTAGAAATCATATTTAAATTTTTAATACAATATGCAACATAAACATTGTTCCAAAAATTGAGAAATATTCTGGAAGAAAGAAATTGGAAATTAATCTTAAAATTTATGAAATATAAGTTTTGAATATGTTTGACGTTAATTTTGTAGAAATTCATTATTCACAATTAAATTAAACTACGCGATATAGTATTATTTCTACTTTTTTTAAATTCTTTACCATGACCTAGGTTTCATTGTATTACAACATCTTCAGGTGGGCAATCCACAAAGATTTTCTTTGTGGGCAACTAGCAAAGATCTTTGCTAAATGCCTACCTGAAGATGTTGTAATACAACGAAACCTAGGTCGTGGTAAAGAATTTAAATAAAGTAGAAATAATACTATATCACGTAGCTTCATTTAATTGTGAAATATAAGTTCTTCATAACATTGCTTAACAAGGTTTTATTAAAACTTCAATAAAGGAATTTCGAATTCACAAGAAACAAGTTAGATTAGTTGAGTTTAAGTACCAAAATATTCGCAACTTCGCTATATAAAATAAAAATGGATAAAAAAATAGAAATACAACATAAATCGTTTTTTTTTAAACTAACTTGACATGATCAAACAAAACTTGACATACATCAATTTTAAACAAAAATTGTAGGCAAATTCTATAAATTATAGTTTGAATTAATTAGTATTTAATCAAACAATTAATACTTTTTTCTGCAACACTTAGAAAAAAAATAAAGTCCAACATAAAAGTTTCTTATTCATCTAAAATGTGTACGTATATCTTTTAATTAATGATAAGAGTATAAGTCTAAAACAATGAAAAACATGACAGAGCGGAAACTATCTTTCCAACAAATGTATGTCGTAGGGTTTTCCATTTATATGCATTATAATATCTCATTATATAAATATAGGTTACATTCAGATAATATAATATTATAATAATACGTATAAATAAGCTTTGCAAGGACTAATTGATTTTATGATTACAATGGCTTTTTGATAAATACGGTGGTGAAAATCCTTTATTACATTTTTTCGCTTTTCACCCCTTTATTTCAAAATTATAATCGATTGAGAGATCAATTTTTTCGATTTTAACATTCACATATAATACTTAGTACCAACTATAAAGATAGTACAACAATTTTCTTTTCTATTTAAAATAATAAAATGAGGGAACATATACCTAGTTAATTTTAATACTGATATACTTTTAAAACCGGATACTTACTGTAATGTCAATAACTTTCATTGATTCAGTGTCGAAATAATAATTTTGTTTAGACCGTATGAAACGTGTTACATTTGCACTTTATATTACTATTAATGTGTGGTCAGTGAACCTTGTAATACTATCGTATAATCACAATATGATGACAGAATTGTTTGCTGTTAGAAAACTCAATTATCATATTCCATCTAAACAGACGATGGTTTGAGTTTGGCAAATCTAAACCGCGAAGGTCGCAGCGCGTAGCGGTAAGATTTCAACATGGCTGAATTTCAATTTGTTTTCAATATTGGGGTGACAAAACGTGAATGATTGCATGCAAAATCGTAGATATCATCTATTGGAATAAAACAAAGGCAGACGTATAAGGCAAGATATTAATGTCGGGAAAGGTCAAGAGGTATGCGATGTTCAAAGGTTCATGCCGATGAGAGAAATGAAAAGGTTCTTATGCCGATTGCCAATATTAATACCAAATTATTCCTTATGAAATCGTGTTACGTCTACAATCAACGAGCTCCGATTATTTTGTAAGTACAATACTTTATGAGTGTTTAAAATGAATTAACCCTTTATATTGACAATTAAATGAAACTACGTGATGTATTATTCCTACTTTCTTTAAGTTCTTTACCACATCTTCAGGTGGGCTATTAGCAAAGATATTGTAATACAACGAAACCTTGGTCGTGGTAAAGGACTTAAAGAAAGTAGAAATAATACTACATCACGTAGTTTCATTTAATTGTGAATAATGAATTTCTACAAAATTAACGCCAAATATATTCAATACTTACTATATTATTATATTGAAGTAAAATTAATTGAAATTGTACGAGCAATATTGTAATACGAATCAATACGTTAGTTATTTTTGTATAAAATATATTGTTTTTCTGCATATCCCTATATTATACGACGTACGACTCAATAAGTTAATAAGGCGCTATATTAATTTCCATGCTTTAAAAATTACCAATTTTTGGGAATGGTCAAAAAAGCAGCTATTAAAAGTAAAATAATGATATGAGTAAATGTAATGTCAATACAAATTTAACAACTAAAAAAATTATCAAATTCTTAAATCCTACGATGGACGGAGAAGATGATCAAATGAATCATAATAGTCGAAATTGCAGAAATTCGATAAATAATGTGGCATTAAAGAATCAATCACTTTGGTATTCTATAAATATAAATGCGCATTACTTTCCCTATTTTTTTATTTATTATATAATTATTACTTTCCCTAATTTGGTGGGGAGCAAAGTAGAAGAGAACGTAGGAGTAGATCATCATCATCATCATATATATTAATACGCTAAGGTTAAGATGTTACTCTCCCTTTTTAGAAAAAACCTCACAACTAATTCACATAAATTATATATCATTTTATAGATAATTGCTTGCTCTACCGGCATCCACAACTAAAAAATTTATTATTGCTATTGTTTTTCCAAATTAATTGATTATTAAAATTATATACACAAAACAGCAATGCTGCCATCTAACGGCTCAACGTCAATATGATTGACGGTCGGTAAAATTTTTGTTTAATTTCAAATCCACTCACGTATAAATAAAGTGGCGCTTTAGCTCAATGCTTTTGATACTTGCGCCTCTATATGTCAATTTTAGTAAAATATTTGTTTGATCTGTCATCTGAGCTTCATAATGGAATAAAAACGTAATAAGCAGTGTGCAAAATTAGAAATGAATTGAATACCTGCAATCAATTTTGATTTATTAAATTGAGTTGAATAATTTATAATGCGAAGACTTCGCACGGGTCACGCTGGTTACATTATAATTAAATGAAATTAATATAAAAAAAAATTAATTCAATGTGGCGTTAATAAAAGTACTAGCCATTCAGTCAGTTTCAAGTGCTTATTTTGACAATAGAAACTAATTAACTAATCGACTAATTAAATTGGGTCAAAAAATAAAAAATATTAAATATATATATATATATATATATATATATATATATATATATATATGTATATATATATATATATATATATAATTTGTACTGCTTGCATCGTCATTCAATATAAAATTAACTTCCGTTTCCTTTCAAAAACAAAAAAATTATTTAAGATGACCTATTACTAATTTACGTAGTATTTACTTAACATTTCAACATTTCAAATTAATAACAAAAGTTACACAAGAAATTTTCTTTAGAACTTTTCGGTACATCATTCCACTACTATTTTGCTCAACGAAAACGCCGCGTTTGCCTTGACTGTAGCAAACGCGATGCATTTCTTACGGTAGTTCCTTGTTTAAATTTACCTATGAAATTTAATCATTCACGCCACGTCTAATGTATATGAGTAGTTACCCAATACAAATTTACTCATACCATGTGTACATTTTTTGTTAACCATGAGATGATAAATTACGAAAAAATCTCAGTGCGCTAATCTAATAATAATAGTCGGTAAATTGTATACTCGTATTATGCCAAAAATTAATCGATAAGTTGTATTGTACAAAAATTAACCGATAACTTGTATAGTGTGCCAAAAATTAACCGATAAGTTATACAGTGTATCAAAAATTAACCAATAACTTTATAGTGTGCCAAAAAGTAACTAATAAATTGCATAGTACGCCATAATATAAAGATTATGCGGATAATATTATATTGTCACGTGATTTTATTCCTTTGGCTCGCATAGAATTTTCATTTTAACTTAAACTAAAAACTAAATAGTGATAAATTTTCTTCATTAGTTCTTAAACCCGGCACATAATTCTGCATGCACAGTAATATTGAAATTTTATTTCACTTAAAAAATATTTGATTGGAGCAAAACATAGTTTGAATTTTAATCCAAATTCCGAGGATCATAGATAGTAGAAATGAATTCATTTAAATCGATTTAGTAGTACAAATGGACCAAAAAGCAACTTTTCCTGGAAACATTTTATTGGGAACAAAGATAGAACCCATTTATTCCAATCAACTATCATCGTATTATCATTCCAGTGAAAGTAATATTCAAGTGGTTTAAGTTCTGAATAAAGTCTATACATGAATAAAGTATAATTTATATATTTAATTTCTTTCTAAACCTACTGTATTATATAATTTGAATTTGACTTACATCAATATTAATAAATATAATATATATTACGATGTTAATGCCAAATATGTTCTTAAATGTGTAAATGTGCTATAACCAAGCTAAAAGCGAGAAAATGCCTGAAAGTCTTTATTGTCTTTTCCTGGATTTAAAACTAAAATGAATTTTATGTATATCATAACTCAAGTTAGAAATAATACACAATTACCTTTAAAAAATACTAGAACTCTCGGTACTATGCACCAGCTACCACTACATTCAGAGGAAAATGATAACGTAGCCGGATTAACCGTCCATTGGTTAAATCGCTTATTCCTTCTTTTTAAATTATAATACAACTGTACCTTCAATTATGTTTTGCATTTAGTTTATTACGTAAAGCATCATAAACTTGCTGTCAACAATCTAACGAATTGATCTGCATCCATTTGTACTGAAAGACAAAATATTTTTAACAGCGTTTCAACTCAGTTGATAATTCGTCTATATCATGTAGAATTACAAATCTGGTATTCAAGTATAAAATATTTAGTACTTTATAAATATTTCATATAAATACCGTTTTTTGCCTAAAAAGTAACAATTCAAATCAATCAATCTCAATAAAAAAGTAGCACAAAAAATTAAAAATAATTCTATAAAAATATTATTTTTGAAATAAACGGAAAAGATAATTAACAAATACTAACTAATTATACAGAGTGACTAGTTTAATATTTAAAGTTGTATTTTGTAATGGAAAAATGTTGGCAGTAGAATCTTTATAAGAATGTCAAACATTTCATTACAAAATAATCGATTCGAATAACAACAGTCATGTCTTATCAGGTTAACGACTAACATCAGATTATTTAATATGGGCATGTTATGCACATGTGTTTTTTTATTTCAGTTTTGGTGCATAATATGAAGTAATAATTTACATAAATATAAAATAATTAAGTTACTTAATTAGCAAATAGTTGAATTCCGTGAAAACTTTATTGCTTCAAGGTCATATCTATCTAAATCTATTTTGATCAAAAATCGTAAAATTAAAGATACAATATAATCGTTTGCATAATATAATATATCGCTTCGTTTAAAGTTGATCCCCGTTCATGAATAATTCATATCCTACACGAAATTATCAGAGTTTTTAAAACGAGTATTTTTGCCAAACACAGGAAAGAAAGAGTCAAAAATTTAGTTTAAAATAATTAAATATGGATGTCATTAAGAATAGTAAACATGGAACATTACTATCGGTATATTTACACAAATATAATGTGAAATATTCTATAGAAACTAAGTTTTAAAAAATTGTAGTCAATTTAAACTTTACCAAAAGTGATGATACAAACACTCTATTTAAGTGTTTCAAGGGTTTAAAACTTGATTAAAAGTGTAAGCGGGTAATATTTGTATTATTATTTATGACGAAACACACACTTAAAGTGGTTGTTTCAAAATAATAATAACCTTTGAATTCTTATTTATATAACTTGACTCGAAATCATTGCAGTTACATACAAGCAATTACGTTTCGATTTCACCGACAAGCTTTGAAAAATATCCGCTTTTGTTTAAAATGTCCATTTTATTGTTTTTTCTGGACCTCGAATTTGCCATTAACATATATCCAGTTAATAACTTACATGAATCAAATACTTAGATAAACAAATTCATTCATGCAGTAGGGATATTCCAAAATTTAAATAAGCTTTGTTGTTAATTTTTTTTGAGAAGCAATGCGATATATTATTAAAGTCTTTCAACATTAAATGACACAGATAACATCATTGATGGGATTTAGATTGTTTTGGCATTTACAGTATTTCCATTAATCATACAAATAATTAATTGATATCTCAGAACTATTTTGTTGCAGATCTGGAATCTTATTGGCAAAAAGTAACTTTAATGGTCTGCAACCTCTAGAAGAATGTGCAGAACGATTTCTCCAAATCATCATTTTAACTCTAATATCTACTTCTATTATACTAAAGCAACTGTTATTAAAAAAAATCTAGTTAGAAATTGTCTCATGTTGAAATAACTACTCATAATTAGCTTATCCCGACGTTCCATCACATTCTCATTTTGTGACCAAACATATGGTTTCCAATTGATTTTTGGGAAGCGTGTTTATTACTTCATGTCAATGACTGAAAAAGTCTCGTAGCTGTGTGATCCAATAAATTTTAGACAGCTATTTTCACAGACGATTCACTTGTAGATACATTTATGGGATAGCATTTTTTTTGTGTAGAAGTCACAGTTTCGTAAGGGAGATACAAATTAGAGTAATGGGTAATTGCAATTCGTCATTAAATTGTACTGAAATTTTTTAGGTTTTGCATCAAGTGCTGCAGCTACACCAGGTGTATAAGGTATGTATATTTTTGTAGAAACAGTATCTAGACCGGTGACCACATCTTTTAATTGTTTGGAAGATTTTAGTTCTTCATCTTCACTTAACTTCATTTTTGCTGCAAATAACTATTCACAAGTGTCACTTAGTTTTTCTACGTTTAAATCTATCATTGTTACTTGAAATTTTTTTAAGGGCCGTCTTGCAGCTTACTTCACAACATTATTTTTAACAACAAAAGAGAGGCTTGTATCAAACAAGATAACTTCCTTCCTAAGAAAATATACCTTGTTTCGTTTTATGGAATTCCATTTGTTTATATTCATACATAAACTTTAATAATTGGCTAGAGCCATTCGATAAATCTTTAATAGCTATAGCATTTCTGACCTTAAGGACAAGACTTATAAATGTTCACTGTTATTTGTTCAACTAATCTTTATAATATTCTATTAATTGTCGACGAGCTCAGAAGATAAACCTAAAAACAATACAAAAGATTTTGTTTGAAAAGGAAATTAAAATTTATACAGGTTTCTATTGTTAGGCTATTTAAGCAATTAATTATTTAGTTATAGGACATTAACATAAATTAGGAACTAAAATTGGAAGAAATATCAGTTGAGATATATTTTATTAAAGAATTAGGATTTGAAACCAGAATAAAAGGGATTCAAAGAGAAAAAATAACGCCTCAAATACCAAAGTAGGTAACGTATATAGAGAGGAATCGAGAAAGGATTGAGAAGTTGCCAACCTTCAATATATAGCAGGACCAAATTTGTCACTAGTGGCTGTGCAAATATTTGAACTTGCTGCAAAGAGATAAAAGAATTCCTTTGTTACATTTGCCTTCCAAAAATATCTAAAAAATATAACGACAAACATAACTTTAACTGTGACCATTTTCAAAACTCTACTCTGAGCATTCTCAAAAAAATTATTTATGGCAACTTACACAGCCAGATTTTTAAACATTTGCAGTGGTAATACCAAATATGGAAGTCAGCTGGAACAGAACACCTGACTTATTTCTTGAATGTGATTGTCTTCCCACTATTAATGACAGCCCATTTTCTTCTAATTATGATAATGAATTATTCATTATCATCTTAAACTTCACTCTTTTGAATAATATTATTAATAATTTCTGATATTTTTTCAAACACATTTATTCAATACATAATATTCTATCATATACTTTAGCGATAAAACGTAAAACATGCGAGCATTTCATATTAATTCAACGCACGGTTATATCAGAATAACAACATTCATTGTAACTATATCAGTCTATTGAATGTATAAATTCAATAAAAGTACGGCATTCGCGTAAAAATGTGTATTTTTATGGTCCACTGTATATTTCATGAAACAATGAAATTATCTAGCGCATTGGGAGTATGGCGACAAGTATTGTAAAGATGTAATTGAAATGTTAACACAAAAGTCTTGAAATGAAGATTATATATATATACATATATATATATATATATATATATATATATATATATGTGTGTGTATTTATATATATATATATGTATATATATATATATATATATATATATTTATATATATATACATATTTATAAATTTAATGAAACATATGTATGAAAGATATTGGCTAATACGGTTTCAGTACATCAAAACTATAATGGTTTGAATTTCCTATTGTTTCAAAAGATACGACAAAAATTACTTCATTACTGAAATCTACTGATATATAACCGCATAAAAAGCACATAATACGGTTTATTTAAATATTGCCTTTGAAACTTGGCCTGAGAAATGAGCCGAAATATTAACTATGAAATAATATCTCTATGCAATTATCATAGTCATTTGATAAAATATATTTTTTAATTGTTATTAAAACCTATGACAGAAGCGCGACATAAATTATTTAACAGTGAAATTATTAGAGATTGTATTGTCTAAACAACACATTAATTCCGTACATACCTACTTAGGCACATGTAAACATGTAACGGTGTGTAGTAATTATATGAAGTAAACCCAATAGTAATATTTCACAGGTGTAAAAGTATGGGAGTCTCTAAAAAATATAAGAACTTTAGGTTATATTCTAGTAAATTAATTTTTTCGTTTTAAATTTTTAATAATTTTGAAGAGTAATGGTGGAGCCTATTTTTGCAAATTTTTTCAGCAATAATTCTAGAACTACATTATATCAAATTTTAAAAATAATAAAAAATTTCAAATATTTAATTAGCCTTCTCACTCCAAAATTTCTACAATCTCGATTCCGTTTCGATAGCCGTTTTGTTTGTGGCAGACAGACAGATGATGAGGCGATTGTATTTATAAGGTTCTGGTTTTATAAGAAAATTTATATTTTTTATTAAACTAGGACATGCTTTTGTACCCAGAGCACTCGTTGAGACAAGTCAAATAAGCTTAAACTCAATGGGTTTACAGTTAACTATTGAGAAGTTTCCCTAAACATCTCCTTCCGTCATCATCAGACCCCCTTGGTTACAATATGTAAATAAAGAATTCATCGATACGAGGAAATGAGCGAAAACTCCAAGTGTTTAATGTATGCTATTAAGAAATTAGAAAGATAACCTCCCTTCATCATCAGATACAACATGTAATCAAAAACTTATTAAAACAAGTCACGCAAATCCAAATTCTAAGAGTATATATTTTTCAATAACCCTTCCCCACATTTTTATTGTAGTGTTGTCAGAATTCCATTTGTTTACAAAGTTTCAAATCGCTACAACAATTAGAAGTCGGTGAAAATCGAGTCGGTAGATTTGTTTATATACAACTAAAGCTGAAAAAGACTTATAAAATAAAAACAATTGCTACTTTTAATAGTATTAAAAATATGGAAGTTTATAATAGTATAACCTTTCACAGGTAATGTAACATGAATTTCAAATTCAAATGTCGGATCCATATTACTATTTACTTTCTTTTGGTCTGCTAAAATAGCAAAAAATAGCCCCTTTAAAAAGCATTTAATGTATATAATATTATATCTCACAAGTTAATAATAAAATAACCTCGCTACAAAACAACACATAAATTAAAGCGCACATTTAGTTTAATAAGTTACACATAAACCAACATAAAAAATACATCCTCTTCTTTATCTGACTCTTACGATAATTTTGTTGATTAATCATTAAAAAAAACATATCGAGTATGCTTAAAGCTGACCAGTTTTATTTTTACAACCTCACTATATTTTAAAATTAATGACATTTCCGTTTTCAATTTAAACAAATAATCTGCCTTCATCAGTTCGTAAAAAAACCCTATGTCTAACTCCGACATAAGTTAGATTGAGTGTAGATAAGATCGTCAATAAATTGAATTGTTAATTAAAACATTACTTGTAACGACTTTTCATTACTTAATTACCACGTGACCTATGCTCCTGAATGTCCGCTTACCTATACTTAGTATGCTATTAAACGAAATTCGAAACCTGACCTCCTTCAACCGATAATAAATCGTTTATTGACCACTGGACCCGTAAGTTGTAATAAGTAAATGATTATGTCGATGGTGGAAAGATGCTCAATAATTATTATTTCGGCGTTTGTCGATTTACCCGTAAGTGTGTCACAGACGTGCGCAACAACGGACAACCTCTGACATAAGCGGCTGCGCAGGACTTGCCCAATACTTGCTTGTCTGGACTTCTTTTTTTTGGACGTCGAACATCGGATACCATGAGCGTGAGTACTGTATCCGCACTGCGTAAATCTTGACAGATACATTTGATATAGCTTTTCAATTTTTGATTCGACTTGAATGTAGTAAAAAAATGTTGAAGTAAATACAAAATAGTCTAAGCTTTCTGTCTCCTTTCGGAAACATTTTATATATTTTACATATACGAACCTTACGTAATATAAGACCATTTTTTTCCTTAAACAACACAGAAAATGGGTTCTTTTTCCTATCTAATTGCTGCAAAAAGGTAAAACAGAGAGTGAGTGTTAGGTTTTAGGGACTAATTGATTTTAAATAATTTAAGACTTAATAATATTTTCTGGATAAATATTTAGTTAAACTTTAGGAAAAATATATCTGTAGGCTTTAAGCAATAATCTGCACAAATTACCATACTCGACTCACATAAAATGAATAGTTTAAAAGATGTTTTTTTTTAAATATTGCAAGTTTAAATTAGTTATTTACTCTAGATAATTTTGCATAAACCTTTTTCTAATTATATCATTATAATTATTTTGAATGTATCATCATATTTCTAGAAGATTATTATTGCAGCGTATAATGGCGACAAATGGCCATAAAATTTGTTTCTCAATTTATAACATTTAAATGTCAATTTTCCTCAACATATTAAAAAAATGTATGACATCGTAGATGCGATTTTTGCAAAACAAATAGAAAATTGTTTAGTTGTTTATTTTATTTTAATTAATTTAAAGAGCTCTTGTCGACACGATTAAACGTAATGATTTTTCTTTGAATGCAAAATTACTTATAACTTTTAAGAATGATACACATTACGTGATTAAATACGATAGTCATCCCGTTTCCCAGATCTAACACGTTCACGCCTCAACTTCATTAATGGTCTGAAAAATTTCGTACATGTTTATTTAATTCAAAATAAATATTTGCATATTTTGTGCAGTATTATGCCAATTGATACATTATACACACCAACAAAAATAAGAGAAAAATTAAGTAAAGAAACCAAACGAAACATTATTAATGAATATATGCGAATATTAATGGTGGAAAGAATCTTAACATACTACAGCTCTAGCTTTAAATATTTAAAACATATGTGAAATGACTTGAAACATGGCACAGTATACATACAGTAAAATCAGGGAAGCGCATGAATTGTCATCGATCATCGATTAATTTACACATGAACATAGTATTTGTAACTATACACCTGTTCCCGCCCACTCGGAATAATTGAAGCTAAAAACGGTATCGATAAACAACGGTTAAAAGAAATATAAGACAAGTTAAACTCAAGTACGCGACGTATTCCCAATTTTGTAAAATTAACGTTTTTCTCGATCGTGTTATAATAACATTTTGCTAATTTATTAAGAAAAAATTCTCAAAGTTTTTTTAAATACATTCTGTGACATTTTAAATAATACACATATAATAAATTTGTAAAGGTAAACAAAATTTATTTGTTTTTGCAAAATATTTGTGCAGAAACTACTTATAAGGTATAAGAAATCATGTGTTTTTTTTTCTATTTATATATTCCAATATGTTTATGTTATATTGATGCAAATATGCTTTTTCTGAATAACTACTTATATAAGAATAGGCGGACGGTGTGACATACGTGAAGCTATTTCAAAAACTTAAAATTCTAAAAAATAAAAAATCGTGTTTATAATATTATTAAGTAAAGTATTATGAGTACTAATAGAAAAAATAAATTATCAAAATATTTTTTTCGTAAAAATGAGTAATGTATTCTTCGTGTACTACATGGCTGAACTAAATCGATTAGGGTAGCTTCATTTTGCTTCACTAAATATAATTAAAACTAATAAATAATAAAGATAATTTACCCATAGTTTATGGCTTTATACACACTGACTAACTTATTTAATCTTCATTTTTTACACCAAATGTTGTCAAGCATCTATTTATTTACAGACTTATTCAAACTGGGTCGTAAAATTTATGCTTCAGAAACTATCTAGAATTTAAAATCAAATAGTATAGATTTAATAACAAAAATAATAATGTAGTGTAAACAAACATGCTTAATATGTGAGGGATATATATTACATTCTTGCAACGGACGTACACAAGTTGAAATCTATCATTTAAACTCTGCAATCGTTAATAAAATGTTACATTTTTTAAACTCTAATCCCGCCAAAACAATAATTGATATTCGTTAAATTAAGACGAAAAAGCTAGATATCCGGTTCAAAAATTAAAATGCCAGTACGTAATTTGAAGATTCAAAGGCACTTGATGATGACAAGCTTATTGAGATAGAATCACGGAAGTGTTTTATAATTCTGTCAATACGGCCAGCATTAAAGGCCAAGTGCGTCCGTATGTTAATATAGACTCGTCATTGTAAACAATTTTGTTACGCATGGCAAATGTATCATAAAAAGTTTCTCAGTTTGAATAAATATTGTTTTCGTTGAATTGCTTGAAAATAAATACTTTTAGATTAAACACAATAATAATAAATGTAAATTAAATGCAAGTTTGCAGTTTTACGTAAAATATCATAAAAATAATAAAGTAACAATATTGAAAAAAAAACAGTAGAATTTTGTTTACAAATGAGCAAGTCATGAGCTTCAATTTATGGTACGAATATTTTTCTACATCATTTGCTCGTTCTTGTAGAATAAGATGGGCATTACTTAAAAATGACGTCATAATTCGGCACATATGATTCATGAAATAAAAAAATGTCAAATATCTTACTAAGACCCAGATAAACATGGCTAAGGGACCCTGGTTTAAAATACACTAATATTTGATTAAATAATGCCTAATATTTTCTAATTTTCATATAATCAATATTTTTATATACGATCGTTGGCAGAATGAGTTTGAATATTGAATACATTTTATAAAATTATTTAAAAACAAAATCAATTTAATTGATCCTGTTAGCCTATGTTTTTCGTAACTATATTTATTTGTTAGAGCAACAATACCTGAAGGATTTGAATGGGGCTATCATTTTAAAGTTACTCCCAATATTTTGATTCGAATACACTTTCTATCCCAATCAAAAATGCTTAAATAAACTTTTAATTAGTCTCCATGTTTGTCTGTTCAAAAAAAATCAAATAAAAATTATTTTACCGGTTTAAATATGAATTTCTTTGAAATAACCCATGGGAATTAATAATAAAAGATCACCGATTTAAAACTTTATAAATAGAAATCGTCTATATGCCATAGTAATTCATCTTTAAATTCAAGACAATATATAATTTTATTTTATGCCTTTAATAAGTTCATTGATATTGGGTAAAACCCTCGGTTTATTAGTAAATAATCTATTTGAATAAGCTGCGAACAAGTGTTATTAAAGAAATGGAATTTAAATTCTTTAACTCCCTCCCTACTCCATCATATCCGCTCCTCACCCCAGAATAATAGTTTCTCCCGATTTCGGTTCACTGGAAAGTTTTAAATTCCTCTAAGCAGCAGTGGTAGCATCTTCAAATGTTTCAATTTGAATTGATACGACAGAAAGAATGAGCGCAGGGTTGAGAGCCGCCACTTTGATGTTGCTAAGGAAGTGTTTATGCGTTACAACCTGTTATGTGTAAACCATCCATTATTTACTCCTGATTGAGGCAGCTTTAAAATTTATAATTCGAATAAAGTAGAAACATGTTTTTATAAAAGCAACCGGAAGAAATAACTTTAGTTAACTTGGAATTTATTAATATTTCAGAATTTATAAATAATGAGGTAATAATCCAGTTTAATATCCATTTGAATTCTGTTTTGTTTCTACGTATTTATAACCAGTTTGTCTTTCTATGCTCTTAAAATACATCAAAATTTTTGGTAAATAACGAAAATGCGCAGAGAGGACTCAAATTGTTGATTTACAAAAAAACAGGTATCATGAACTCTACAGTTATTTTATCAAATATCTGTCAATAACTTTTATTACTACCACAGTTTCCAATAAATGTTTTTATAACAGTACGAATAAAAATAAAATTAATTTTTATCTGAAAGCATAAATGTTCCAACATAAAGTTTAAATATTGCTTTTCATAACTCATGAGCACAATAATCAATTTTTTTATTTCAAACTATATTTTCTATATCTTTAGCCGCCAAAATTCACGATAATAACATATGTATGTAACGCTGTGTAATTTTGACCTCGATGATAAAACAATGTAAACTTCCATCTCTTTATTTTAGCTTTTATTTATTATCTAGCTCTTTTGACCTGTGGGTCATAAAGATTTAATTAAACAACATTTGATATCTTAAACCTGTTTTTGGACAAAGATTGGCTTGCCAAATAACATTTATGTTTATTTTTTTCAAGATTAAATGATTAGACAATATTCATCTTAAGAATTATTCTAGAAACTTCAAACATTTTATTTACATAATGATTTCGCACAAAGACAGTACTAACGTCCTGCTACCACTTACGGTTAGGACTCTCAATCGGATTTATTGACAGTTAAAAAAGTATTTTGTATGGATACTTTAGGAATTGGACCGTGTAATAGGGTACGGTCGGTAAAGTAGAATCTCGTTTCGACTCGACTGATAGTTAATGAAAAACAGAAATACGTTTTTAACTGTCAGTTAAGTCCGACTGACAGTCTTGACCGTATGCGATTCATATGGGCGTCAGTCTAGTGTAAATCGTTTAATTATTGTATGCTGATATTGCATACAAATATTTAAATTATTACCCAGATATAATTAAGAATTTTCATAAAGTAACACTTTTTCAGTATATATTTTAGAGTGCATTGTAAATATGCAATGTGCGCAGTGTTTGTATTTAAATCTCCTCTGAAATTGCACCACCTGAAATAATCTGCGGATCGAATACCTTATCCGTCTTTACTTCCCTGTCCCTGATGAGTCCCTTTTATTGTTTTATTTTACTTCACATTAATGTTACTCGTATCTTTAATTATTATATATGTATAAATACCTTTAATTTTTATTGCAAATCATTAAGGTAACGTATTTTTTGTTCATTTTTCGTTTCCTGTGTTATTCATTACAAGGTTGAATAATAGCTTACTCCTGAAGCAATAAGTATGCCATTTGTATACTTAGCTTTTTAAATTTCAATAAACTTTAATAAATTAATAAACAAATAATTTAGCTCACAAATATCTAAATAAATAAAAAATTAGTAAATAAATGTGTATTGTAAAATATTATCAGTAAATAACTTAAAACTAAAGTGAAAATTAAATTGTTTTTGACATATTATTTGTAGTCAGTATTTATGTACTTTAATGTATCTAATTGATACATATGGCGGACTTATTGCTACGAAAGCAATCCCTTACAGCCAACCAGAACACCAGTCCAGCCCAGCTCGAAGACCGGTCGGAAATCGAACCCTAGTCCTCACGGTGCGCCGCGCAATCAAAGCCCATATACTTTCTAATCAACCCAACACACGATGACGCACATACTCGAGTAAAATTGATATTCTTTTTTATATGTGTCTCTTTATTCCCAATTACTTAAAGTAGTTTTTCAATTATTTAATAGCTGACCCATGTTAAGTCAGAGATTCAATATTCTAAATCCGTACGTAGTACAATATATTTATTTGCACACTATTATGCGATAAATTTAGCGATAGAAAGGCACTATATCGCACTTATTTACAAAATTTTACAAGATTCACGTTCATTACAAACGGTTTGTTAGACGACAGCCCCTTCACCATCACCGGAGTTAGGACATGTAACGCGTCGCGTATCCTATTACGGTAATACTGACTGCAAAATGATGTTAATTAATATATCTATTTTCATTTTTGTCATTCAAAATTACATTATGTCGAAAAAATTAATTATTCAAAAAGAATTTTGTTTGTGCCAAATGCATACTCGTCTATAAATATTTTGTTTATGCCAAATATATACTCGCCAATAAATATATTGTTTATGCCAAATACACACTCGCCAATAAATATTTTGTTTGTGCCAAAAATATAGTCGCCAATAAATATTTTGTTTATGCCAAATATATCTCGCCAAAAAATATTTTGTATGTGTCAAACACAAACTCTCAAATAATTGGAAATATTGCACCTGTATAAAAATGATAAATAATTGACATAAAACTTCACTTTCAACAATAATTTGAAATACATATTGTTGAATATGTCGTATTAAAATTTTATAGTAAATAGTAAGTTAATACTTAGGAAAATTTAGGAAAATTTAGAGAATAATTGATATTTGAAATTTTAAAATTTTCAAAAAATCACCTATTTCCAAAAAGCTATATTATTTGTAAAATTAACCAAATTATAATTACTTTTTCGTCGAAACTTGATATCGTCGCGCTAGTTGATAATAAAACACGCTCATGAGGATGTACAATAAATTAAATAATTTATCGAAAATTCGTGTTAAATTCAGGGAAAATTATGAGGTAATAAGTAATATTAAATTATAAGCCAATAAATAATATTATTTCCATAGTAGAAATATAAAGAAATAAAATAAATAAATTACTATAAAACTTAGTAACTATTTGATAAACACATGTTGATTCAAGTTATAATAATTAAAACGTAATAGCACATCAAAAATAAATATTGAACTTGCAGAAAATTACTATGATAAGGTTTGTATAAATTAATACCAATTTTTCCAAGTTAACAAGACGCCAAAAGTCAGCAATATTTAGTTTTTAATTTCAGGTGATAATTAGGCACAAGTCACCAATTGTTTGTGCTATTTGCGCGGTCAGTGTCGTTAAGTGTCGAATCACCAAGTAGGCTTGACCTACTTTGGAGACTCGACGCTGAGCGCTGTACATCTTCATGATTATTGCAACAAATAATGATGGATGGTCGACATTAAACCGATCGTTCGGACGTAGCCTGGACGGTTTCAACATTCTCAATGTAAAACTTTGTTCACCTTTATGCTACCATGCGAAGTGAACATGCGAAATTCTTTCATACATACCTCGTAATTACTAACTAAATACAGTAGATACGATCAGTGACTTACAGTTGCTTATATTAATAATATACAAGTTTTTTTCTCGTATGACATATGTCTCACAAAGACTTAACGCGCGGTTGTGTAATGTATAGGGCAAGATATGATGAGGTATTCACGACTTGACGAACGCAATACTCCACAGAAGCCGGCGACTATGTTCGTTCAATCTATGTTAATAAATCAATTCTGATGATATTTATATGCGTGGCTACTAAGATAGGAACGTATTTATAAGTCGTCCACGTTAATATTAAAAATTACTGTGGCCCCATATTTTATGTACGTCGAGAGATTGAATCAATGTTACGTGCGTTTAATGCTAATTTCGGTTAATCGTAATGGATAGAACATACTGACAACATGAGACAAGTACCGAGTATTAATTTTGAGTGACGAAATGTTCATAAACAACGAAAGCTTTGATCTGATTGAATTTTCTCGTCTTTTTCTTGAAGTAGAAATAAACTCGAAAAAACAAGACTGTCACTTTAAATTCCGTTGTGTAACATATTTAATAGCTTATGACATTAACGATGTACAAAAACATCTTAAGTATTCATTAATATCTCTATAAGTAAACTGTACTGACAGTACGATACATACTGAATAAATCTTTTGTCATGAAAAATAAGTGAATTTGCTCATTGCTTCTTCGAAATTTTATTGACTAATATAGTAAATTAACGTGAGTTAGGATATATTTTTGTATATGCATAATATAATTAAGTAATTACTTGATAATTTTCGATTTAACAAAATGTTTGTTTGTCTTTAGATCTTTATCAAAATGGGGTTGTACTGAGTTTCATATATTTATGTAATTTATCATATATTTATGTAATTCTTATGAACTAGAACAATTTTTTGAATCATTTGCAATTTTGATGAATGGAATTATCATTTATCATTGTCAATTAACAATAATATATTTGTGATAATAAATTTAACTTTATTTATGTCGGAAAGAAAACATTCGAATTTATGAAAAACGCGAGTGTAGATCTGACGATATAAATAATCGTTAGTCCTTACATAATTCGTTAGAAAATCCTATGTTATTATCCCAAATTACTCCAATAATATAAGTAATGAATATTTTGCATGAAAATGATCATCAAATTAACGTTATTATTTTAAAAAAATTATTGAATTTTAACATGACTTTAGACAATAAAAATAATGGATTTAATTATATTTCTGGATAGATGTAATCACGATATTTTAGAAATACAAATACATCAAGTGCATGGATGTTAAATTGATTCGACCTTTTCTCACTTCTTTATCGAATTTCATCAATATCACACCTGTCCAGTAACGTGAAATCTACATAACACGTTTCCCTTATCGATTGCAAAACGAGGCCTAACTTCAAACCTAAGTACAGAAACGTAATTTAGTCAATAAACATTTAATTCCATGACGGAGTAAGGCTACAATGTAAATATTAACAGAGAAATCGTTAAGGTACACTAACAGATGCTAATGCAAGCAAATAATTACAAAGGTAATATTACACTAATATTATCATACAACGCACATTAATATAATACAACACTAATATTTTCATTAGATGTTACGATTATCAAAGGTACACTAGAATATTTACTTAGTCTGAAGATTGTTTTATTATTTCTTCCAGAAATTCAAGTTTCCATCATTTTGAATTTAAGATAATCACTACTGCAATCTATACATTCCAAATTTAGTCTTTAATATTATAAAAAATTCAAAAAATCTATGTCATTTTTACCCCACATTTGATATCCCATATTCATGTTCAAATATATTTTTATTTCGTTCTTCTTATTCCAAAAAATCTATTGTTTTCCTACTCTTAATGTCTAGTCTAAAGCACTACTTAGAACGAGAATATTCTGTCATCTAGAGGAAGCAAGTATTTTAGCTTCGAAGCGCATCGTCCAAGATAATCTGAAATAACTAATATTACCTCTTTTTTTCTATATCTCTGGTAATATATAGTTTACCTATTCTTAGATAAAGAAATGAGAGCCTCACTCACTTAAGCTCATGGATAAATTGAAACTTCCTTAACGGTCGGTGAATAATTTATGAAAAAATATACTCGAGGCTATTGAATAAATAATAATATTACACCAACTTAATAATTGTTGCATTATACCGTATACAAAACTTAACGTACCATTAAACGCGTTTAAAGCAGTGGCTACCTACCGATTCATTGACAGATTAGTGTTTGAAAATACTTTTTGAATCTTCAGCCGCCATTTCATTAGCTCTCGGCCAGTTTCGTCGTCGATAGGATACGTTCGGCATTTGTTTTCCCAAGCGTTATACAATTTTAACGTGACAGAATCACTCAGACAGCGCCAAGGAAAGAAGAATGATAAATGTGACAATGCTATTGACCTTATTATTCATATGTACAAACTAAACTAGTCTTTCACTTAACTTTTCTTTAAATGTAATAAAATAATAAAGTTAAGATAGTCTGGACATTAACAATATTGCAAAAACGTGATTTCATTTTTCATTAAATCAACCGCGTCCAAGATGAACGAACAAACCAAGAGTCAAACAGACGACTCTTGGTTTGTTCGTTTGTTTGCAAAAACTATCGCATAGCGTTTTCGATATTGTAAATTTTAGGTTCCCAATGTTAAGATGATGTGTTAAAAGTTTTTAGAATGTTCATCTAACTATGTTTCCGTTCGAATGTATGCATAATTATAAATTAAAAGCTATTCAAAAAAATAAAAATACTTTGGTCAACAATTTTGAAAAACTAAAAAGTGAGGACCTACTAACCATTATGATATGTTTAACTTTTGGCTACATGTCACACTGTCACTAACAACTGGGTAAAAGAAGAAGCTTATGCAAAAAATCGCGTGTGGAAGCTATTATTTCAAGTTATGATATTTTCATCCAATATATACTAATATACAAAAAGGAAGATTTTGTTTGTCCATTTTGTTTGTTCACATTGATCTTTGGAACTACATGCCCATTTTCAAAAAAAAATTCAAACGTCTCATGTTTTGAAAAGAATTTCAAGCTATATAAATATGCTACGATTTATAAAGAAAAACTAATAATAAAAATGTAACAAAAGAATGAAAACACTGCTCATATGATGTAAGGCAGAAAAAGAGATGGGTTTATTAAATGGCTGATAATGCTAGGTATTCCTATCGATGTACCTTCGACTTCGTCTACCGGTGTCATTTGGAAAACACAGCGGAGACGTTTAGAGACAGTGAGGAGAAAGCAGAATAATTAAAATAATTTTAATTGAATTGAATAATTAAATACACGGATATATATTTAATTACACATCACTAACCAAACTCTTTAAGACTTTACTATTGTAGTGTGATATAGGGACCATGTAAGATGCTATCAGTGAAACCTGATGGTAAATTAAAAAAGTTTTGATTACGCTACTCCCATTTGTTACTACATAAAACAAAGTTTAACTACAAGTTTTCCTGCAATTAAATAAAGGAATACAGTGATTAATTAATTTCACTAACTTGTACCATTGCTTATTGTGCTTATTTGATATGTTAATTTTATGTTCAACATTACGTAACTTAGAACTACTCGGTTCTCGTGTCTGCAACTATTTGACGAGTAATTTTAATCTATATTTGAGAATTAACTTCTGTAATATTTGTAACATGGCCTGCCTTAAAAGTTCCTTCTATTTATCAATCGTCTATTTATCGATATACTAGTACTGAAACTGCGCTGTGAAAGTTTTTTAGTTACATGTACATTTCTTGCATGTTTACAATTACTAACACGGGCATATTTAGAGGTATTTACGTACTAAAGATACTTTTAAGTACTGTGGCATGCTATATGATCTCCTTATTGATGAAATGATAAATTGCTGAACTGTACACAAATTTAATAAATAATGTGTAATACGTTATTGTATTACATTATTGTATTCAAACTCGTGGTCAAAAATTAGGGGGGGCTCATTCCAATTCACCTATATTTCTCCAACGTTCTTCGCAAACAAAAACAAACTTTTAAAGAGCGCCTAATTTAATTTTAAACTGTAATGTAATATCCTGACAGAAGGTTGAACAGACATATGGTCGAACATGACGAAATTATAAAAGTTCCTTAATTTACTGTCATTTTGGTATTTTTTTAATCCCGTGCTAATATAATTTGGCATAATCAGTGATAAGGTAGTCTAAAAATGGTTTCTTAAACTCTTCCCTTTTAAATTATAATATTGACAAGATCGAACGTTTTCAATGCAAAAAGTCGTTTTTAGGATTTTGTATCTCAAAAAAAACAACTTTTATTATGTCACTCACTTGGCTGTCCGTCTATCCTTCTGTCCAGTCTCACAAAACCCGTATACATTTGAATAATTAACATAAGAAAAATATTTATGTAAGTGTTGGAGGGTGAAATAATTTAATCGAACATTTTTTGTTTATTTCATATATTGCACGAACTATTGTGTGAAAGAAAAAGTAGTAAGCGCTCAAAGAACTATTTCCTTTTTCAGAATTTGATGTAAAACAATTTTAAATACATTATTAAAATGTTCACAAAAAATATATCATCGAAATCTGAGAGATTGCAATAGTGAAAATCGTGAAGAAAACAGTTTTCCGCAAAACTATAATATTTCTAAATCTGATCATTTTTAAGGAATTCACGATATTTTACTTATTTAAAAAATAATATTAATCTGAATATAAGAATCTGAAAATAGTTTAATATAGATATCTTACATCTCAATTGTTTTATGCGCGTAAATGTATAAGGAGATTCTACTTTTTTTTTAATATGAAAATAACTTCATTGGATCGGAAAAGATGTATCTCGTCAACGGCCTACGTTTTCTCATCAGCGAACCGCTACGCATTATTTTAAAATTTTACGACACAAAACGTCGAGACGACAACAATTACAAACAATTACATATAGTTGCTTTTGCTATTTTTTCTTTTGTTGTTATCAAATTAGTAACAATTGTCTGATGACATTCTTTAGCGTAACCTTATTACAAAATTATAATCACAACGTTATCTCAAAAAATATATCGAATACGTGAGAATAAGATTATAAAGTTTCCACAAAGTTGACGTGGTGATTACGGTTAAAAATGTTGTTGAACTCTCATCAAAATAAGCAATCAGTAAGCAATAATAATTGTGTACACGTATAGCCTCAAATTATTTTACGGCCCCTGATGGCCTTTGACACAATATTTGAAAGCATTTTCTAGGCAAATTTGAAAATAATATATAAAGTTTAGTGCCGTATATAACGGGAAATATTTGAACAATTAATTCGAAGTGTGAATGTGAATGTGAAGAAGAATGTTAGTACTATGAAGAGTGAATGTTATTTACTTTTAGAGTTATAGTAATTCACACTTTGTATTCATTTTTACTTTGTGTATATATTGCCACCTGCTAATATAACGGACACGAGCTCATTAGCAGTTTTTTTGAGCTATATAATAATAAATCTTCTATTTTCTTCAACTTTATTTCCTTTTGTTATAAAACGTTTATCAAAAAGACATTTCTTTCAAAAAATAAAAATGCGTTTAAATTTTCAGTCAAACATTAATATTGTTTTATTTAACCTATATTTTACATGCTTGCCGAAAATAAACACCGACTGTCCCATGTCACATATTTTTTTTATTGGCGGGATTATCAAAAAAACAAGCCAAGCGCGAGTCTGGCGCCCACATCGAGAGTTCCCCGTTTTAAATGAAATTATTTTATTTATGTTATATCATCACTAATATCCTAGCGCAATATATTTTTAATAATACCTAATATAATTAAGCAGGTTTGACATATATGTTATGGTAAATATCTCATAAACATTTCAATTATTATTATAGTTATCGCAAAGTTAACAAAAAAAACTATATTTCTAAATCTAGGTTTTTTTTCATAATTTTAGGTGTAGTGGTCTCGAAAATAAGGTAGGGGAATATATATTTTCCACTATATCTCAAGGAGCATATCTTCACTGATGGTATATTTATAAAGGTATATCTATTCAGAGAAATTATGAAAAACCCTGATAACTAGCCTTTTTAAACGATACCCCATATACGAAAGGTTTCTACTTCATATATAGGACGTTTAATAATTCTCTCATAATACTAATACATTCCTACAATCAATTGTAGACTTTGGTCCGTTATTTCAAATTGTGCAACAATACAATTGCAATATTTATATATTTAATAGAAAGAATACGTGCGTATTGTATAGTAGATTGTGTCATATCAAAGCGCTTTCCTATCAGTATTCTCTTCCCGTCACGAACAAACCATCAAACGCTCATTTCTCGTCATACAATAACGTAACAGAATAACTTTGAATGATAGAAAATCGCACGAGACGATCTGACACACCATTCGGATGCTGCAACAACTGTTTCGCTGTGCGGCTTTGTGAATCTCGAGTATGATAAGTCAAATCTTCAATGACGGTTTAAATTAATCGCGGATCCACAAAGCCCATTGCATTGGCGGGTGTCCATCATCAATGCTGTCATCGGTAAAATCGAACGCTCTCGTAAGTTTGCGGTTTACGCGAGATCGCTGTTAGCGCCGACGTTTTCAAACGTAAAATAAATATTTGTCAATTTCTCATTAAGCAATCGACCTGTTAAGGTCAAGCTGTGGATAAATTAATAACATAACCTTTTAAACTCAGTTAATTAGTCATGACCGTTAGTCTTTGTGAGTCTGAAGCATCCGTTCAACAAATGTGTTTTTTGCAATTATTAAACTTTTTTGCACATTTTTTTACGTAATAGGATTATTGAAAACTTGTCTTAAAACATTGTTATTTTATGATAAATTAAAAAATAATCAAAGTGTTTTTCTCAATAATATTATAATATCAAATCAACGGTGCTGCTCTCTTGTTTGGTAATAATAAAGTTACTTTTAGTATGTTTTTGCGCCAATTCTTACCTATGTAAAGTTAATATCAATAAAATAACATCATAAATATACTTATTTTCACTAATTAATTCAGAAAAACCAGACCTGATATATATTATTACTACTTGTCGCAATACTCTAAGTTTTGGTCTAAACAATGTAATAAATCCAAGTCTTTGATGATCTTCTCAACTTTCTGTTCTCTAAATTTTTGTCAAACTTTTTATAACAATAAATCTAAAATGGTCAAATTAAGTTAATTTCACCATAAAATATTTCTTAGCACTGTTTCTCTCCATCATGAATTGCTATCGTATTTTGAAGAAATATGTTTCTAGCTAATTTAAATTATTAGGTATAAGTACCGATGTGTTACACAAGGGTCGTGTAAATAAAGTTATTGTTCATTTTTCATCTGGGACTTTCATCATTTTCAATAACTCAATTGTTCATTTGATGTTTGATTAACATAACTTAATGAAAAAAGCGAATTTTTTTATCATTGTTAATAAGCACTTTATTCATAAACAAAACATTACTTTTCATCAGTAATTTTTAGAAAGTTATTTAGAATCTAATGTTTTATTCGATTGGTCAACCATCTTCCAGAGTCGATTACAAAAAGCTCAATATTATTCTAAATTAACTACAGCCACTCGATCCCATCCACTGAACTTCTATCATACAGACATTTTTATTTTTCGTCAGGTCGATGTCAAGAAACTTAAAGTTTACTTATAGTAAAGGTACGGTGTTGTGTTACTAATTGTATTAAAAATGAATATTTTTTTTCCATAAATGTGGATATAAATTAGAGGTGAAACTTATCGTGACACGAAGTGCCAGGATATATCTACAAATTGGTTCATTAAAGTATATTCACAGTGCCAATGTCACCGTAGCAGTTAAATTAATGAGTGCTAGGAAATTCCGTTAGAAACCTGTTATTAAAAGTATCGACGTAGACGCTGCTAATAAACGCATATATTATTAGTCGAATGCTATTTGTCTTTTTTTTTAAATCAGAGTTAAAAATATAAAAAACTTGTCTGCAAAATTTTGTTATTTGTTAGCAGAAGCAGTTATTTATTATAATTATTGATAGATGTAATCACACGTTGTCATGGATCGTTAATCATTCAATTGCTTGTTTACGTGTAATAATGTAATAAATCAGTCAGGAGGTTCGACCCCTCCTATATGCAGGTTTTATTTATTTACAGTTAGTTTCGTTTTGTCTGGGTCATTACCCAGCTTGACCCGAAACATCCGTCATTATTTATTATCTTAATCATAATAATACATACATCTTCGAATGTTAAATCTCTGATAAAACCGTTACTTTTGTACTCTAACGGTTTTATTACATTTTCTTTTAAACCGTCTTCCAAATTGCCCCTAATTACGGACAAGTTGAGGTTTATTTTGATTATAAATGAATATGTTTCTCTACATATTTCTCGTTGATAAATACCTTACAGGACGAGATTTCCTTAATCGTTGTATAATGAATAATATTCTTATTTTCTCTATAATTTTGCAAGAAAAATCTCTACATAGAAATTTTAAATTTCTTCCCGAATAATATACCGTTTTTAATATGTTTTATGAAACGGAGAGTAAATGCAAGTTAACTTAGAAATGCATAATTATCAGTGAGGTAAACTGTTAGGTACGTAGTAATAACTATTCTAACCCGTGTTTTAACTTACGGGTTAGAATAGTTATCACTACTTTCAACTGTTTAGAGTGGCTATTCATCGATCTAAAAATTTTAATTATTGTCATCATTCGCTCGAACAAAACTTTATGTACCAGGTATGTTGCAGACAACGTTAATGTTATAATTAATACAGTCCATAACATATTCAGAGAATCAAATTCATTATTCTGGATTCACGTTGATAATAATACCACTGTTTCTGATGTAAATGGTTGTATACTGGGAGAAAAATTGAGTTTTTAACTATTCATATATAAATATATAAGATCTGTATAAATGTGTAAATCAGGACATTGTCTAAAATGATTCTTTGATATGTATATTTAATATCTTCTGAGAAAGGCGGCGTAGACCACTCGGATGGGCAATTTAACTGCAACATAACATTTAACAATTTCGCGGATTGTCGCAAAAATAGATTTTATTACTTTATCATTGTTTAGATATTTCACAATCTGATCGTCCATAATAGCCTTCTATGTTTTTACCGCTGACTGATTCATAAAACCTCCTTCATGAGCTTTTATCTGTCCGTATGTGAAACGTCGTTTAGTCATTTTAAAATTCCTATCTTTATCTTTAACATGACAATGAGTATTTTCGTTTAAAATACTGTCACTTAAACTCTATCCGCAAATAACTTGTAACATTTATATTTCAAACACGTTATTTTTTAACATTATGGAACAGAAATTCTATTGCATTACTCAAGTTACTAAATACTTTATATAGTACAGGACTACCTTATATAAAGGTAAGGTCCTTAAATACCGCACATATTTTTGGCGTAAAAAGAGAAATATTTGCGGCTACTTTGACTTTCCGTGTGAACTACTCATTTTTCATCAATATTATAAGAGTTCTATATATTCTTTTAATATTACAATAGAAGATATCTTTTAAATAAACTAATTTAATCACAATACCACACATTTATTTTATTTCGTAACAAACATTTTATGTTTATCATCAGCATTTGTGTCTTTGCCGGAAATACTTAAGAAATTTGCCTCATTAAAATTTACAAATGTATTTCACCCACACGCTAATACGCTAATATTTAGTTAGATCTGTTGCTTTAACAATATTTTGAAAACTCTATACGACGAGAAACATCGATAGTTCGTAAACGGAAGTTATTATAGATGGATTTTAATAACCTGTTTTTGTGGAAATTTTAATTCACATTAAATTACTTACTTAGGATATTCGATATGTCTATTTTACACGGTTGAATAGAAATCACCTTTTCGAGCAAAGTTATTTTAAACTTTTTATATTAGTCAGAATCATTAGTTCTTAGTGGGCCACATAATTTAAAATCATTTTCATTATAAACACCTGAACTAAAATTCCTGAGTTTGTTTTGACTAGACATTTTATGAAGATAATATTTTACTTGAATTTATTATAAAGTAATATTCAAATTGTCTTCCCGCTAACAGATTTGAAATATTCCCATATACTTACATTAATGTTTCACATTTTTGCTTTGAAAGCTATTTCCTTCAACATGTGACTGTGTAAGATAACATAATTACAAAAAAGCTCACCTTTGTGTTCAAATTTCCGCCTGCTGCGCTTTTGAAAGCGATTAATCTTGAAGGCACAAATTTCGTACATGCCCGCCAAGATAATCCCAAATATTCTATGAAGACGTGAAATAAGGCTTTTTTTGGTAATTAACGCCTAAATCATTAAAGACTCCTTTTTCTACGACAGCAAGTCTAATTTTGCTTAAATAAAATTGATTTAGGCAAAATCGGGAAAACATTTTATGAAAATAAGACGATGATGGCGCCGAGCTTCGAAACAACGATAATTCAGGATATAGCTAATGAAACTATGTTTTAAAATATTTATTTAATTTAATAACATCAGAAACCTCTAATCAAATAAATTTGTATACGTGAGATATACAAATTTAATTGATGAAAGATTTCTTACGTGATTATAGAAATGCAATGAATTTGAAATATTTTTGCTCGACACGAAATAATATCTAAACCTATAAAGAAATTGAACAAGGTGATTACTATTTCATTATATAATGTATTCTTTGTCATAAATAAGTAATATAAAGAAAAAAATTCACAAAAAGAGAACCTTCGAAAATCCTGGGTAGTAACTTATAATACAATATTTGATCTGAAAAAATTTCATCACTTAGAAATTAAAAATGTCCTTAATGCAATAGATCAAACTGCAGGCAAACAACTTTGGTGGGTGGCAATTCGGCGGCCGATATCTGCCGATTTATGAGACAAGGCCGGTGACGAACTTTCCACCGACTTATTGCATAAATCAAAATTCACATATCGCTGACTGAATGTCTGCCTTCTCCGTTAGCGCGTATTCCATCGTAATTATTTATCCTTGTCTCCATTAATGTGTTTCAAATATTAACGTTGATTTAAAACTTGAGAGCGATTTTTGTGTGGCGTCTGCCTTAAATAAAATATCCTATATTCTATTTTCTTGGATAATTATTGGGCCAATTGTTTTCGATCGTCTGCGTTGCGTATAATTTTTTTTGTATTCATAAACAGCTACCAGCGAAAACAGTTTTTAATTCTACTTATTAATTTATTAGATACGAAGATTACGTTAGATAGAAGTAAATTGAAATTGTGGTTAATTAAGGTTACATGAAATTATTTTGTATTTAATTACCAACTTTTTAGTACATGTATAATGTTACTATCGACGATGAACTATGCATTACTATAAACTATTCATACAGATAATTAATAAATTAAGGACTTGTCATCCACGTTTTAGGAAACATTATCAGAAAAACTTTATACCATACGAAAAAGTAAAAGGAACATAATGATTTAATAAAAAAATTTCTGCAACACAAATTAATTTCATATACTTTTATTCAATACGAGCTCATTACCAATTGTATTTAAAAAAATCCTCGCGAACAATATTTCTAAGAGTTTTTGATGTGAAACATCTAGTGGTGTGTTTGGGTCGGAGTTGAAACGTTCTGATGGCGCGTCGAGCCTGCCATTCGGTCAGCTTCGCGTCTTATCGGCTCTTTCCGATTTAATTCGACCAGCTTTACCTCTTGTCGGCTAACAGTATTGTATAATTAAAAGTATATTTTCAATAAATTCTTATGAAATATTTCTGTGATATATTATGTTCATAGCAATATTATTAATATTTTATTATTAGCAACTATCTGATCATAATTTTTTTTGTTTTCAATTCATTCAAATAAAAATATTTCAATATGAGAAAATAAAAAAGCGGCCCACAATTTTTTTTAAAGTTCGATCGTATTTACAACCTGTTTGATATTTATTAGTGGACCCATTAGTGGACACCTAATTCAAGCGTGATTCATTAAATTTTTAAGTTTGAACGTTATTGAGGTTATTTTGTCCAAGAGTATACCTCTATTATCATTGCATATAATTTTTTTAATTTTGTTCCATTGCGTCAGCTAAGACTGTGTACAAATGCATGTTGTTTGCCTTAATTCCCGGCAATACCTATAAAATTTAATATTAATAAATTTTTAAATTTTTAGGCAACAATCTCTATTCTGTGCGACTGTTTGACCACAGCAATGAACCTTTTATTGTTGAAGTATATAATTTTTAATATACCTTTCTGCACTATATATATATATATACATATATATACATATATATATATATATATATATATATATATATATATATATATATATATTATAATTTCTTTGGAAATATTCGGAAATGTCGTAATCCGTATCGTCTTTCAAACGACGGAAGACGAGTCAGTTATCCATAACCTTTGAATGTTAATTAGGGAGTCGCATATCACACGGATACGCTCATCGACAAATTAAACGGACTCAGTAGCTGCGAGCGAGGCACAAGCGAGAAGAGCTCTTACGAAACTCCACATTTCATATTGCAAGGTCGCTTATCGGAATTGTAAATATACTGTGGGAATTTACGTGTGGAATTGGTATTTTCAATTTTCATACACGACCGGCGTGAGACCATTTCAATGGAAACAATTATGAAAGTATGTTGTACTATGAGGCGGATAATATTTCTCACCTTACTTAATGGGTGTCTTAATGATCCTTAACTCTTAATCTAGCGTTACGATCTAGTTGGTCCGAAACTGTGAACCATAATAAGAAAAACCAAAAATGTTAATTTTGAATTAATTTACAACTAAAAGTAAAAGAGTTGAGAAGTGACTGCAAGTTCGTTAAAAATAATAAGGTTGCGTGAAAATTTTGATTGTAATAACGAAAGTACTACATATAATAGTATAGAAAATAATCTAGATTTATCATAGCATCACCTACAATAGATTCAACTTTGTACCATGTCGAATGATTCTTCCTTCGCTCGCTTTTTTAAATGCCTTCCACCGCTTCATAAATGATCATCCATTCTTAAGGTACCATTATTTAATAACTTTTTAATCTAACCAGTTGTGTTTTAGATGGCCTTCCAAACATTCATTTTACTATTTCATCTATGACGTTTAATGAAACGGGTTATGGTGAAAGGGTGAAAATCTTATGGGTTCTTGGAATTTTCATTTGTTTCTTACTTTGATGGAGCTTTATGTAAAAATTACTAAACGCAATTACTGTTATATTTCCCAGAACTTCAGTCCAAATATGTAATTTTGTACGTTAGTAAGTTTGTGTAACTAACGCAACTATTCCAAAATAAATGTGTAGTGTACAAATACAGTTTATCATTAATGATAATTCACTTTTTTCGTTCTTTAGATGAATGGATATACATAAAAAATAATGTAATTAATTAAAATAAAATTACTTGACATTATTTAAAAAAAATTAATTAAAAAATTGTTTTTATTCTATAGAAACGACTGTGAATTGACTGTCAAACATCAAATATATAACCTCTCTTTACACAAATTTGAGCGTATTTAAATTTAAAATTTTTTTGGTTTTTCTTTTTTTATTTGAATATTTAGCATTTAGTGTTACTAATAACTGCAATTAAATGTAAAAAGTTATACCATTCAAACGCTATTTATACGGGAAACAATTTTAGAATATTTTTTTTTTTAAATAATCCCAAGCGCACATTATAATCTAAGACAAACGTCGTTTTTAAAGTGTATTCTATGAACAGTGAAATTTTTATTACCCGTTTTATCTCATATTTTTTTCCGTTTTATTCCTCTCACTTTTTTTCTCCCATTAATCGTCAGTACCTAATAATCTATTTAAATACCCTCTTTCTGATACATTTCCAGTAATGCCTTTTTTTATCGTATTTTTTAAAGTTATGAATTTCATAACTAATTAACTTAATGATATGCTCTAAATTGTTGAAAATGTTGTCCCAATTATTAAATTCTTGCATCCGTCCAATTTTTACCACGACTAATTATTTCTAATTGCATTCTTATTTGTATTAATAAAATCTCTCATTATATTCAATGTAATAAACACGTAACAATCTGTAAACCTTACGACCTAGAAAACCTTCAACTCCAACCATTATCTCAATATTAACCAAACATCAAATAATCAATTCCTATTAAGCAAGATGCTTGAAGCCACCAAAGGTCGACTACATTTTTATTGTCATAATATAAAGAACGTTAGTCGAAGTCTTAGATCCGTTTTAAAAATAAGACATCATGAAACATCGTAATTACTAAACGTCGACATTTAGATTAAGTTAAAAACTGAAACATTATTATTAATGCTTTATATAAAAATATGAAGCTTAACTGTCAAGTGTAACTGAAAAATTTTGACGTAAAACACATTTACGTTATTTTATTTTCTGTACATATTAAGAAAAAGACAACATACAAAATTTTTCTGTATATTTCTACACGGAAGAATAAATTCATACAAATTTACTCGTAAAGAAGATTCAATCGATTAGACTTGTTGAATGTCACCGATTCTTCACGATATTAAATTTTCAATAGAAACGAATATTACGATTATAAGCACAAACAAATTTTTCTTACCATTGTGAAACTGTGAATTTAGCACTCCAATCACTGCATAATAGTCTAAAATCACACACGTTTATAAGCACCACGCTCAGTACGACAATAAGGACGACAGTATCGGCGACTCTCCACTCTGCGGTCGCGAGCGAGCAACCAAACAACTCTTCGAGCGAAACGCGGGACGCTGATTGGATTCACGACCTGTCCAAGAGCCGCATATATATGCCACCACCTCATGATAAGGCTTCGTTTCAAAAGCTCTCATTCGCACAGCCTTTTGAAGGCGAATGCATGATGAGATTTCGACAATCGCTGAAAGAGTATTCGAAATTAATTTGCATTTTGATAACATTTGTCTAACGGCTTAAAGAACACGTTATATTTCGTTTTGTTTTGTGATACGCATTGTCATACAATTATAGAATACTTACTGAATACTTACTTTTATGCAAAGTAATTATTTTTATTAAATTATTTTCCAAATTTTTCCTTTTTACCGGTTTTAGAAAGGTTTAAATGATCCACTGTTTAATTTACATTTTGATAACATTTATCTGACAGTTTACTGAACGTTATGTTACGTTTTGTTTTATGGTACCCAGTGTCATATGATCGTAGAAAACTTACTAATGCATAACATATGCGGATATTTTTAAGAAAATGTTTTCATAAGTGAATTCGTTGAAGATTTAAAACATATAAAATATAATTTTGATTTTAATAATATGCGTCTGATATCATACAATCATGCCATCACCTACTGATATCATACAATCATGAGCAAATAATCTTTAGATATCTTGGATATCATTATGAACTTTTTGCCGAATTTTGTCTCTCTCCTATTTCGATAAATTTTAATTTTAATTTGTACAAAGGTATTACATCCGACCATGCCCAATTCCGAGGGAAATAAGTAAGAATAATACCCATACATTTTATGATAAAAAACCTATTACAATTTTTTATTACTTTCTCCAGCATTAGGATATAAGTAGTTTCATTCGGAGACCAGATGACTGCATTCATTTTAAGGATACTACGGACTAAAGAGTTAAATAATGTAACGATAGATTCAGTACTTGAAAGTCGTGGGAATCCTGTATGACAAATTCTGGTATCTTGTGGGCTTCCTGAAAGGTTTCAACAAAATAAGATTATTCAGAATTACTCCAGGATCCCGCACTGAAGGAACCCTTCATCACCCAGCCCATAACTACGCGCAAGAAGTACACGTAAGCAGAAATATACCATTGTAGCACATTTGTTTACATTAAAATGTAGCTTGTTGCTCAGATTCTATTGAAATACTGTCGATATCATAGCTCATTGTCAGATTGGCTATTAACACCTAAGAAGAGTTTTAAATGATCTGAAGGTACTAACAAATGAAAGCAAGTCGTTTATTGTAATCAGAAACGCCATATCATACGATCAAATAAATGTGTTTTTAGACATCGTGCATATTTTTGTGAAAACTACCCTTAATTTCTTTACTTTATCGTTTTGATGAAGTTTTAAAGCATGAATATTTTTAAAATTATAGAAGAACACATTTATCAGTTAATGTAGTTTTTCAGGTTACACATTATACACTAGGTTACAAGTTGTTATAGGATATGGAGTAATTAACTACGAAACGAGATGAAAAATTTGAAAACGTGAAAATGTGCAACCCCAAACAAATTTATTCTTCACTTGTAATGGACTTACTTACACATATGGTATTTCTCAAAATAATTCTGAATTTCTTCTTCGAAAAAATTATATGTTAATTTGATTGAAAATCTATTAATTTCATCTTTTTAACAATTAATCAATATTTTAAGGTCACATATTTAGGAAATGGTTCAACGTTTCGTTGTTTGAGATATTTATCATTTTGGTTTAGAAGTTGCTGTTTAAATTCGATGAAACTTCGTTCGTCATTAAAGCATAAAGGCTTGCTAAATACTACAGATTTTTTTTCGAAGCGCTTTTTCACGAATTGGGTAATTAATTTGACTTTCAGTTTTTATTGGCTGCAAATCATTTCCAGGTGCCAAAAATATTGAAGTTGAACTGATATTTAATTATGCTTGTTTTTTATGGCTGATTATTAATTATTAACTATAATATCATTATTTATTAATAACTAATAAATCCGTAGGTAAACGCGAGCCTACTATAAAAGCATTCCTTGACGGAGTAATGTAATGACTGTAATAGAGTTAACATTGAAATGCAGTCTAAATGTCATTAATAATACAAAATACAAATGAATCAAAATAACCCAGATTCAATTGAATTAATTTGTGTTTTCCCAGGAAATATTTGATTGATCATTTGTGTAATTATTTAATAAGATTTACTAATTTGAATCTCAATTGTTAATAGTTATGATGCATTACATATTTAATTTATTTTTAAACTTTTGCAATAGGAATCAAGAAAAATCTCTTAAACTTAACAAAGACATAAGAAGTGTAAAAGAGTGTCTTGTGGTTAATTAAAGTCATTACTGAAACAGGTGGTCATGAAATAAAGCTAATGATAGTGCTATAGAGTGCGATTTTGAAGTTATTATTTTTTTTCCTACGTGAGTGAACATGCATTATCAAATACTGGACAAAGTTGACTTTGAATTTGAAGATGGTATAGAGCATATGATTTTTTAATGATTCAAATCCCATGTTAAGAAATTGGTAGGGTGTAGCGAATGATCTTTGTCATAATTTGTCTTTACCCTTGTGCTACAATTATAGCGCTATCGGCACAAATGCTATTGTGACAATAATATTAATAGCATTAACGGTACTTTATCCATAGCTTCATATTCATTATTGCAGGTTCTAATTAGTAAGTTTATTGCTATTGTGAGTTTGGATTTTTCAGTGTATCACAAAAACTTATATCACATATAGAGCAATTTATATATTTTTTGTCAATTTTTATCAACTTTTACATGTGTCTTCATCAACAGTGATTTCGCCATGTGATTTATCCCTTAACTCAAGAGACTTTCCCAACAAGTCTTTGTTATAATATATACATAATATTAATCGTTTTGCTGCGTTCAACAAAAGCATGCAAACTCTGTACTTTCGAGACACGTCTACAAAATATTCAGTATTCACAAGGCGTTCCTTATTGACATTATAGTATTACTAAAGTTTTATTATAAAAAATATATGGAGTTTTATCCTAAATAAATTATGCTATTTATTATATTAGACATTTTATATTTGCCATATATTTAATTTGTATCATATGTTTAAGTTTCATCAAAATCGATCTCGGAATTTGGACGTGGTTGTGTAACAAATATTCAAATACACTTTTCGCGGTGTTAATACTCGTATTCCACATGAACGAAGCGACAGGTGTTTGATTTTACTTCAATATTCAAATTATGCGAATAGAAAAAGAGAACGAGAAAAGTTCATAAAGCATTGAATCCAGGTTCCTAAGACTGGTTTTAAAAATGACACTGTTGTAAAATAAAATTCAAAATAAACCCATCAAATACATTTTTAAGTTTTTGGACTAACGAATAAAGAATATTGCTTTTTTTAAAATTTTAAATCAAGTTATTTTTTTTAATACTTTGTATATGCGATCTCTATGCAACTTATCACACCAGCAAGATGAAGTAGAGTGTAGATGGTGTACAGTTGAAACCTCTCTACAAAGATGCAATGTACTAATCCATAAAATTGTCAGCTCGAATAAAGGGAAAAGACATTCACTTTATCAACACAGAACGCAAATCAATGTCAGGGAAAAATTTATTTTGAATTAATTTAGGAAATGGCTACATCAACAAAAATCTACCGATATTTATTATTTTTGTAATCTTTCTAAAATGTTCTATGAAAGGACTTTTTTAAATGTTCATTGTTATTTTTATTTTTTATTAACAATCCTGGATATATTCAAAGTATAATAATATGTGCTTTTATATAGAACACTCATCTTGTTATGTACTTTGGTTACAAACATATTTCATTATCTGCTCTCTCCTGACTGTCAATTGTCGAATTGTTTGGTTTCTTATATTCTAAAATTTGTTTCTATCTCTATAACCCATTTTCGGTGGTCTCTTTTAGTAGCGATTCGTAACTTATATCTGGATCGATGTGTTAGTACGGGTTAAAGGAGATTCTGACATGAAACGGTGCATTGTCATCTATTTCCCGTAACTTTGGGAATATTAGAAATTTATTACCATGTAAATAATATTCAAATGTATTTCATAAGAATGTAAATATGAACTTAGGCAATTTCTTGTAGGCGTTATGAAACTAGTTTTACTTCAGCTGTTTCTCAATAAAGAAGATTATGTTTGTGGTAATTATTTTGACATCTTACTAAATCATCATTTAACACTCAGACGTCTTTAACTTTGAAGTTGACCTTTAAAATATTAGACCATATGTTTTTAAACATTTTACAAATCAATATTTTGAGGACATTTAAAAATCTATGTGTTCGAAATACTAGTGTTTTGTTGTAATTTTGTTACCTCCTCCTCAACTCCAACCTCATATCCTGTAATATCTTAATATGTTTTGCATCTCAATAAATAGAGAAAAATACTTATTATTTGAATTCGCTCTTTAAAGATTTTTTTATCCCTTGGCTACGAATACAATAAATATAAAAGTGTCACTTTTAAGAGTCCCAATTTACACTTTACAAAATTTACCATCTAAATATGTCGATAAAATAACACATACTTGAATTTGCTCTTTAAAGGTTTTATTTTTATCCCTTGGCTACGAATACAATAAATATAAAAGTGTCACTTTTAAGAGTCCCAATTTACACTTTACAAATTTACCATCTAAATAAGTCGAGAAAATTACACATACTTGAATTTGCTCTTTAAAGATTTTATTTTTATCCTTTGGCTACGAATACAATAAATATAAAAGTGTCACTTTTAAGAGTCCCAATTTACACTTTACAAATTTACCATCTAAATAATTCGAGAAAATTACACATACTTGAATTTGCTTTTTAAAGATTTTATTTTTATCCTTTGGCTACGAATACAATAAATATAAAAGTGTCACTTTTAAGAGTCCCAATTTACACTTTACAAATTTACCATCTAAATAAGTCGAGAAAATTACACATACTTGAATTTGCTCTTTAAAGGTTTTATTTTTATCCCTTGGCTACGAATACAATAATATAAAAGTGTTACTTCTAAGAGTCCCAATTTACACTTTACAAATTTACCATCTAAATATGTCGATAAAATTACACGTACTTGAATTTGCTCTTTAAAGGTTTTATTTTTATCCCTTGGCTACGAATACAATAATATAAAAGTATTACTTCTAAGAGTCCCAATTTACACTTTACAAATTTACCATCTAAATATGTCGATAAAATTACACATACTTGAATTTGCTCTTTAAAGGTTTTATTTTTATCCTTTGGCTACGAATACAAAAAAAATATTAGAATATTACTGTTTAAGAATCCCAATTTACAATTTTTATAATTTTTCTGGCTCGATAAGTAGCGAAAAATATTTATTACCCGAATTTGCTTTTTATAGATTTTTTATCTTTCAGCTACGAATACAAAAAATATGAAGTATTGTTTTTAAAAATCAAGATCCACACTTTTAAGAGACTCAATTCAATACTTATTTCTATATCTTTTCTTCTAATTGCTTGTATTTCTTATTGCCTTTTAAGAGACCCCCAAATACTAAATATTACATTCATTAAAAAGAAAAAACATTTCATTTATTAACGATAACTTGCTTTTAATTAATATTATAATATATATCTATTTTATTTTATACGGAAATAGTAGGGTCCTTAATAAATGCTATGGTAAAATACGGTGATAACAGCGTATTAACGTTAACAAATAACTATTTAACAGTTGTGTGAAATGGATACGTGAGTACATTCAATTTTACAGTGTTTACGACTCTACGATAAGTTCGTTGACCTGAGTAATGGATGCAAGAAGTAAATGAAGTGTGAGAAAATAGTTTAAAATATCTTATTGCAAACTTATATCCTCGTTATTTGCTTATCTTCTTCCAGATACAGACATATGTCCAAAATATATGTATTTTCTATCATACTTTTACTATACACAAGGCCAACATCTTCATCGTTAAAAACAATTATCTTAATATTATAACAATTTAAAAAAACTCTAAAATCACAAACGTCAATCGAAATAAAAGCTCTAACGCTCTAATCCATTCAAATGTCAAGGTCTCTTGATTCAGAGTGGTTGACTGTCTTCAATACGTTGATATTAGCGACAAATTGGTAGAAAGCCAATTCCTGTCTATCACTTTGCCTTTGGACCTTAGAAAGATAATGGTTTGTAAATTTAAAAGTAAGCCAATGTTTATTAAAAGGAAACAAGTAATTAATTTAAAATTAAAAAAAAAATAATTGTAATTCCCTTACTTCTTTTGATAATGTCCCAAATATGTTTTCACTTCTTATGGTTTATCATACTTGCTCACACATTAGTCATTTATACCAAAATTTGCTTATGCAGACGAACATAAATCTGATACCATATATATTCATATCAAAAGTTTCATTTATTGACAGTGATTTCCTATTCAGTAATATCTGCAATAAAATTTACATTAAAAAGTGAATCGTTTAATCTGTACCTATAATAAAGGTATCTGTACCTATAATAAAGGTATCTGTACCTATAATAAAGGTATCTGTACCTATAATAAAGGTATCTGTACCTATAATAAAATGATAAAGTCATAAAAAGTAAAGCATACACATCTAAGATATTTGCCAAAAAAAATACTTTGTCGGCTATAAATAAAATATAGAGAAAATATCTACTGTATTTAAATTATTGTTGTTTGTATATAAATCGCACAGAAACTGCTGAATAATTTGTGACGAAACTTTCAATATTAAATAGATTACTATAATATTTAGAAAATACAATTTGTTATATTTACAACCCAATTAAATCTAAGTACAAAGAAAAAAACTTTAGTCTGCAGACGATACTCATTTAAATAATTTAAAAAGTTAGTATATTCATATTTCAATATCGCTTAATATTTACTCCTATAGATGGCGGTAAACGTAAATTAAGTCGAACTACCGGTAGCAACTAAACAAAATCAAATTAACAAACTATTAATAGTCCATACGGATATAGTGGCTGATAAAAGATATATTTTATGATGCCTTTATAACAGAATACTGTAAAAGAATTCAAAATTTGATTATCTTGGGTCCTAGACTAATTTTACGACTAAGCTGGAAAAGATAGTAAGGATTTATTATACATAAGGAGAGTACCTTATACTGTAAACCATAATAATGACATATATGTATACAAATTTACATATTATATATATATATATATATATATATATATATATATATATATATATATATATATTCATTTCGACAACGCCGGAACCTTCCCCATCACAGAATATTATTGCTACCTATATATTCCGCACTGGCTATAAGCATACCCACTCCTATTTTCTTTAATTTCCTCTTAAAATGTCGTTAGCACATCCTTTAAATTCTATTTAACCAATCACGGATAATTTTGTAACCTTTCTGAAAATTTACCGAAAATTGTAAATTAGAAATAAGAGTAGACTATTATAAAACATTGAGATGAGCGGATCGCTCAATACGTAACTTCCATCGTTAATTAATTTGTCCTTATACCTTACTTTTGTCATCGATACATGATTTAGTATTAATTTTTTTCTAATAGTAATGTCACATAATTTTATTTCATATTTCATTGGCAATTTCACCTTTACTGAGACTTTTTCACACTTTTAATGAGGTACTTCATTTGTTCATTCAAATTATGCTTCAAAATTAAGTGAAATTGTAAAGCTGCTTTACATTTTATTGCTCGCAGCATTTGCGACAAATTAGTTTATGAAAATAATCTACATTTAATTTAGAGTTTTGAGCCAATGAAATCGTTAATAAAATAATTTACAAATATCAAGTCAGTAAGATTTACGTCAAATTCCTTAAAATTGTATTTAGGAGATTATAATATATCGATTTGAGTGGTTCCGAAAAATCGATACTTTATATCAATCCATTTCTGTACAGTTGTTGTTTTCTCCTTTATGTACAAAGATATATAGTATTAGTCTCGTGCATAGCGTAATCGCGATAATATCTAAATGAATTGAACTACTGAGTCATTACCATTAATATACCGCAGTGACTTTGCATTTCTTCATGCACTTAATAATGCACCACAATTTAAATCTTTACAATATTATGCCACATAATATTTACGCAACGGTCACTCTAGAAGTGCAGATGACTATATTTTGAAAAATAAACAAATCGAAACAAGTGTGTATCATCTTTTAAAAAAATAAGTGTAGGAAGAAATAGCTCATTGCACGAGCCTGCAATTTGAATTGTCCACTCTCAAAAAGAGCTATTATTTGCATATCTTGAAATGTCACATCCTAACAAAGATCATCTGACGGGACGAGCCTTGCAGCACCGCCCACGCTCCCCTCCACACTATGATTACTGTGTACTTTACGATATAATAGCAGTTTTATGATAATGAGATCATTTTCGAATCAGAGATGAGATTTTAATGGTCGATGCCTTGAGGTGATGATCGATTCGAAGATCTGATTGTCGAACAAATATTTCTTCCTAACTTTTATTTCATTTAAAAAATATGACGATACTATACTTACATTCGTCATGGCTAGCATTTAAATATAATAATATACTTCGATGTTTTGTGATAAATTAAATTGATAGTTTGATTAGTTAATAACATCTTAGTACTTTGCAATTTTTACTACATCAAGAAAGTTATATTTAAAATGTATCTAATACCGCTATGTTGATTGCCGTTGTCGTTCGTAGAGCAACAAATTTTCTTCAAATGTAAGTAGGTAACTAACAGTGACCACTAATAGCCCATCACAATGATTTACCTATTCAATATATATATATATATATATATATATATATATATATATATATATATATATATATATATATATATATGTATAATTCAGGGTAATGTGGCCATGAAACGACTGCTACCTGCTGCTGCTCAAATACCAAGAAACGACTGATACAGTACATACCAGCTGCTAAAAATGTTTTTTTTTCTGAAAACTATATTTAACAACGTAAATATAATACAAAAACTAATTTTAACAACGTAAATATTTTTAAATAAACTGTTAAATAGACCAGTGCCAATTCAGTTAAGTGTCAATTGTTTATTAAGGTAATATGGCCATATAGCCAGTATTTTGACTTAAAAATGATAAATTATTGCGATCTCATTTCACGGCATGAAAACATGGCCGTTGATCGTGTCACCCGCACTGTTGATATATGTTAGAAAGAAACGATGAGCAATAATATAGAAACCAAAAGAAAGTTCTGGCTCATTGATTAATATGTATCTAGTGCCATAACAGTACAGCATAGTCAGAAGAAAAGCAAAACAGATGGTTACGCTATGACAACTAGTCTTTAATTGGCTTTTTTGCAAATATCTGATAAAATGGCAAATGGCAAGGTTTCACTATTTTATTTATTTTTTATAAATAAATGTTATTATAGTTAAAAAAAATCTAAGTTCTCTAAGATTATTAAATAATATAAGTTTAATAAATAACGAAAATATTGAAATACCTTTTTATTTTTAACTCCAAAATGGTTTCCAAATATGCATGGCCATATCATCCTGATTTATATAGTACAAACTTTCTAAAAACATAAATAAAGTACAAACTTTCTAAAAACATTCAGTTCATTGACAGCACTACTCTTTAAATTGTCTCAGAATCGCTCTAAGTAATTCTAATGAATCGTTTCACATCACATAATTTACTTAGTAACTGCAAGATCCTCCCTAAATGATTAATAATACTAATTATTAATACTAACAGTTCATTCCAAGTTCAATAGTAACTGCAAGATCCTCCCTAAATGATTAATAATCGTAATTATTAATACTAACAGTTTATTCCAAGTTCAATAGTAACTGCTAGATCCTCCCTAAATGATTAATGATAGTAATTATTAATACTAACAGTTTATTCCAAGTTCAATAGTAACTGCAAGATCCTCCCTAAATGATTAATAATATTAATTATTAATACTAACAGTTTATTCCAAGTTCATGTCGAGCAGAATAAGTTTAATATTTGATCCCAGGCAGTTAGACACATAAGCGCCATTTAGACACATATGCAGAAAAATAGAATAAAATAACTTATGTTCTTATCGCGCATACTCATCAAGCGTTTCTCTGTTCAGTTTGCTTATGTGACTCCCGTGACTTTCGTTCATTTTACTTATGTGACTTCCGTTCGTATGTGAATGCTGAATTAATAAGGTCTAATGGGAATCGAGACATTTCAGAGATTTTACTTAATCAAATATTTCCTTAGCTACTTTAAATACTATTGAATGACTCATTTTTACGAGTCCTTTCATCTACAGGACTGAGAACCCCATCACATTCTAAAGAGCCGCATTATTCTACTTTACTATTTTAAGACAGCCTATCTAATAAACTTTAGTTCATCTTTGCATGTATAGCATTTAAAAAAAATATGATTCACATTCTGTATTTTATAAATGCAAATGTTTAACAGAAAATGTATGCAAACGTGCGTGAAAGGCGACGTTTTCCAAAAAAAAATCCTCCTTTTAATATTGGAAATTGAGTTGATTTTTGGATGAATACTTGGTTAGGGATATTAAATTCACCTTACAAAGTCAACGAAAAATATCGAATAAGGACAAAATTCTTGCAGCCCTTTTTGAATGACGTAAAAGCATTATCTGATTATAATTACTCGACTTGAATTGCATTAATTTATAACGCATTTGATGGCAGTGAAGTCGACCCTAAGGGGAATCCCTTAGGGTCAACTTCACTGCCATAATACTCATGGTATATCAGACATGGTATATCAGAGAGGGAGTAGGTGGTTTTTTATAAGTCGGTTTTCCGAAAGAAGTTGGGCGTTGAACATCACCGTTTTCGTCTATTTACGGCAATATACATCTGTGTATTCTGTGTAATTACGTCGGCTCATACATATGGATACAGGACGTCGATTTTTAATTCTTTGTAAGTTGAAATTCAAGAATGTGAGAAGGGTCATGCTTTTGTTGCAAAGGGTCATTTTACTAATATTGGTGAATACCAATTTCGGAGAAAAATGGCCGTGACAAACTAACAGATGAACATGCGATTTATCTTATAAGCTTCCATTTTCCCTTTTGTTATATGGAACTCTTCAATGTATTAAAATCTCCACTTGCTTTGAAGCATTCGCATTCATATTATATCTATTACAGCGTTAAACCTTCAAATTATCCATTTCATTTAATATAAAATCTACTTATTAATTTGTTTGATTCCTAGAAATTCACTACGTCATGCCACCGACTCCCAAATCCGACTTACACTTGACCGTATTATCGTGTGACCGATATTTCACAATAAACATGACTTCTACCAATTATCGCATACCTATAGCAATCTTTTATCTGCAGACACTCCGTCATATTTAAATGTGTCTGCGGTTACATCATTGACATTGGCACCGGTTACCTGTCGGTACGCATTGGCACTGAGCTGTGAGTCGGACATATTGTTTGCTTAGAAAATAAATAAATAAAGCATTCAAACTAACGGTTTGTTAATGTTTCTTATAAGTGCTTTTCTTCAAGGTAGCACAACGTAAATGATACTTTTAGAAGTGTGACACTTTCACGGTAGTAGATGCATGAAATATATTATTTGAAACGCTTACTTACATCGTCATTATTTACCATCAGCTATCCATCTTATAATTTCTGCTACTTTAATTTACGTATTCATATTCTATTTATTATACATATTTTATAGTAGGGTATTTGACTATATTTTTATTAACAAATAAATAATAATATTAAAAGCGGTTAAAATAAATATATTGTACCTAGAACTTTCATTAAAAAGTTATAACGACTTAAAAACTGACGAACTTCGATTCCCGCGAAGTCGCCCCGTACAAAACAAAACTGGCTTATGACGTCACTGGCCTGTTATTTAGTATTCATTATAAGGGGGTTTATTAAATATTTTTAGTATCTCGTTAAATACTGCGTTAAAGTTATATATTGTGTATTATAATTTTCTCATTTTTTTGTGTGGGAACCAAATTCATAATAATTTTTTCAATTTAATGAACAAAAAAATTACACTTTTCCTATTCAGAAGTTTCGATTAATTGTTTGTTATATGCATTATTTTTTCATCACATATTTTTAAACCTACTCTGGAGTTTTAAACCATTTTTACGAAAAATATCGATATCAGTGAAATACTCTATAATAATCGCCAAACACCCTCGAGTTACTCGAGTTAAAAATAATGTTAAAGAGAATAAGAAAAACACCCTCGAGTTACTCGAGTTAAAAATAATGTTAAAGAGAATAAGAAAAACACCCTCGAGTTACTCGAGTTAAAAATAATGTTAAAGAGAATAAGAAAAACACCCTCGAGTTACTCGAGTTAAAAATAATGTTAAAGAGAATAAGAAAAACACCCTCGAGTTACTCGAGTTAAAAATAATGTTAAAGAGAATAAGAAAAATCAAATCAACATATTTGCTTTTGGGAATTTTAAGAAAAATATTTTCAAGAAAACAATAACAAATAGCTTTTCCTTCATTACTTAAGCCCACCACCAGGACATAAGTATTTTATTCAAAGGAAAAACAATTATCATATCATACATCAATTTAACTGGAGCGATCATATATAATATTTTTTTGTTAAATATGATTTGTTAACTTCCTTACATAGTATAAAACAAAGTCGCTTCCCGCTTCTGACTGTCTCTTTGTACGCTTAGATCTTTTAAACTACGCAAATCTTTTTGATGCGGTTTTCACTATCATTCAGATTATTTCTCAAACGGTGTATATGTATAATACATGTATGTTACATTTACAGAAAATATAAAAAAGGCAATGTTTCGTAAAAAAATAGAATTTTGGGCGCTTTCATTGCTAACACTGGCTAAACTTTACGAGATATATCAAAATGTTGTGCTATGGAATTGTGTATTTGAAAAATATCTACAAAAAATTCCAAGATGGCATATATCTATATCCTACAGATAACCCACAGTGACCATTTTTATGCTACTGACTGTTATATTTTCGAATTAAATAATTTCTTTACGTTGGGCATTTAATGTAGATAAAATTTGCTCTTTACACCAAATCATTATCATTAATATTTTAGAAGATATCACATATTTAAAATTACCAAAAATCAGTATTCGCGATGCCGATGCTGTGCGGAGGCGGGTGGCGGCGGGCGGCAGCGGCACGTGCCTATAAATAGCGCGTCGCAGGCCGCGCGTCATTCTATGGCATTGTATGATTTTCATTTTGTTTATCGGAGCTCTCAAGCAAGTAAAATAAAAAAAACCTGCTTTTCAGTGCAACACTATAAACCGCAAAAACAACTGTAAACATTGCATATAAAGACACCTGAAGTATATTCTAAAAATGACGGTAATATTATTAATCGCTCCACAATTATACCACATTAACACCTATATTGCACCCGTGCGAAGCCGGCACCGATTGCTAGTTGATTATAATTATTGCTTTCTTTCGCTTATATATATTTATATTTCACATATTTATATTTCTAAATAAAGGGTTATGCTATAAAATATCGTACTCAATCGACACCTAAACGTTTAAATAATTTAGACACAAAAAACCTGTTATCTGTCTTGATATTTGCCCTTCTTTACGTATTATTATTGCTCTTAAATTCGTATAATCGTTTGATTCATTGTCTTTATACAACATATGGATAAAAAAGAACTCTAATCACCATTATCATCTAGTCTCAAGTTATGATATTTTTAAAGTCGATTTTTTTTTGTTTTTTATAATTATAGCCAGTTTTCCCAAAAACTGTTTGTCGTTGAAACTTGATAAAGCACATCGGCCAGCATACATTACTATAAATAATATACAAAAATATTAGAGAAGGGAATTGAAGTATCCAATTTTTCTTTTAATTTTTGGAACGAAGTTCCTTACGGTAGGCTTGGAGGAGATAGGGATTTTGCTGCGCGACCGAACTGAAAAAAATGTGATAGTAAAACCGTAAGAAAAAGTCCGTGGAATAAAACCGTTAAATGAGACGTGCGCAGGCGCGACAGTCGTATACACAAGCGAGTAGTGTATAATACCTTTCTCTTTCTCCCTCTTTCTTTTCGTTCTCTCATCCCTTCTCTCTCTATTACCACTCCATCCCGCCAATGCATAGTATATACTCATGAATTCATGGACAAGCACGTGGCGAATACTCACATTATAGATACATTTTACTCGTGAGTAGCCACGTTTATTTTCTTATAATTTCAAATCGTCAAAACAATAATAAATATAGCAACAATGGCAAGTGAACTAACAAGTGACTTGAATGCAATTGACAGTGATAATAGTGGGAAATTATTCAGTGCAAAAGAATTAAATACGTAAGTATTAGTTTATTTATAAATATAAAATATTTTACATTGGTTAATATTGTGTGTACATACTAAAATCTTTGTAAGGTTTTCTAGGTTATCTTTCTTGCTGTTTTGAGGGTCATACGGAAAATGGTTTTATCTGGAGACTTCAATATCAATTTTGCAGATGAAAAATCAGAACCACTAAGAACATTTCTTTTAGAAAAATTTAAATTACATATAAATAACAATCCAAAAGAATCGACAACGAGATACGGTACTACTATTGATGCTGTTTTTTCGAGGTATTTGCATAAAATAGAATCACAAGCATATGTGTCATATTTTAGTTACCACAAGCCAATAGTTTCAGCAATAGAATTTAATGACGAGACTGATTAATAAGAATTACTTATAATAATAATAAACTTTTTTTGTAATTATTTCTATTTCTACGTAATTTTATGTTGTCAAACAAAAATAAACAGACATATTTTGTTGTTTTAGTTGATAATTTGAATTACGATTTTTTTTATTTTACGTAATTTATTATTTCCTAAAATACTGAATTTCCTAAATACTTTCCTGTAATTAAATAAAAACTAATCAGCAAAATTTAAGAGAAAAATCAAGAAAACCTACATAAAATTGAGCACGATTTTTTTTTTGCAGATTGTGTCGATTCTACATTAGCCGAAGGAACTTCGTTCCTACCTGGTGTCCCACGACACCACATCTTTTTTTTATGTTGTGTGAGATATCAATCCAAAAGATATACTACTTAATTCATAATTATAAAAAGCAGCGGTACTACACAATTTTACCTAAAATTTATTCCAAAATTATAACGATGAATTTAAATTTCACAATTTTTGAGAATTGCAAGACATTTTTACGCACGTGAAACTTACATTAGAGAATGCCCAATTTTAGCCTGGTCGTCGAAAAAGACGAAACATATAATTATTCTTAGCATCTATATTCATTTTTACTCTTATCTTGATTATTTTTGGAACATTCCTAGAATAAAAAAGAACTCATCTAAATATTTAATATGATAAACATAAATAGATCCACTACCCGAAGAAAAAAAGGTTTCCTCTATGTCATAATGTGAAAGTAGGCATTGTTAGCGACAATTATATCATATGTTATCGATACTTATAATCATTATTCGTCATTATCGTAAGCTAGTATTTAAATACTGGCATGAAAGAGTTGAATATTTAATTGTATCAAATATATATGTAACCGATATTTTAAAGAAATCTTAAGAACTATAAAAATAACCGGTATACACGTACAAATAAAAACTAAATAAAGATTTTGAAAAATTATTACAAAAGTCAAGACAAAAATAGCATTTACCTAAAGAATTGTTAAAATACAAATATTGTTAAAAATAAATAGAAATAATAACTTGTATGGTTACTTTGCAGAAAGTCTGTTTCTCCTTTGTGATACAGTATTTTTGGATTTTAATAGTCTTTGTCCCAAATCTAATGAAACTACTACACTAAATAAGATTTTCGTAAATTTCATAAAATGGAAAACAAAGGTTTTGCTTCTTCCCTTGTTTATTCTTTAATACACATTTTGTACGATATAAAATATATTTATTTTAAATTTATTAACTATTTATTATTAATGACATATAAACGAGTATTTTTGTACATAAACAAATAAAAGATGGAAATATTAAAAATCGGTAAACTATGTAAATAAATAACTGAAAAAAATATTAACCCTTTTCTATAGAAATCACGGTAAAGCTATTAACCCTGATTTCTATACATTTGGGGTCGAGATATAAATACTTGAGATAGGTATGAAAATAAATGTTCCGAGATCAAACTACGATTTTAATCGATCTTTGCTACATCCCTACATCGATGCCATCACAGGCACTCAAAACCATAGGTTTCACACCCCTCACAATTTCACATCTTCTTCGCTTTGTCCGTCACACGCTATTCGTCTTTTGCCAAGAACGGTAGAGATTGAACAATTAACATTTAGATTCAAATTAATAAAAAAGAACTTTTTTGATTGGAATTAACACTAAAACTAATTTAATTGTCGACGATATTATTTGAATATTTTCCATAACAACACTTATCAACTAATTATAATCTCAAAATCATATAACTTTCTGCATTTACTGAAGACCTGAGCCATTCCACTGAACCAAAACTCGTATATTTTGGTGTGTACATACGTTCTCTAAAATATGATATATCAGTCTTTCCTGTTCATAACTAGGGCAAATACTCAATACAAAGTTGGCATTCTCCTGTCCGTGGTGAAAAATAATGTTAATACCTATAAATTTGTTAATAGTAATATTATGTATGCTAAATATTTATATGTGCCTAAGTATGCGGTACGCTGTTAGTGCGAGTTCTATCCAAACTTAAAAGATTTTATCTTTAATCTACATCCTAAAGAGAACAAAAAACGTTCAAACTTCGATAAAAATGTTGATGGTAACTCATAACTCATGATATGTAAAAAAATAGATTGTTCGATAAAAAATACTATACCGATAAGTAAGTAGTGGTATTAAAATTTAGTATTATGTATCATACATTTTAATACGATTATTTATCGTTTGAACTAAAAAAAAAGTTCACGTTACTTTAAACGCCGATGAAGTAGAAAATTAATGGCATATAGGTCAAGTGCCATTTTTATTCCGTGCCAACAGATTAATTCAAGAGCACTTTGAAGTTCGACAGAACTCGCGTATTAATCATAATCATTTATAAAGCACAGATCGTAAATTCATGATCAAATCAAAATTATATAGCTATTAGTCATGGGGTATTAAGTTTCATGCACTTTAAAATATGCAGTACTAGCTTTTGTCCGCGGCTTTGCCCGAATAATGTTAACCCCATCCGTCAAAATTCCCGTTCTGTTGAAATATATAGATACTACCTAACTATACTTGAGGGTAAATGATTACCTTTACGACTAGCAATGACATAAATGATAAATGACATGATATATGGTAGGTACAAATGATAAATGATATAAATAACTACAAATGACATAAATTACATAAATGATAAGTATATATTTTCAAAGAACCTTTTGTAGCTAAATATATTCACTTACCAAAAGCGAAATTCATTTTCATAACGATTCAAGTTTTCGCAATAAACATCCATGAATATGATATTCAGCAATAATACTATACATAATAAAATTGCAGAATTGGCCGATCTGTACGTTGAAGATAGTTACGAAAAAAATGTTTTAGCTCAACAAAAGGAACAGAACACGAAAATATTGTCATTGAGATATCCGCCTGTTTGCCCGTTTGTATGTTTGCTTGAATTTCAATACCAATGGAATTTTTTGTCAGAGGTTGAGTTGAAGTAACATTTAATTTTTTTCCATCGGAGTTCACGCAATCAGAAGATATGCAAATTTGATATTTTCAAAAATTAATTTGCATAGCGTTAGTACAACAGCAATAAATAAGTGCCTAGCTATTCGACACGTAGTAATTATATACATTTTAGCAAATCTGTGTAAATTAACAGATGGCGATACGTGTATTTTAAATCGTGTAATAAAATTTTCCACATGGACATACACTGGTGAATTGAGCGTGGCTAGAAGTTTAACAAGGAGTAGAGCAGAACGAGAAGAGGCTTAAGTAAGCAATCTTAAAGCGGGCAGACGCATGAGGGCAAACCTTGTTCGTTTGAACTTGAATCTATTGTGGATATTTGTAGCTTAATTTTGTAGGTATTAGATTTAGAGGTTTTTGTAGGTGTATCAATTTGGTCGTTACGTGCTTTATGGTTTATAGGTATTATAAAACTGTAAAATTAGCCTATGTGTGTGTTAAAGACGTTTATGAAAAAAATATTTAAGGGATCATAACCTAAGTAATAGAATATAAAAATATTATTTTAGACAATTTTTATCTGTCGATTTGTATATTAGTTTGGACACGCAACACGTCAAAACTATAATCATATTTAGTTTTTATTTCATTGGATTTTTTGCACTCCGTCAAAAAATATGCGATAAACTAAATGTATGTTTAAATAACACTAAATGCATATTTAAATAACACAATAAAATTTTTCACCCACATATACATTGGAGAAATGCACATGGTGAGAAATGAAGTGTAGTAAGACACCCGTCTTCTTAAGTAAGCAACCCAAGTTCTTAAGTTCTTAAGTAAGCAACCCGAATACGGGCAGACCAAAGACATTTTAACCGGTAGTGCTGCAGGCTGGGCATTGCGAAGAGTACCCCAGGTTACACTTACACTTACACAGGTGTGATCTGCGTGCTACATGTTTGCTGCTGTAGTAAGCGTCCATGCAGTGACGTTCCCTTAACGGACGACGCTATTTATATTTTTAAAATAATTTAATATGTAAACTAGTTGTCTATGCTCTTAAAAAATGATTCAAGGTGAGTGTTCAAATACAATAATGATATATTATTCCACCGATAATTAATGCATACCCAAAAATATTAATTAATATTTTTATGATCCTAAATCGTCTAATAGTAAACCGACACTCGTTATATGAAAAACCTCACAGTGAAACTAAATACAGTTCATGCAATTTTTTTTTTAATTTAAAAACAATGTAATTTAATAAAATTTATATTTTAACACAATTATATGCTAGAAGTAAAACCTATTATAATTATATAATTGATATCGTTTTCGGTCATCTAACTTTTTCGGTCGTCTTACGCAAATAATTCGTTATAAGCTTATTACAAAATAAGCTTGCCTCAATTTATTTTTCCTCAATTTATTGAACATTTTAATCAGCTCTCAATGTTTACAGTTTAATTACTTTGACAGGTTCAGTATTAATTTCATTGACATGTGTTTATTGTCTATATATATAATAAATACAAATGTAATGGAACCCAAGAGTATTGTTTTTGGAATATTTGTCCGTTTATTTGTGAGCCGATTTATTTATGTTTTTGCACATCACATAAGAGCAGCTAAAGGGATTTCGATGAGTTTTTACTGGATGATTCTGTTGGGTCACGGGTAATACATTGACTATATTTTATTATAATCGACTATTAAAAAAAGAAAACATGGCAATTTGACACTTCAATACAAAGTGTACAAATTTGAGAAAAAGGTTTGTTTTTAAGAAATTAATGAAATAATTCAATTATTTAATTAAATTGTCATCCGGAAAAAAAATTCCTGAAAAAGGAAATAAAATATTCAAAGCGAAAAATATTTGTTTTACACTCTGGGCTTGTAAATACTTTGTACTACACTGAGTTGTGTGTTGCGAATAAGTCATTGATTTGACTGTAAGACTTATAATAATATCGGAAATAACTTTTCATGATCATGCCGCAAACACCTTCTCTTTCCCATACTCTAGAATCTACAGATTTAGAGCTAGAGATCTAGAGCTCCAGGATTTATCATTTAATCACTAGTTCACAGTAACACGAAAACAACAGAATAACAGGACTTGGGAGGCTAAATATGTTCTTTCAGATTAAAGAGTTTAAAAATTATAATTGTAATGGCTATAAAAAGGCTTCATGTTTTTTATCTCTCTCTTATCGGCTTCTTTTATTCATAGCAATAAACGTTTTAATTCTCTTGAGTTCAAACCCATTTATTCTTCTTCAACCTTGTTTTTCCACTTATAAAGAGTCGGTACTTTCTAATTCCGAGACTTCATTTTGTTTCCTCAAAGAAACGTCATCAAAACGGATTGGTTTCTTTATATACCTTTGGATATTCGTCAACTAAACAGTTGAGGAACTTCCTCTCCCTCTTTTTACCACATCTTTAGGTCGTGTAACCATACCATCTTAATCTGGATTCCTCTGTCTCATTCATGGTCAGAGCGAACCTTTGAAAGTGACTCCATTTGACTAACATATATTAATAGTTGCATAGACTTGCCATAAAGAAGCACTGATCTGACAGCAGTTTTGTAGGCATTGCCTTTTGTTTTTTTAGAATTTTTAATTCAGATACCACGTCAGTTGCATACCTTTTTTAACGGTGGCACTGAGACTGTTGTGTGGATTATGTTTGCGTTAATTACACCATCGTTTGCGGAAATTATATATATAACAATAATATATATCTAGTACGTTACATACGCATACATAAAAATATTACAACTAGTAATATTATTTCACATATCAAAATGAAAACGTATTTAAGTCACATTGTTTTTAAGTCCTAGAAATCGATTGAAAGAATCGTTTTTTTGTTATATTATTACTTGTTTTTTATCAAATTACTGGACGAAAAACGTTAAACTAAAAATGTCTAACGTTTTTAGTCTATTTGTATTGGTAAATATGCAATAAGTAAATATTTCAATAAACAGGATTAACTATTAACTTGCAGTACAAGCTTTGGTTAAATTATTTTTCTTTTTTCAAAATAATAATCTGAACAATGAAATAAGCAATAGAAATAGTATGCTATCTTGCAGATATAGACCACAAATATTGAATTTAGATATGCACGTTTTATTTATAATCAACACCTTTTCTTAACGAAATATATATGTTCCATATAACATACACATGATTATGTTATCGTAACCGTTGAAGTTCATGAACGAGAACTCGATTACACTTGACGCTCATTTATCAACATTTTATTTTGTTAAATTTCACGTTAAATAAACTTAATATTTTTTACTGATATTGATTAAGTATGCTCTATCGTTTGAGATAAAACACAATTGAATGCTATTCATCAGTCTTTATAATTATTGCCAGATAAAAATTATCTACATTATAAATTGTACATTTCATGTCAATGACTACAAAAAATTCCAAAGCTCTTTGTCTATTTCGTGCGATTAGTAAAAATAAAGAATAATTTGCATTAACCATGTAGAATACCGCCCAATGCAAAAAGAGGTTTTAGACAATGACCTGTACCTTTCAACTATGAGGTCTTTGCTCCCAAGTTTCTTTTTAACGAACCTCGTGACGTGGTGGCAGAAGTTAACCGTTTAATTTAACCTTTGGATAACATATCCGATAACAAAAAATCAACAATTCGGCTTTTTCTTGACTCTTCATAAAATATATTATACTTTTGTAGACTCTGTTTTATTTGCAGTCATTTAATCCCTATTATATTGAAGATTTTTGGAGCAATGTAACCATCCAAAGGGTAATTGTAAGAAGGCCCATAATAGAGTTGTAAAAAAATACGATAAATATTATCAATGTATGGATTGAATCAATATAAGTTAACAGATATATATGTAGAATATGGATTGGAAACTTATTTTGGTATTGGCGAGCTCGTTTTGACAGCTGTAAACATGTCAAGTTATCGTGCATGCATGTACTCATGTAAGTGACTTAAGAATTGAATCTACTTTAACTCATGTCTGTCGTATGCAGTTGATTCAGCATTAGGGTTGGAATAATAAACCAGTACATATGCTCAAATAGGTTGAGAATGACCACAAAAATGCTGAGAAGTATAGTGAAAAAGATAATGGCGCAAATGGATTATTTCATTTCGCAAGAAAATTAAATTTATTATCAGTGCGAGAAAGACACAATACAAAACAGGTGTCCAATGGCAGATTTCAATGTGTGAAAAATTGTAAAAAAAACTACACCTCTATACAAAGTGGGTTTATTTTAACTTTATAACAACAAATGCGCATTTCATTTTTTAAAAACGTTTTCCAAATGGCGGCCACCGAGTCTGACACATTCCTCGAGTCTAGCACGCATGTTTTCAAAAACGCGTTTGCAGAGCGACTGGGGTATCCTACTGACTTCGGCTCGAATATTTTCTTTAAGTTGTGTTACAGTGCTCAGATTTGTTTTGTAAATAACGGATTTTAAGTATCCCCATAAGAAAAAGTCACATGGGCTTAAATCGGGTGACCTAGGTGACCACGGTACGGTACCGTTTCGGGATATGTTTTTTTCTGAAAATAACTGCCGCACTGCATTCATGGACACATTAACAGTGTGAGCTGTGGCCCCGTCCGGCTGGAACCATGTGTTTTGGTTGAAGGATGGACTATTCTGTAGTTCTACTCTGAAAAAGTCATTTAACATCTGGGCATATCTCTCCGAATACACAGTTACAGTTTGGCCACGTTGATTTTCAAAGAAATAAGGCCCTATGATTGCAGATGCAGACATGGCACACCAGACTGTTACTTTAGGCTTATGTAAAGGCTGTTGATGCATTTGTCTTGGGTTGTGAACATCCCAGTAACGAAAGTTCTGCTTATTCACATATCCTCCAATGTGAAAGTGAGCTTCGTCACTAAAGAATATGTTGTAAGTTTTTCTTAATTCAAAGTCAGAATCGTGTAAATCTTGAACAATTTGAATTTTATATGGATGGAACTTGAGCTTTTTTTGCATTATTACCTGTAACGTTGATTTCGGAACTCCCAATATCGATGAACGTGTACGCAGTGATAAACGGGGATTTTCAACGACAGAAACCATAACACGCTCGACATTTTCATCCGTGGCTACCAATGGTGTAGGTCCTGGCCTGGGCCTATTTAATGTTGATCTTGTAGCTCTGAACCTTGCTACTCATGATTGAATGAGGTTGATCGATGGTCCATCACGTAATTGACGAATACTGTAACGATTATTATATCGACGGCGTGCTACAGACAGCGAAAATCCATTCGAAATGTACGCCTCGACGGCAAAAGCGGGGTGCTCTCCACTCCACTGTTCCATGGCTACTAAAACATCCGCACCGCTTGCGCTTCTAACGACGCCCCACGCGCCCCTCTTAAGTGTTGCGTTCAAAAACTATGTTGGTTCAAACTTTGAAATCTGCCACTGGACAGTCTGTATAAGACGAGGAATGCGTAATTCGACACCCGTAAGGAAGAACACGGTAACTCACTTTTTGGTAGCTTTTAGTGGCAATTATATTTTTGTTTTACATTTCTTTTCCTACTAAACTATCTAGTCGTCATGTGTGTAACCTCTTTTAATAATGTTAAAAAATGTAGATAAATATGGAAATAAGGAATCATATAATTCACATATAAAGTGAAGGAGACATGGAGCATATTTTATTTAACTGCAGTGAGCACGCCGATGAACCTAGAGTTTGATTGAAAAATGTAGTAGAGTTACGCGGTTCTTTAGGATGTGCTTTTTTAACACCGTGACTTTTGGGATATGGTTTTTTTAACACTGTGTTTTAGAGTGGACCGATGTTTGAGTGATTTAGGGCGTTTGCAAAATGCGTTTTTTTCAGTCTTTCAAGCAATCTTGGCTTGGGAATAGTGCTCAATGAAAGTTAAAATCTGAATGTATTTTCCATAAAATTTAAAGTATTCCATTTTTAAAATAAAACTCGCAATTATCGTTTTATATTTGTATCCATTTGGAATCGGTCACATTCTTCATCGTCGAGAAGTTAACCGGATTCCATCTCTATTGGGTCACGCGATGGATCTTTATTATAATGTAAAAATGTTTACAATACTTATTTAAATAGATCTCTAATCGAAATACTCTTATCAAAAGCCCTTAGATAATAATTAAAACATAAAATCTAATTGGAGTCGATTTTTTTAAGATAACACCAAGTAAACGTAATTCAGAAAGCAAATGGGAGACGCCTTTGATATCAAAAATCATAAAATAAATATACGTAATAATTACATTTCAATAATCTCTTAGTTTTAAAGTAACTCATTCGTATTTCGATACACCCGTGAATAATTTTATAAATTTTATAACCAGACACTTCATTTCGATTTATAATGATCGTGTTACTAAATCTGATAGCAAGTAGCTTGAATAAACCAATTAATGTTTCTTAATGCATAATATTTGTATACAATGGTTGAATTATAGCAGATTAACCTCTGCTTAGAAAAAGCCGACGTTTCTGTCAAGATTTGTTTTACATCGCGACCTTTGTAGCGTCATTCATTTATAATTACGTTTATAATGTTATTGCGCTAAAAATATTATAATACACTGTTGGAAATACGTACTCATGACCTCGACTACGCAGCGTCGACCTATATAAATTACAATATATTTTGTCATTCATATAACTGCGTAATTAAATGATAAATTGTAACCAAATTAAGTGTTCAGTTCACTCTACTAACGAGCCACTAATCGAGTAATCAACAACATCTGAATCTCTGCTTGGAAATCGTCAAAGTCAAACGGTCATCGAACGTTTACAAAAAAATTAACACAATATTAATGATGACTATTAAAGTTAATGTCATGAACACATCGTCTACATGTTTTGAATTCCGTAAGAGCCCAGATATTAATTATTGTTCGGAGAGGTAGAGCTAATGACTACAGAACTATTCGGTAACGGTGGTAGCACCGTTTGAAATATGATTATAATGTGGCCTTTGAAGTCTGTTGAAAAAATGCACAATAACAATGGCAAAGCAAAAAATAGCTCTAGTACATGGATGTCGGCACTATTAAAATTTTTCTGCTTCATAAATATGGTTATAATATAATTAATGACATAAAATACGAAACTTTAGACCACAATGGAACTTTAAATTTGAAACAGTTTGACAAAAAAAGGAAAAAATCAATCTGAAAAAAAAAACAAAATTTATTGATACCTTAAATCTTTGCCTAAGACTGAAATAGAAATGAACTAAATATGTGTAAAGGATGAGTACCAAGGAATACACCAAAATAGTAACAATCTGGAAGTCCTCAAGCCACAAAGGAAGACGGCTAGAAAGATGGATTAACTGAAATAACTGGAAAATATTGAAAATTGGATATCATGGAATGGGATAGAAAAGACTTCACAAAGAAGTCCATAACAAATAGAAAAATTTTGAACTTAACAATGTATTTTATATTTAAAAAAATAATGAAATGTGAAAAGTAATACATTTTTATGTAATAATATTTTTGGAAGCTAAACGTAATGTGTACCAAATTTAAATTTGGTTTAATTTAAATTATAATTATTATTGAATTTTTAGCATGATATTAATGAGAAGAAAGTTTTAATATTAATTATACATAATTTATGAATTTATTATAAACTAAAGTAATGTTTCTAGATTCTTCTTCTTCTTCTAAATTAGGGTTGACAATATAAACTATAGATAAGTAAGTGATTATATTTTCCATCTTTAAACATTTATTACTAACATAAAAATCAAATAATGTTCCGAATGCTAAACCTTTAACAATCACACGTATCCACTAAGGATAAACCGGTATTGGGTCAAATCAGGTTAACTAAGTAGCTGTAGCCTGTTTTCACCAACATATAGACATCGTGTATTTTTTTAAATATTATTTAATTTAAATAGCTGAAAAAGGTGAGTTTCTCGTTATTAACTTTTCTAAACAATACATAAGATTTAATAAATAATTATCAAATGAAACAGTTTATAGTTAGGAGTAAACCAGAGTACAAATTGTAAGTTAATAATTTTACTATATTGATTAATGAGGTAGGGCGCATAAGTAAGAACTCAGGATGCCTGGTCACCGACGAGCTTATGTTTTATACCAAAATGTCATGCGTCCCCGATAGTCGGACCTGAAGTGTAACGTATTTACATACAGTTTTTGAATACAATAAACCAAGTGAATTACAAATAAAGCCGGGCAAAATGTTAATTTTCTTCTTTGTATTAAGTTATATATTGTATTGGTACTCGGCTGCTGCAATGTCAGAAGAAAATCGTGAATGTATGTGTCCAATTTTTCTAACCTTTCATAATTATACTACTGAGGTATCCGCTTATCCTCCCGTACATTTAGATCTCAATTTTCTCGATTTCGGATTTCAGTTATCTAGGAAAAGTAGTTTTATATTTCCTATATAGTTATCTAATAATAAAAAATATAGAATACAATGGTCTTCCAATATTTTATCCTTAGTATCATTAGTTATACTCAAGTGCGTAAATAAGCATGTGTACCTAGGCTAAGAACTACGAATAGGTATAAGGAACTAGACCAAGGAAGTGGACGGACGCATAAAACTAGGTTGGGCAGGCTGCTCAAAACTTGAATTCGCCTTCAAAATGAACATCAAGAACTATTTAAAAGTGTCCATCTTTAATCAGTGTGCATTACTAGCTATCACCTATAGTTGAGAACTTCGGTAACAATAAAGTTGTCCTGAAAAAGTTTATTATTGCTCAAAGGACGATGGAAAGGAGGTGTCATTAAAGGACCGCGAGACAAACAAGTGACTTCAGAGACAAAGCAAAGTTGCTGAGATTATCAAGAGTGTGGCTAAACTTAAATAGCAGTGAGCTGGTCGCATCGCTAGACAGTTGGAATTGTGGTACAAAGTTCTTTGGGAGTGGAGAACCTGACCGTGCAAAACAAGTTGGATGGTCGAGAATACAATGAAAAAATATATAAACAGAGTGTCTTGCACAAACTCAATCCAGTCAGCTCAAATTAGGAAGGAATCGTGCTTATTGAGAAGGTCTATACTATCTTGGTGACTATGGTCAACTTCCATTTCCTCAAGTTTCGAAAGTAAATTAATATTAGCAATTTTCAATTTCCAACTACTGTACGAATTGTTATAGTTTCGTTTCTCGCACTATTATTATGAGAGACATCCTTCTCGGTTTCAGTTGAATATATGAGATATCATAAACAAAACTGTCGGCCGCGTCTTGTTTCCGAAGTGATCTATATCACGTAATTTTAATTCACGTAGAATTATTTCGATAAATTCATCTTTTAAACTATCTTCACGTATTGTCATATATTTGTAGCTCATAATATATAGATAAATTTACATTAAATAAATAAATTTTAAATATTTAGTTTAAAAGAGATACATGTGCATCAGTAGCGCGCAGTGCTAAGCAATTACAAGTAGTTTTCCCTGTACATTTAGTATTTATACATAAGGTATTTATGAAAATTAAACATATTTAAATTGTGCTATTCAAGCAAAAGCCACACTTTGATATAAAATTTCTAGTTCACACACGCGAAGCGAATATTTCCGATTGCTGAAATTTTAGATAAAACTATACATATTGTATGAAATTACAACATTTTTCGAATCAGAAGTGGTCCGAATACGAAATTAAAATTGATTACTTCGCTTCAAAACGTCAGTTAATAGTCTCAAGGCACGCAGAAACTTGTTTGATTATCGGCTATAGGTATTCAGACTGAAACAATGCCGTCATTATAACATTTGCACATAAACAATGAATCCTTGTGTTATGATGAACTCGACTTTAGTTTATAGTCTTCCTTCGAAAATAATTTTAATATTTTGTCCGGTTTTTAAATATACTTATTATACTTTGTCAGTGAAATTTGTTTTTGGCAGTGAAGTTTGTGTATTAAAATAATATTTTATTAATTTATTTTTTGACGTGAATTTTTGCAGTGAAAATAAACAACGGTGACTATCAAATGTTTGCTGTATATTATGTGATTAAGGCGGAAATTTTAAATTTTTCTTTTCCTGAAAAAAAAAAAACAATATAGTTAAGAGTGGTAGATTAAAGTCAATTTTTAAATTATACATTCTTAATAAATCTAGTGTACGGCATTTTCATAGTAATTATTATGATTAGTGTTGGTGGAAGAGGTTTGAGGAGGTTAGTGGAAGAGTTTAGCAAAAATGTGAATTTCCATATTTTTTTTGTTTTACATGAAATAAAATGCACTTTGTCAAGGAAATTTTGGAAGAAGACCAGTTCTAAGGTAGTGACAATTTATATTACTCACCATGTGATCAAGTCACGAAAAAGGTTTTGAACTTCTGCTTATAAAAACAGATATTTTGTAATATAAAGCGGATATTTACTTAAAACCAACATTTTAAATTTTATTATATGAAATATGAGCGCTATTTTGAAAAATATTTTATTTGTTTATTTGTACTCTTAGGAACTCCAGAAATAACAAGATGAAATTTTAACGCCAAATATTTTGTGAAGATATAGTTGTCGGTAAATTTAAACAGAATATTACAATATTTTCGTTTATTTTAACCACACTTAGATATCATTATGTTACAGTAATGAACCTATGCAATAAAGTTAGCCATAGATATTAAAAAATATATTAAGAGATAACAGACATAAATGTGGTCAAATAAAATGGTTAATGTAGATAATCATTATAAATTGAATAAGACGAATAAAAAAGAACGACCTTGAATTTGCTCTCAAATTACAAATGATGAACAAACTTCTCTACAAAACCAACCACAAGGTTTTACGGTTTACGCAAGGTACAATGGTTTTCCACAAACCGCTCTGCCATTTCCATAGCAGTAACAAATTAAATTAGGCGGCGAATTTACCCAACGGTTTCGTTCTGAATTTTTCTCAATGTTATTCCCTAGACTGGATGTAATTATGGACTTATCGACTTGCACATTAGTCCCTTGGTCAATAGCTGAGTCCTTCCTTAAGACGTATGTGCATTAATAAAATTAAAAAACTCATATTAAAAAACTCATAATATTTCATTTATGATCTTGACGCGAGTCACACGTTAGGTCCTCGTTCAGTAGTTGAGATCTTCTTTAAGACGTATGTGCATCAATAGAAAAATAAATGATTACATTCGCGACCTTGATGAAACGCACATTATGACTTCGGTCAGTAATTGGGTCCTTCTTTAAGATGTATGAGCATCAATAAAATAATAAAATGACGAAGTAGGTTATTTTGCCTGATTTCTTTTTTCAGGAATTTGTATTGTCGTGCACAGGTTATCCCTTAAAAAACGCATTAGCCAACATTTAGGGGGGTTTCCCAACATTACACAAAATATTTAATTTTAATTTTGTTTATACTAATTGCACATACAACCATCACAGCATATGTAGGACGTATGAAAATTTAAAGAAAACAGTGTTACAATATAATTACATTCATGAAAATAGGAGGAAATTTTATTATATTTTTCATGTTTTCCTCAAATAAATACTTAACTATTAGCAAAAAAATGAAGCAATGTCTCTTTATTTCAGCAAATATGATATATTTATTCACATGAGACTCATAGATAATGTATACACTTTAAAATATTTTGTGAAATTTGTAGAGTAATTTTTGAAGTTTGTAGACTGTTGAAAGATAAATAATAAATATAAAGTAGCCCTTTTTAAAGAATATTCCAATACTATATAAGAGAGAAATCGGCATAATACAGTCAAAGTCAATTAATATCGCTAGAAAATAACTTTATGCACATTTTTAAACAAGAAGAATGTATTATAAAAGCCACCAAAGTAACCCATAATTGTATTTATAAAATAATGACTTAAAAAAGTGTTTATACGTAAATGGAAGCCGATGTTGAATTGACTAATTTTTTTAAATTAACTTTTAAAATTATATTTATTTCTTCAGATGTGAAATTTATTATATATTGACAATATTATGCATAATGAATTATTACAAACATTGAATATTAATGTCGAGGCTGGTCAAAAAACTCACGCTGCCGATAATTGCTTAATATGTACCCAATTTTATTTTTCTTTACTGCTATCAATTTCAGCAAATATAATATCAGGATAATAAATTCAAAATAAAAATTCAGAGTCGCGTACAGTTAAATAAACAGTAGATTTAATATCTCCTCAATTCTTTTTCTGCACCATTTCTGGCAACTAAATAAGAGGAAACGGAGTGCAATATGGTAAAATTTTACCAAAGTTATTCCATCATAAATATATAATCCTTCACTGAGCTCATCTGTATTTAGAGTTCAAAGTTTAAACTCTTTTTACTTCAAACAGATGCAGTCTCATATCCTCATTTCCTGGTCTCTAACTTAATGTTCTGTCGCATCTATTCCTTCCTCATTCTTATTTTTTTAAATTTTTAATAAAAAAGACATGGCTTGTAAATACACGAATCGTTTTTTATACAATCCTGAAGATAGATTACAATAAATTCTAAAACACTTACAAAATTTTAATTGTCAACTAAAGGAAAGGCATTTAGTTGCCGGTAATATATTATATATTGCATATTTTGAATTAAAACTAATATACGCATTATTTCAACGAGTACCAACATTAGTTACCATTTATGGGGAATTAATTTATATTCAATTTTAAATACAGTTATTTAATAACATTCCTTGAGTCTAAAATTTTTGCTATATTTAAACTTTACAAAAGTTATTTGTATGAAAAAAGTTGTTCGTTTTTAAGTCAATATGGCTTTAACTCAAGGAACGATAAATCTCTGCAATGAATAGAGGAACGTCACTTTATAAATGATAAAGTTCAATGTTGACTAGATCTCTTAAAAACAAAATATGAAAAGAGACAAAAAACAATAAGTATTTATTCTTAGATGAGGAAAAGTTATAAATTTTTTTCAAAATTTTATTTAACTCAATTTATTTAAAGGTCAACACATTTATGATTTGACACCGGTTCTGACGAAAACAATCGAATTTCCCGTTATTATTGGCTTACTTCCACGGACAACAGACTTATATCGTTTCAAATTCTTTCTCAATAGATTCGACTGTGACATATTTTTTAATTGTGTTACATAACCCTTTGCTTCTTTTATTGTTTGTTACCGAAACTGCAAAAAATTCTAAAAACTACTAAAGAAAAAACGAGAAATTCTAACAGAGAACATGTTACAGAAATTATGTACAGCTTTAATGTAACTAACTATAGAAAATATATTTAAACTCCCAACACACACACTACAAAACTCTTTCAACATGAAGTTACGTCATAAACTAAGCAGAAACAAGCGACCTCGTTTCAATTTGCTAACGAAGATCTGATTGAAATAAAATGTCTCCACTCTTTTACTCGTAAATAGTCAGCGGGACGTTGACCTTAACCTTTCGTATAAGGAATGCTACGTTTATTTCATTGAGATGAACGTTCCACAAGACACTGTTCAACCTTTAAAGTGGAGCGTGCGAAAAGTTTGAGAGCCTATGAAATCTCACGGTAAGTTCTAATAGCCTAAGAATAATTTGAAGTTGACAGTTAATAAATCTCACTTTTACTACCTTCACTAAAGATACCACTAATCTCCACCTTTATTAAAGATACTAAAAGTTCTACAGGAAACAAATCAAGTCTTTAATTACAATTTTTTTTCGAACAAAACCTCTACATAAATTTCGAGTCTTACGATCTTTACGATTCTAATTTTGTAATAGAAAAAAATATTGAAGAAATCATTTCTGATTCACGATGTATTCACATTAAATACAGCTTTTGAATTTTATTATGTCAAGGATTTTATCTGGTTTCTTTCATTTTGTTAACCATTCTCCACAAGTTGTTGTTGGATTACTTGCATTACTTTATATCCTCATGAAACATTCTGGATAAATAGTCAAAATGAATCAACTAATACCTGTCACATACTCAACCAACTCAAATATTAAAGGACGATATTATTTGACCACAAGGACCAAAAGAACTAAAGCGTCTTTCTGCGCGGCGTTATCTCATAATACGCTTCAAACCGGTACAATAGAAAAAAAGGAAAAGGAAACAATAAACTCGAAGCACGCTCTCTTTTTTACATATATTTTTTTTAAAAGTGTCCGAATATGGTATCTTTGATGAATTCAAAATTTGAGATAATTTACCTCGCCTTCATCGTGGAATCTTTGACTATTATAAAAAAAATTCCAGTGGTCTAAAAACTATAATCTTGATAAATTAAAACGACTTAAGTTTAAGAATATTACGCGTCCTTTATGCAATAGTTTAAGGCTAAGTGCAGATAAACAGGAAACGTGCTAGAGCAAACCTATTCATTCGCTTGTGGCTAATGACTGTCAAGGTATATTCTTTTTTTTTTAGATTTATTACGAAAGTGACATTTAATTCTAGTACTGCCATATTCCATTAAGTGTGTACATCGTAATTTGCGTCAATTCTGTAATACATCATCTATTAAGACGAATCGAGACCTTTTTCTCTCTTCTGATCTCGACTGCTTTTGTTACCATTATTATGACGTGAAGTAGCCCTAAATAATTTTACCTGCCTACAACTTTAGTAAGGGAATGTACCAAGATTAAGTTGTTTTTTAAATGCTTTTTTATCGCATTCCTTTTTATTGCTTCTATACTTTTAGTCATCCAAACTTTAATTGAATTTGACAATTTCTCCCTTTTTTCTTCATTTAACATAACAATTTTTAATTCTACTTTCTTATTTATTTTTTGGTGGCAAAAACTATTAAACGAAAACTATTAAATCAACTGGTTGGATTAACTATTACATATTGATTTAAATAAACATGTTAAAGACATTTCCGGATGTTTTTAGGGATGTAGCATGAAAAATTATGCGTAGATGTCAGATGTTGAATAAGATTAATGTATTTTTAACACGTTACAGTTAAATAAATACATAAACACGTTAATACGTAAGTGTAAAAAAAAATAAATGAAAGTCATGTTGGTAGTATAAAATCGCTTGAAAGTAAAAAAATTAATAATGCTATTTGATAAATAATAGTTTTTTCTCTTCTTGATGTGTATAGTATATTGCTAGTATTTTGCATTCAATTATGAAATAGTCGGCTGTAGCAGTAGGTTTGACTCGGTTACATATTGGTAAATCCTAAGTTGAATTAAATAATATTGTGATCTGAGAAATAAAGTACTTACACCAAAATAATAAAAATATTGCATTAATATTCAAGAGTCATTTAAAGTAATGAGAAAAGACTGTTTTCAAAGGACATGTTAATAAAAAGCACGTCGGAATCTGTGGGTATATATGTATGTATGTTTCCAAAGACGTAAAATCTGAAGGGAGATTCCAATTGACCACGAAATATTTTTGTTTTACAAAACTTAAGCTTCCGAGTTGAGGAATTCATTATGGCTTTGAATTATGCCATTAAAAACTGCAAGTGTATTTCTTACAAAAACTAAAGAAAAACTAATTGGATTGAAACCGGACAAACTGCATGCTATCCATATTGGTTCATGACGGTACTTACGTTTTTAGGTATAATCTAAATCACTTCGGGAAATGAAAAATTAAATTATTTAATTTTCAGTTTTTGATAAATCGCCATTAGTTTAGGGCATTACCATTAGTTCGAATCAATTGTTGTCTAAAAAATGGGTCCGCTTTTTTATTTTTCTTTTGTTTTTTTTTAATTTTGGCTTATAACGTTAGTAAATGCAATTTTTATGGACGTTATTTCCAGCTTGACTTCAGACCACTCATTCTAAATGTAATATAACACGCTTGGTATCGAGCGTAACTCAATTTTTTTATACTGAAATATTTGTACATAAATAGTACTAAAAACGAAGGCTCTTAGACTATATTTATGTTATTTGACCACTAACCTTTGTCATATACTAGAAAAGTACTAATCAAAGCCGCCAAATTGTACTATTTGTAGTTTCAAAAGTCCATCAGCAAGTAAGGAGGGAGAAAATTCGTATCAGGAGTTTGCAATTATCAAAAAACTTTTTATGATATTTCCGTCAGTTTTTTTAATTGATGTCAAAAATCACCATAATTTAAAAAAAATTAAATCATATGAGTATAATTTTCACAACGACGATGCTTGACATGCAAATCCAGGCTAACTTTTGCCTTATTCGAGTATTCTCTGAGGGGCCTGGATATCCAATTATTTTCACTCAAGCAGCAAGAATAAAAAGCGCAAGCTATTCAATAAAAGTTATTTTTGAAGTTCACATAATAATGAGCAGTCTAGCAGAAAAGCTAGCAAACACACTTACATCGGTATTAAATTTTTAATATACAGAATCAAAGTGATCATAAAAATATCAAAGTGAGAAATGCAAGGCGAAAAAAAATTACAAACAAAGAAAATTGTGCGTTCATAACGCACATGATTTTTACATGGGTTTTTACTATATTGGGTTCTTATAAATAGAAATGATGTCTTCTTTTTAATTAAATTTAATTTGTATAGTAACTGGATCCCAAGCAACAATAAAATACAAAAACAATGCCTCATCAAAACTTTAACGCACTGAAAATTTAACACACAAATCTGAACTGTCAAATAACGCAACCATAGTAATTAGAACAATGCCATAGCCATCTTTCTGCACGCACATGGCTTCTTTTATTTTTAGGAGCAAATTAACACTAAAAAATCTGTGTTTTTACTTTATCATCAGAACTGTTTTTAGATTTTGGCTAAAACCAATAGGTATCAGCTATACACCAAAGCAAAATATCCGTATTCCGTTCGAATCCAGTGAGTGTTGTCTAAGTTTCCTAAAACATGGGTTTAAATTTTCAGAAATCATCTCCCGAAAACGATATAAAACAAAATCAAGTTCACATGTAATCGATTCTATTTTGGTTCGGTTCAAAGCATTTTATTTTGACAAGCCTTTGAAAGTGCGCGAACACATACACTCGTACGCGCCTATACATACACACATACATACATACAAACAAATTATTCACTATCGTTTTGCCATAAAACACTTAACTGATTTTTGTAGACACCTATCTTAATGCTAACGTAATGCCTCCACCTTTTTATGAAAGTAGAATACATCCAAGTGTAAAGATAAATATTGGTGTTATATATCAATTACATCCAAGTGTAAAGATAAATATTGGTGTTATATATCAATTACATCCAAGTGTAAAGATAAATATTGGTGTTATATATCAATTACATCCAAGTGTAAAGATAAATATTGGTGTTATATATCAATTACATCCAAGTGTAAAGATAAATATTGGTGTTATATATTAATTACATCCAAGTGTAAAGATAAATATTGGTGTTATATATTAATTACATCCAAGTGTAAAGATAAATATTGGTGTTATATATCAATTACATCTAAGTGTAAAGATAAATATTGGTGTTATATATCAATTACATCCAAGTGTAAAGATAAATATTGGTGTTATATATCAATTACATCCAAGTGTAAAGATAAATATTGGTGTTATATATCAATTACATCCAAGTGTAAAGATAAATATTGGTGTTATATATCAATTACATCCAAGTGTAAAGATAAATATTGGTGTTATATATCAATTACATCCAAGTGTAAAGATAAATATTGGTGTTATATATCAATTACATCCAAGTGTAAAGATAAATATTGGTGTTATATATCAATTTCCCAGTGGTCACACATGATGAATAACTTTATGAATATATTCGCTAATACACAGCAATAATTCAATTTCGGGGCAATACAGGGGTTAAGTTATCAAAACAGAAACTTCTTGTATTCATCGCTTTTGATGAAAAAGGACGTGTTACCACAATAACAAAGAAACCAAAGTAACCATAAGTTGACCTACCGACAGACTTAGTTACAGAAACCTGATATAGTTTTATAATATAATAAAAATAGAAACAAATTATTTTCCAATTAACATATCTTATTGACTTGTTCCATAGGAAACACGTCTCGTTCGGAATTACCCGAATTTTTAAATACAAAATGTAGTGTTTTTAAAATTTCGTTCTACTTTAATCATGACTACGACCTTTTCATTATTTTATCTTAATTTATTTTATGGCTTTTGGAATAGTTTCTATTTTAGGAAGGTTAATTTTTCAATAATTAGTTTAATATAAATATTATGTATCCTTAAATATTCTGACTTTTATATGTACTTGTAAATATCCGAACTCCTTTTTATGTGAGTTTTTTTCGTATTTAACAGATTTATAACAAATTTTATTCACTTAACCGTTTTTTTTGTTTACAATTTGATTAATGAACAAACTTCAGTTTCACAAAAAACATAATTAATTTTTTTTTAAAGATTATCAAACAATTCCAGAAGTGTTATCCAACGACGTAAAGTTTAAGGAAATAAAAGCGGTCAAGTACATTTCCAGAAAGTGTTCCGTAATTGTGCACACCCCTTAAAATTGTTGATGTAAATAAATTTATTGAATTGTTTGAAAACAATGCTAGTATTCAAAACTTTTCCAGAGTTTTCACACCCTGAATGAAAAAATAGGGGATATCAGCACATTGGTTTAAAGCTTGTCGTTTTATTTTTTCACTCCCACTTTACATGTGTGAGGATGTACCTCGAGAAAAAGGTTTTATTTAAAATTTTGCTTTGTATTAATTGTGATCTACATATGAATTATTTACTCGCGTATAGGAATATAACGAATTTATGCATAGGTCTGTAGGAGTGTACTAGTGACAGACGGACGGGCGTACTGACATACAGATGTGACATTCTTGTTTTCTACAGAAGCCTAAAATCTCCATCTTTTTTCTATTTCAAACTAATGAGTCAATCGTACTGTGTTATTCTTCTCTCGTGGCGCTATTCCAGGTGAGACTCCACAACTTCTACATATAAATTAAATAAAGGAAAACTACAGGTATACGCTCAATAATACTTTAAATAATTTGTATGATTATAAAGAGCTCAGTTTCATGCTTTCAAGTATTCTGAAAGTCTTTACGTATTTCTGGATTGATCTCTGTTAGTATATTATATAAGAAATAAAAGGTGACCAAAATGTTTTCGATTTTTTTTTCAATAGTCAAATGACAATTTTATGAAAAAAATATACAACAGTAGATCAACAGTATCAGCGAGGTTTTAAAACAAGTTTTATGTTTTTACCTCTTTATTTGTTACTACCGGTCAATAAATTTTAGTTATATCATAAAAGCATTTGTTTCAGCTCATTGCATACTGTGTTACAATAGCTTATTTTATTTGTTTCGTGCAACAGGCGAAGACCGAATTGATCTTCTTAAATTTTACATCTTCTTATTACTATGTAAAGCGAATTTATTACTATGCAAAAGGCCTAGTCCAACATCCTACTTTAATATAAAAAACTTCAGAAAAAGAAACAAAATTCTTATAAAACAGCTCACACGTCCGGGCGTCTATCACATTTAGTTTTCTAGGAAAGGGTTTGACGTAGAAAGTAGTTAAAAATAGGGATTATTGACTTGCCGTAGTAAGAACCTAAAACGATTTTGCTGAGAATGCAAAAGTAAGCAAATTTGGTGTAAGAAAAGTATTTGTTTTCGGCTTTGTGGTGTAACAAGTAAGATGGCGATTTCCATGAAAAATTATTTTTAAGAATTTTATATAAAAAATACTCCCAGAAAAATATAAAAATTCCGTAAAATTATAATTACGTAAAAAGCCTTTTACAATAATTGAAAATCCGAAATTGCTAAAATTATAATCATTTAAAAAAGAGGTTTACTACAATTTTGTATTTATTAGAAAACTAGAGGTACAATTCTAGAACGTTATGAACTACTTTGAATTCCACTACGTTTTGAACTATTTTTGAGAAATTTGCAATATTGTTTTTCTTACACCTCTATTAGACACACTGATAAATTGAATAATATGAAGAAAAATAATATTAGTATTTTATAATAATATTTAAAGTTCTATATTATATACACCTAATTGAATACAAACCCTCGTGTTGCAAGTTTTATTCATATTTCACAAGTTTTATTTTATAATATAATTCAACATATGTGAACGCAATTTTATCAAATACACTTATTATGAAGATATACACGTGGTGAATATTTATAGAGATACAAAACGTTTATATTACCAAAGCACTTATTATCGACATCACACACACACACATACACATAGGAGAGCACGCGTGCGGGCACGCGCACACACGCATGCACACGCGCGTGCACACACACAGACATACACACATATGTATGCGTGTGTGTATGTATATATTAAATATTATATATTGTAACAAAGAAAAACTTTTGAATCAAACTATTTAGATGTAGATTTATTTAACTAATATAATTTAATATTTATTAGGCGTTTTCTTACATAAATACTAATTAGTTATTTGTCTTCATGTGAGTATCCAAACATTAGCATAATTAAGAACGAAATTTATTTTCCCTATTTCAATATTGCTCAGCATATTTGTTTATGTCTTACTTAAAGTCAATATAATTACTGTCATAATTAGGTAATAGTACAAATTGTGATATCGTTTGCTCAGCACCTATTGCTTTAGCAGTTTTCAAGGTAGGCTGTGGGGTCGCCGCAAGCACGATGTCCCAGTGCAAACATTAGCTCGCTTCATTTCCCTAAATGTGTCGTCCGGTGTGGATTTGTAATGTAAACGGTGAAGCGCAATCACACGTGGGGACATTGCCATTTGCATATTTAATATTGAACTTTTCGATAACTTGCCTTATTTATATTTTTTTTATAATATAAACATTTCCTTTCTTTGTAATATATAATATATATTATAATGTAAACAGAATTTTTCACTGCTAATCATAAATAATGGATATATAAAAATATTACCCTGTCAGTAAATTAAACACATTTAAATTCCATAATCTCATTCCCCGAAATAAGTAATTTCAAAGTCATTGACAGCATTCGGTATTCGAATCAGGGTTATGGAGGCACAAAACATAAATGAAGACTGATGAATATGAATACGCGAATTATATAAATACTCTTTGATCTAAAACCAACCTGGATCCAGACATGTAAGAAAACTACGTCTAAGTGTCTTAATATAAACATTGAAAAGTATAATGAATTGTACCGAATAAATTTACTAAAAATAGAAAACTTAGATAACCATAATTAAACGATGTCGACGCGGATAATAATCACATACGTTAAGATTCAAAAAAAATTATTGAATATTTTTAAATCATTTCCAATGACTAAAATAATCATATCATACATATAAAAATGAAATCTTTGAAAAATGTATAGTACTTTTAAAAGATTTAACTTGTTACTAAATGTTACCCATATCTTTCCATTGTATATATTTTATTAAAGCGGTGAAGTTTTTCTCCAGTAATAATATTTGCATCTTAAATGTTCTTACCAAAACTTGATTACTCTTAATCGGGACAATAGTAAATTATGTGTGAGATTGCATTTTAAACTAAATCCCCACGACAGTCCCAACAATTTCTATTCATCAATACCCATGTACTCGGTTCTTAAAACACAAGTACCGATAATTAAAAATTTCAATTTCCTTAAGTAATTTCGATTGAAACGAATAGCACAGTTTTAGATATAAAACTCATACATCATCTAAATAAAAGACTCGTTCATATCGATACATAACTAATTTAAGATCCCTCATAAAAGTTCAATCGAAATAAAAGGTGCATAAAGTTTAAAACTGAACCAAATATTATTCCAGGGAAATTTTCAATCAAATCTATTTAATAGTTTTTGCGCAATACAGACAAATATATAGATGTAAACAAATAGACTAAAAAAGGAGAGACTAAAAATTTCTTTATAGAAAATTCGATCAAAACATAATACAGCCCCGATATTAATCAAAATCCGAAACATTATCCCAGTAACAATTCAATTTAATTTATAAAGTTCCAATTAAATTGATATAATAGTTTTCTCAAGCTGCTCTAACAAAAAGACAGACAGATAAATTCTGAAACAATATTTAACTTCTATTCTATACGCATGGTATATATCCTACAAATGAGTTAGTAAGTCACCTACAAACGATTTCATATAAATTATAGATAATCGTGAAAATAAGCCGACATCTGTGAACACGAAAAGATCTTGCACAGGTATTTCATATTTAAAGTAATCCTGAACCACATAGCGAATGATTACGAGGAAACAGGTCAACGTAACTACATTAAGTACTTAATAACATTGAAATACTACTAATTTCTCAATCTTTATGCATCAATTAATAATTATATAAAATTATCGAATTGATTAATTAATTTTGGGAACTACACTAATCGTTAACGAAATTAACAGGTTTGAAGGAAAATATATTTTCTTGTAATTTCATGGAAGTTAGCGTCGTCGATAAAATTAAAACTGCATGCCCTTGTTTTTTTGTTTTGTTAATTGTAAGAAGTTAAAAATTTTAAAAAAGTTAAATGTAGTGGGACACAGAGAAAACGGGTAAGAACATCCGCGCGAAGAACTATTTGACATTAAGGTCGAGAACTATTTGACATTAAGCTATTTGACAAATCTTTGATGACATTCAAAATATTACATCCTAATTTGTTAAGTATCAGAATCAATAGAAAAAATCAATAGAAAAAGAAATCACCGAAATTGGTCAATAATTGCAACTCGTATCGTATCCATAGGTACATGCGTACATACGCAACAGTTTAACGGACGGAGAAGCAAGTTGTTAATCAAAAGGAACTTTAGACGAAAATACATATTTTTTTTTAATTATTAAATAATTTCTTTTTATAGGAAGATCTCCTCTTTCCAAAAAAATATATTAAAAGTTTATTATTTGTAAAATTACAGGAGTTATACTTAGGTATTTAGTCGTCAAAACTGGGGGCTGGCGCACTGGTCGATAACAAAGTACACAGAGCGAGGAGTGCAATACGAAAAAGTTTTAATCAATAACATATATAATGAGAGCAGTGACTTTGTCGATAGTAACAAATAATAGATCGTGTTCTTTAACATCAACAATCACACAGGGAACCGTGCTCAGATTACCAGATGCGCACACAGAACTTCGAATGTATTATATGCAAATGTCGAATTGTAATGTGTAGGCTTAAAATGGGAGTAAAGTGTCGTGACTGATGCAGATTAATGCGTGATAAAGTGTCTGACGGAGAATGCACATAGCATCTGATACCAGAATGCTTTAGGTGCTAAAATCAAATGTCAGTAAATGAAATGCTAACGATTTATTTATATTGAATATATTTGGCGTTAATTTTGTAGAAATTCATTATTCACAATGAAATGAAACTACGTGATGTAGTATTATTTCTACTTTCTTTAAGTTCTCTACCACGACCTAGGTTTCGTTGTATTACAACATTTTCTGTGTGTGAAGATGCTGTAATTTGTTATATGCTAATATTATAAAGAATATAGTTTGGTTGTTTTTATGTGTTCATACAAAAACTACTAATCCAATTACCTAACAGCTTTCGCAACAGGATAACCAGTGCCGCCCAGTGCTTTATATACAAATCTTGTCCTGAACATCTGACATAAATATAAACATTTTAATCATCACATATTTATAAACATTTAATATATGGTTTTCAAGCCGCAGAAGCCCGCAATTTATTATGTGATCTGTAACCGGAAAGCACAAACCGAACGCTACTAGTGCGTGTAATTTTAGACGAAACGTACAAACGAAACCGTACTTCATGCCAATTCGCGAAGTATGAAATTACAAATAAGGCCCTCTGGCAAAAATTTTCTATACGAAACTTAAATTCATATTACTTCATTTCAAGCATCGATTTATGGGGAGAAAGTTTTACTCAGCTTAGTGCAGATATATTCAGAATGAAATAATCCCTTGTATTATTTCATCCATTAGCGCATAATACACACATGTAAAATGTCTGTGTTTGTTATTATAAAGACCAGCCAAATGTCAGCCTAAATAAACAAATTAATAAAATAACTTTCCGAAAAAACATGTACTTCTCCATTATATAAATACCCTATCACATTTTTACCAGTAAATTTAATTCACTGAAACGGTTATTGTAATGCCTTGTTTGTATTTATTACTGATAAGTGACAGTTTGAAAGGATACTGAAAAGTGACAGTTTATACTGTATAATGTTATTACTTTGTAAACTATACTATTCCGAATAATATAATTCTAAATTCAAAATGACATAATTCTAAATAGTAAACCGAAGCCAATTAACCGAAGCCAAAATACGTGTGCGATAATCGCACTTTTTTCTTTCTCAACATAAAAGAATATCCTTTACAAAAAGTCCTTGATATAAAAAAATATCGCTCGTGTTAATAAAAAAAATGTATTCCAAAAGTTTTTTTTTTTATAAAAAGACCATCAAACATTAAATTTACAATCTGTTTTTACTACGCCATTCCATATGCGATCGATGTTGATAGTTATCTGGGAGTTGTATTTTGAATTAAATGTTGTGCTGGCCTTGACGATAATCGCCCATTTTTCTTTCTCAACATAAAAGAATATCCTTTAGAAAAAGGCCTTGATAAAAAAATACCGCTCGTGGTTAATAACCAAAAATTATTCAAAATGTTCTTTTATTATCATGTAAAGACCAACAAACATCAAATTTATAACCTGGCTTTAGGCAATCATTCTTGCTGTTTTAAATTTTTGAATTAGTTCTTTTATGCAAATTAATATTTATGTTTCCATACTCAGTTTTTAGTGTTACTAAAAATGGCAATTGTGTCTATAAAATTTTAAAAAGCACTTTGCAAAAAAAGTATTTTTCAAGTCAGTTTTCTGTTATAAAATGATCGCGTGTGAAAATTATTTTTGTTAAATATATCGTTATTAATACATATTATTTCATTTAATAACTAATAAACAGTGAAATTTTAATTGGTGTTAAATATAACGTGACCACACGTCCCGTTTTCAACGGGGCCGTCGCTTCTTGCGGTTCTCCGTCCCGGTGTCCCCGAAAAAAGCCTCGGGATGCAAAATTGAACCGTTTTCTAAAATCGTACGAAAATCGATGAACCGGTCGGCGCAGGGCCGTGCGAGAGCGCGTCGACAATAGCCGATCTGCGTCATCTGCGCGCACTGTTACATAGTAACACGGAGCGGGAGAGAGCAGGCGGGTGTCACGATTGCATCATTCTATATTTGTTCATTAGTCGATAGCAACACACACTTCCCGCAATTTATTGTCTTTAATTAATACTTGCGTAATAGTTGTAGTGGTAACTAACTTTAAGTATTTATTATACCGAAACGGAAATGTAAAGTACACAATGTTAGTTTCCAAGCAAAAAAGCCGTTTATTAAACAAATAAATACTTCCTCGGATGTCAGATGTGAAAAGTGTCGTTCCTCGGATGTCAGAGTTGAATTTAATGTTTCCCATAGCGGTGCCAGTGATATTGAACACCATATAAAGTCTGAAAAACTTAAAAATGCCGATCGCGCCGCCGCTTCAAGTTCTTCAATGTTAAATTTTTTCAAGAAATCGGACACGCCAAGTTCAAATGATTTGGATATTATAGCCGCTGCAGAAGGCGCCCAGGCCCCTTTCGCACGATACAAGAAAACCATAGTTTTAGTTCCAATGATGTATCAAACAGAAATTTCGATGCGTGCGTACGAAAACAGAAGTTATTATTGTAGTAAATGTCTTTGCGCGCACAGCGATCAAGAATTAAAAGATGATCTTGATAAATCCAACTGTATAACAATTTTAGCCGACATTCCAAACCACGGTAACAAGAAAATATATCCTATTAGTGCGCTTTTTTCAACCTTACGAAGGTGTGCAAGTAAAAATTTTAGACCTCCAAGACCAACCAGGTGAAACTTCCGATATTATTGTCAATTATTTAATCCAAGTGTTGACAGATAATAATTTGACTGCAAAAGTCATGGTATTTTGTGGGGACAATGCCAAAGTAATTTTTATGGGCGCAGCCAGGCGAGGAACTGATAACGTATTTGTAAAATTACGATCATCTCTGGGAAAACCATTAATAGGTATTGGATGTGGAGCCTATATTATTCACAATGCAATAAACTCTGGTGCAGATGGCGCCTACCCGCGGATTTCGAATGCATTATTGTAAAGATAATTAATTTTTTTATATTTACACGGTTCGAGTTGAAGTTCTGCGCAGATAGGGAGTTTTGTGCAGAAACTGAAATACAATATCACTAAGTGCTTGGCTATAGCAAAACCAGGTGACTTGCTGCGCTTATGCCTGCCGTGGAAAGGGTTTTAAAAATGTACCAGCCGTTAAAGAACTACTTTCTAAGCATTGAAAAATGCCCCCAAATATTAAAAACTTTTTTGAAGACCCCCTCGTCCAAAATTGTGGCTTCTTTTTTTATCCGCTCAGTCGGCAATCAATTCATCAAACTGTATGAAATGGTTGAAGGCCAGACTTTAACGGCAATTAAAGCTGCAAAAGAAATTAACCAACTAGGCGATAATTTGGCTCGGAAACAGACAAATCTGTTTCTTCCATTTACAGTTCGTAGTTTAATGGTGAAGCTGAAGATAGTGGCACTATTATTGACGAAAAGATTGTGAAAAGTACGGCTACGGAATTTGATAAAACAAGTCGTGAATATTTGGAACAGTGGGCCTTGTTTTTTTTGTCTAAAGAATTGGCTATATATTATTGGGCAGATTTAAAAAAGTACCTAAATGGAAAGATGTTCAAAAAGCATTAGATGTATTGATTGAAAAGGGATATATCGATTGCAATAAAGACACAGCAGTTTTTGACGAATTTTCACTAATTTCTAACTATATCACGTCGCAAAAAGTAACCCAATGGAATAATCTAAATATTTCAATAGCAACTCGTTGGGAATATTCAAACACTTTCACACCAACAATCTTAAACATGAAAACTTGTATATTGTATTCTCTTTAATGAACAAATTGTGGAACGTCTGATAAAACACAGTTTTACAGGTTCCAGTTCTTAAGGCAATTTTGATAACTAAGGTAAACATTTAAAAAACGTACCAAGAATTGTATTCTTATTTAAAATCCTCACCGGCAGTATTAAAACAAATTTGTTCCTCTGAGAAATATAAAAATAGCTGAGCATTTGTTTAATTACTTTTTTAATTTGTAATAAATTCTGTTTTGGTAACTAAAATAAAACTTAATGAAAAATAGGTTTATAAAAAAAAACATTTTTCATATACCAATTGACGTAAATAAACCAATGTCCCGTTTTGAGTAAAAAAATAAATGGTCACGTTAATTAAATAGCATTTGTTCTGATAGAATTAATTTGACAAATTCTGATAAAAAGAATTATAGCAATTAAATGTAACTACGTGATGTAGTATTCTTTCTACTTTCTTTAATTTCTTTACCTAGGTTTCGTTGTATTACAACATCTTCAGGTGGGATATTAGCAAAGATCTTTGAAAGTAGAAAGAATACTACATCACGTAGTTTCATTTAATTATGAATAATGAATATCTACAAAATTAACGCCAAATACATTCAACAATTCAAGAATTATAGCAGATAATTAGGGAAATAATTGATTACATATAAAGTCAAAGCGTGAATGTAGTGATTCCCAATATATTTATTTGGTTTGCAATATAAAACCACATACATTATTAGAATGACGAATAAGTAAGGAAGTGAAACGACAAACGTACTCGTAAAATGGCGAGAATGAAATTGATAAGAACTTTGACAAGAAGACTTTTTTTACAGTAAAATAAAAATATACTTTACACAATATATATATATATATATATATATATATATATATATATATATATATATATATATATATTCATGAAAGACATCATATATCTTTGGAAAATTAAAGATATAATTTAATTAATATCGCAACAAAAAGCGGGGCAGAAAGTATTTAAATCAAAATAGTGTCCTAAGTAATATTTTAATATATTGTAAATTATCAATATAATTCTGTATTACTGAAGGATGTGGAGTGGAGTATAATACGATGAAAGGTAACAAATTAAACCCATCTTTAATGGTTTACCATTAATTTTCAATATTTTAATTTATTTCATTAGCGGATTCAAAGATTTATATACCGATAGCCTCATCTTATATTCAAACACGAAGCATCAATTTCTACCGCGTTAGAAACGATTTTCATAAAATAAATATTCTGATTTATATAATTCGTGGGAAAAATGCCGTCTCATAAACTGGTGTTATAATCGCATTTTAAACATTTTGAACTCAACTTCGCGTAAATTCTCACAATGAATCTAATATTTTTGTAGAGACGAACGACGTTACCGTTTCTGAAAATTAAAATAACTATAGTTTTCATGAGAGTACTAACTATATATTAAATTAAATTAAGTTACCATATATTAAAAGAATAAGAATAAATTTCATCCTTAAATATTAAGGATTCTTTATTTTAAATTATTTACTAAATAAAGTCTCTTACACAGTGTGGATAAAAAGTAAACATTTAAACGCAAAATTAGTCAGTAAATAACATCTGGATATCTGGCTTTTTAACATCTTAAGTATTTCTCTCCATTAAAGACACTATAGTTTTTGTATATTTCAAATATAAAATGACATATAACGATATGTTAGGTTGACAGGCGAAACAAATTTATAAATATTCCTCTTATGAAGTACGAAACCCTAAAAATTCGGTTCAAATACCGGTGTTCGATCACAATTTTCTTAATTTCCTACCATTTCTTATAAAATTTCTTGTAAATTTTTTCTTACTTCAAAAACAAGCAAACTATGAGTAATTTTATTATTCCTCTTTCACTGTTTGTTCCTTTGCTGCGATGCTGTGAGACCTTGCTTGTCAAATTTTATGATTTTAAATCAACGGGCTTTATTTGCCAGTATCGAAATATACGACATAAATGACCGTATTTTTTTATTGCGTTGACTTAGAAGTTTAATCTTTTTACAGTTCGAAGGGGCCATAGACCTAAACATTTGATATAATTTCAACTTGATACCTCTACGCGGTCCTGAGAAAAAGAGTCTTGACAGACAAACAGACAGACGGGAAGTACCCTATAAATTTTTATTTGCCAGTGTCCAAATATACGACACAAATGACCTTATTTTTTTATTGCGTTTACTTAGAAGTTTAATCTTTTTACAGTTCGAAGGGGCCATAGTCTTAAACATTTGATATAATTTCAACTTGATACCTCTACGCGGTCCAGAGAAAAAGAGTCTTGACAGACAAACAGACAGACGGGAAGTACCCTATAAATTTTTATTTGCCAGTGTCCAAATATACGACACAAATGACCTTATTTTTTTATTGCGTTTACTTAGAAATTTAATCTTTTTACAGTTCGAAGGGGCCATAGACCTAAACATTTGATATAATTTCAACTTGATACCTCTACGCGGTCCTGAGAAAAAGAGTCTTGACAGACAAACAGATAGACAGGAAGTACCCTATAAATTTTTATTTGCCAGTGTCGAAATATGCAATATAAATGGCCCTATTTTTTCATTGCGTTGACTTAGAAGTTTAATCTTTTTACAGCTCGAAGGGGCATAGACCTAAACATTTGATATAATTTCAACTTGATACCTCTACGCGCTTCTGAGAAAAAGAGTCTTGACAGACAGACTGACAGACGGACAACGAATTGTACCTATAACGGTTCTTTTTTTTTTTGAGGTAGGGAACCCTAAAAAATAATTAAAATGAAGAGAGACTACGTTATGTAGTATTATTTCTACTTTAACTAAATTCTTTACCACATAGATTTCGTGATATGACAACATCTTCAGGTGGGCAATTTGTAAACTGCATCTTTAAAAATTACCCACCTGAAGCTGTCGCAATACAACGAAACCTAGATCGTGATAAAGAATTTAAATAAAGTACAAATAATACTACATTACGTAATTTCATTTACTTGTGAATAATGAATTTCTACAAAATTAACGCCAAATATATTCAATAAAATGAAACATTTAAAAATAAACACCTATTAGAGAACATTTGAAAATTTACGCCTATCAGAATTTTGAATAATTAAATACGTGACTAAATTTTTCACATGGAATTTGCTTGTAGATTTTTTTATTAATCTGTTGAATTGTTAATCCATCAAAAATACTTACAACTTAAATGTTATTATTGAAGAAAAACTTGAGAGAAACTGAAAAAAGTAAGCTACCTAAAACTACTATGGCGAGCCACAGAATCTGCACCGTCTCTATCTTTATAACTTTAAAAACAAAAGACCCGCCTGACTGAAGCAAAAACAGTTAAGTAAGTTAACAGTTGCCTAACTGCAGTAGCATTGATAAATTCGCGTATGTATTTCACATTGCAACACATCAACTTGAAATATCCAAAATTATTCAAATCTCAACATAACTGATCACGAGCAAAAACACAGTGTTTTAGAAAAAACAAAATGAGGAACGCGCTGGATCAATTAACATTTCGTATGACATTCAGAATTAGTAATATATTTAAGAGACAACTTTTTTCATCATCCGCCCGATGTTTATGATAATAGTTTTATAACAAAATGTTACTCTAAAATCTTTTAGAAGTTGCTGCCACGTTTAAGGTTAATGTTATGTGGATTTCGTAAAACAAATGTGAAAACGAAGATCAAATAGACTAACTGTATATTCATTACAGCTAATGATATTTGTAAAATATATGAAGTCAGTAATAAAACGCCTTTTTTATTGTTTATTAACTTTTTTTAATAATTAAATTTCGATATTATTTTGGTATCTATGCAATGACACATTAGTTACGAATGATATACAAATGGAAATTCTTTATGCTTATGTTAAGGTCAAAATTAACTTGAACGGATTTATTATATTTTTCCATGTGATTACATAACTCCACGTGTTTGAAGTCATTTATTTCAAGAAATTTTTGCTGGGTTCACATAAGTTATACATGATGTGTTTCATATGTACTAGGCTGTATAAATTTATAAGTATAGATGTTATACGAAATCAAGTACTGATATGTTAATACTTGAAATATAAAGTTCAGCGATTCTCCGATGTCAAAAGTTCTGCTGTTAGCAATTCCAATAAAAATTGCCAAAATATGAGTTTAACCTCACGCAATGAATGTACTGGGCCAAATTATGTACGTAGTTAAATATTTTTGGTATTAGTAAAATTACGTGTTATACGCATGTAACAGGCATGATAACCGCTTGTTCACTAATGATTTCTTTTACAGCAAGAAAACTATTTCAGGTGATACTATGCTGCTAATTTTCAGTCGATATAGTCCTCATTCTCAATTTTCACATATGTTCATTGATTAACCAACAAATGATGATGACCTGGAAAAAAAATATTTTTGCCCACTTTTCTCACCCCAAAAAATTATTCGGCAAACGAAAATTCAATTTTTGTACGCAACTTTTCTGATTCGACCGCTACTTTACACAATTGGGCAAAATTATAATTTTTTTTAAAAAACTTGTCTGTAGTAGGAAGACTTAGTGCCTTCCTACTGATTTCGTAATTGTGTATTGTTTTTCAATTTTGATATGTAACACAAAAAAATAATATTGACTTTTCTGACAATTTTTTATAAACATCAAAACTTTTTCAATTTTATTTATTTAGGAATTATTTTAATATTCAAGTAAATACTTATAATTGTATTACAAATGATTTAAGTTCCTCTGATATTATACACACACACATACACTCACACACTTATGGATGTGTGTGTGTGTTTTTCTTCGAACAAAACTCTTAAAGATTATTGATTATAACTGCAAACATATTTCTGCTATATAAATACATTTCTGCTATATAAATGCAAAACAATGTCTTACGTTTGCATTTATTTTTTCCGCCCACTTCAACTGTCGAATACTAGTTCAATACAAGTTTAACCTCATAATCTACAAGTACGTAAAAAAATCGAAAATCCTGAATGAAAAATGCCTCTCTGTAATTGCCAATCCATCATGTGAAAGACCTAAACGGACACAGGTCTGCGTCATAGCAATCGTCTAGACCATTGTTCACTTTCATTAGACCATTCTTCTAATATTAGTTATAGTGTTAAAATAAATATTACGGATATTGCTCAATATTTAAGACGAACAGCACCAGCTGTGTGCATATGCCGCGCTATGTGTCACCGGTCGGTTCCGGCTGTGTATTTCCCAAGTGGGCCAATGAACAATACAGATCCGCACGTTTATTTGCAACTGATAAATACTAAAGCGAACGCTGCTACTTCACCAGCGTACGAAGCGTAGGTTAGTGGGACATTCAAATATAATCAGAACTTGTTCCACCACCGAAGTACACCCTCGAGTCAAGGAGAGGCCAAAGATTCATTTGTTTAATATTTTTTTTAATCCACTATAACTTATAAAAATATGTACTTTATTAGTTCAATATATTTATTAAGTCCACACAAAAGACATTAATGAAATATTAGGTCATATTAAATAAGTCAAGTTTCTATCCGTACCGTGGACCATATGGTGAGTTTAATTGTTGAGTCATGCGTAGTGTGATATGTTTAATAGATCTGATGCGTTTGGAAAAAGAAATAATTTTCCCAAAACTTTTATTTTAGACCATTCGTCTCAATATTAAGAAATTAAAAAAGTTTTTGAATATTTCGTGATAATTTTAAACTGTGGCAATGTATATAAATGTAATAAATATTGTTTAAACTGAATTGTGTACGTATAATTTTATTTAATTAAGGTTTTTTTCCTGTAGAATTTTATATATTTTCTTCAAAGGACACCTACAAAAAACAGGTAATTTTTTTATTCCGGATCGAAAAAAATTAATTTGTGTAACAAAAAATACACATGTTTGATCGTTTTAATAACACCTGATACAAATGTTCTTAAAAAAGGAATATTGCATCTATTAACTGTTTTCTAAATACATAAAAAAAATATTTTTCCCCACCTCAAGATTGCCATATGACAAATAACTTTAGTCCTTAATTGATCTTAAATCGAAATACGAATTTATTTAAAATATTTTAATAAACAGTATTTATTTCTGCCTATTGAAATTTTGATTGATTATAGACGTGGCTAAAAATCTGGGTTACAACAATAAACAAATTTTTATACGTTATTTAATCATATATCAATTAACAATTTACGAAATCATTATTCCTTTTTTTTTTATATTTTATAATTTTCAGACAAAAATAAATGTAACGATTTATTATAAAAGACTAACTACAACGATAAGCAAGCATCAATCAGGAGATCTACAAACCAAGTAATTTATGTTTATTGTCCTTATTTTATATTTACGATAACCATATGCATTTGCATTTATGTTGTGGTCACTCGATATTCAAAAGTGGGCATTACTTACCATTATTCAGCGGCTCCTTTGATTTTCATACTCTTCGTTTTATTTGTTTTTTTTTTAATTCACAATGTCGTCGTCGCTAGTATACAGATGGCGCTAGTAACCATATTAATGATGGCGCTAGTAACCTATCACTATCCCACAACCTATACAGTTTTGTGGTACGCTTTATGACAAAACTATCACACCTCCAGATTTGAAATTTAACATAATAATTTAAAGTCATGTTAAGATTTGTTATCTATAGTTATTATTGTATTTAAGCCTTTTACTAAATGAAGAAAAAATACGAAACCACGATGCATAATTACCAGGTTCTACTTCTAACTGTTTAATCCACATTAAAATTAGAAATGACGACCCAATAACGACAAACCAATTTTCATCTCGTGAAATGAAAAATAAGTTTTCAAAAAATTCGAGATTTCTCTATGACTGAATCAATCGTAAACTCTCAGACTGTTAAATGTTATGATTTGAAAATTGAAAATTTTCACGTAAAAACTTATTTCAATACAATTGGCAAACCTTGCAAACCATTCGAAATAATGTTAATATCACAACTCATTTAAGACCATTTTTAATCTTCCTCGCTTAACAAGAAAAAATAGCAAAAAAATTATCTTTTGTGCACCTTCTAATTGTTGGCACCCAATGATTATGTTAATATTATAATCTCATTATTGGCTACAATGACATGTAAATGATATGAAATCGACTGCAATAATTTATATATAATTACTTTGTATCTATAAGAACATTAAAAGCTCAATTATTCACCGATCGCAGTTTAAGGGTAACCATATCAACGACAGTGCTCGCTACGCATTAAAAGGAAAATAATAAAAGATCTTCGGGCTAATTTATAAAAAGGATGAAATGAATACTTAAATAAGCAATCTGCAATGGGAGACAGCATTGTTTAGAAAACTCTAAATTGGAAAAACTGGTGCAAACATGTAAATTTTACAGGTTTACAACAGTAAGGTGGAAAATTAATAAAATATTTATTCTTCATTAAAATATAGCTGCTAAAGGTAAAACTACACTAAATTAATTAAAATATTGTGGAAATATAATTAAATTTTTTATTTTTTTATTGTTTTTGTCTAATGAATTTTTCAATTAATTTTTCTTATTTAAAAATAAAAGCAAAATTTTCACTATTGCTGAGGGGCAGAGATTCCCGATCAACCTAAAACGCAACGAAATAAAAACACTTCTTGCTTATCTATGTACATATAATATAAGTAAATATAGCGAATGTAACATTTTAAATTATTTTTTAAACACTTTTGCATTATTTAATCTTGACAGAGCAAGCAAACTTGCGGACTCTATATGGTACTGTCATCGTACATCCGATATATAGCAGCTCATTGCATCATATTACAAATAAAAATTCTTCATAATGAAGTTTCGAAAACTTCTTCCTTATTATATATAAAAACATTCTTTTTATTATTATATTGTTTTTGATGAGTCAATTTTATTTTTTACTTAAAAAACACAGAGCAACCTTTTAGTAAAAACTTGATCATCGATTAATTTTGTTGTACTATTTTACCTATATATGTAGTTTTTATAGCTAACCTACTTAGGCCAGTTGAAAAAAAAAAAATTAATTAATTAGCAAGATTTTTGTTTACAAATACCTTAAAACATAGAGAAATGGTACAATAGATTCTATATTGTTTATATTAATAACCAAAATGAATAAAATGAAACTACGTGATGTAGTATTATTTCTACTTTCTTTAAGTTCTTTACCGCGACTTAGGTTTCGTTGTATTACACCTGAAGATGTTGTAATACAACAAAACCTAGGTCGTGGTAAAGAACTTAAAGAAAGTTAATACTAAGTCACGTAATTTCATTTAATTATCAATAGTGAATTAAATTACTGAAATGAAATAAATTATACCGAGATACGTTATGGGTTAAAATATAATTTAGGATGTTTCTATTTGTTTAATAAGTAGTGAAAGAAAATTTGTTGTTTTTTAAAAGTTCATGTTGGTAAATGTTAAAAATAAATAACAACCGTTTTTGTGTAAACCAGTAAAATAGGGATAGAATATAAAATACCAAAATGAATAAGGGTATGGGTTAAAATAGAATTTAGGATGTTCGAATTTGTTCCACTACTTACTAAACAAATAGGTAATTTGTTGTAATATTTTAGTAATAGATAATTTGTTGTGTTGTGTAATATTTTAGTAATAGATAAATTGTTGTTTTTTTAAAGTTCATGTTGATAGATATTAAAAAGAAATAACCACCGTTTTTGATAATCCAGTAAAGTAGGGATAAAATAAAAATTAAAGTAATGTTCATAAAGCCTCAAACTAAAGCTGAAAATCAAAAGAAAACTTAAGCTATTCTTAACAGAGCAGAGAAAGTAACAAATATATAAAATACTTCAGCATGCATCCATAATCGATTGGGTTGTAGTAACTAAAACATATGAAAACGATTCAGAACATCAATTTTACAAGTTATTTTTTAGGATTTTAGAATAAAATTTTGAAAAATAACTAAAAAAATGTCTTATGTCATTAAAAACGATATAATTATGAAACAAGCTAATATGTTTTTAGTGTATGTGGTTAATTTCATTTGTATTTAATTTTTACCAATATTTATATGTAAAGTTTAAATGAAAACATGAGTTTCTTAACTTGTGGCAAAATAAAAAAGCAGCAAAAAAAAATATAAACGAAATAAAAATATCAAACTACAACAATTTTCTACACCTTAGCTTGTTTACATTTGTCAATTTTATACATCATTTAATATATCACATCGTTAGACTATGTAAATTAAATTTATACTCTAAAATACGTTAAAAATATTTCATAACATGCGACGCAATAAACAATATAGGCATGATTAATAATTACTCGCTTGTTTATGTTGCATGGCCGTGATTTACTGATCTTTACAAGCTAGATAACGAGCTGATATTAATATCAGTACATCGAAGTTTCTAATGCAAATGATTAACTATGGAAGTAGGCCATGGATTATGTGAAGATAACACATGGAGAGCAAAGTGACACACAGAATGAATAAATAGCAAGCAGCTGTCGAAAAAAAATATACATAAATATGAGGTTGATTACAGAATGTGGCGTAGAAGATCATGAGAAAAATTATTATATTTGATTCAGGTTTACTCTAAGAAACAATAACTTCTTTTCGTGGGAATGAGAGTGGAGGAAAAGCTCTATCGTTTTGAAATTCGTGATCCATCATCTTTGTCCACTTAATGTACAAAGGAGATAGCGCAATATTTTGAATTAATAAATCGATAATATATAATAAAAATAAAAATAAAATTTAATCGTGGGCATTAATCTAGAAAATGAAGGACAATGCGCCATATAAACATCCTTATAATCAAATATCGAATAAAATTCAATTTCAAATATCTTGGATGAAACGATTAATATTTTTTTCACTCAAATGTTGAGTTCATTCCTTGATTGATAAAGACAATTTTTATGTACTTTTTTCAAAAGCATATATTTTAATACATCTTCATTTTTATTTATTTTTTCATATACTTTTATTTATAAAAAAAAAAAAACAAAAAAAAATTAATTAATTAATTTAAAAAGAAAAACAATAAATAAATAAATATATGTATAAGTAAAACGGGAGATATGCAGAATTAGTGGTATAACCTTGTTCCAACTTTCAGATACCCTTGCTTTTGTATAAATATATTACTGAGTATAACTTCCATTTAATTTTATTACATACACTGGAATATTCGCATTGTATAACCTCATAGAATAACATCAACTTAATTAATTACCCTCACTAAAATACTGGTATATCGTATAACTCTCGGAAATATAATAAAACCTACACCGCTCCCCTACAATAAACTCACTAACATAAGCAGTGGGAAAATCCACACAAACTGGCTTCCGCTATTATTTTTGAAACATATAAATGCTGTTGGATGTTCCTAAGAGTTAATCTTTGCTAATAGCCCACCTGAAGATGTTGTAATACAACGACACCTGGGTCGTAGTAAAGAACTTAAAGAAAGTAGAAATAATACTACATCACGTAGTTTCATTTAATTGTGAATAATGAATTTCTACAAAATTAACGCCAAATATATTCAATATCCTAAAAGTATTTTTTGCAGCGTTTTTTGTAAGATAAGTGCGGAGATATTATTGAGAACGTCCACTAGAAATAAATAACCCTCTCCCCCTCTTCCCCCCTCTTTGTTCTATATTCTGATTTCTTTCCTAAGTAAAAAAAAATGTGTTTGATGATCATACACATGACTCAGTTCATTAAATGAGCAAAAAATGTTAAGGAACTACTCAAAAATTGTCAATCGTATCTGAAAAAATCACTGTCAAAGTTGCTATTTAAACAAAAATGTATTTGCGTAAACCCAGAAATAAAATTCGATGAAGTTATACGCCATGCTGGATTGTTAATTGACATTTTTTTATAGAAATATACTTCAAATATATTCAGTTTTATGCACATTATCACCTGTGTGAGTAAAAAACTTTATTATGACACGCCTGTATGTTCTCCACTTTTTAATATACTTAAAACTAAATAAATTTTGTTGATTAATTATTCGTGGTTTTTGATAATAATTTTAATCGATACGAGTTACTAAAGAAAAAATTTGGTCACGTCTGTCCTTTATCATCGTTGTCATAATGCATTGTAGTAAACCTACGATACCTATCTGAAAAGAAACAGCTAAACAACTCAATTAATTTTAAGTCCAAGTTCGCCCTTAATAAATCTATTTAATAGATGCTATGTCTATATTGTGACAATATTTATAGCCAAATAATAGTTATGAGTACGATCAATTAAACAACTAAAATAAATCTATTCCGGATATGATAATAAACTAAATCCTGGCTTGCCATCCGCGTGCTCATCTCTGTTTCGTGCTATCACACATACTGACCAATATATACGTATGTACATTATTCATGAATTTTTTACTACTGATCTGCGCTCCGCTTAATGAATTATTAAATATTTCGCCATACATAAAAAACAAGAAATCCTTAGCAATGTATGCGAATACAAAAATCTGGTATTTTATTGGTTTTTTATTTGTTAGTTATACAGACACGTAAAAAAATATTAAACCAGTCTATTTATATTTTGTACACAGATATATTACGTCAGTTTCAATTCGAATGCGATTTAACGACCCATTTTATTATAGGAATTAAGGAATAAATATTTTCATATATTACTTATCTTATTGTTAATGGCGAAATTGTATCATACTGTAATTTTTTTGATCGATAATAATCCAAAAAATATTTTCTAACGAATGTTTGTTTTCTTTCACCAAGTAACTGTTGGTATTAATTTTGTTATACTATTCTAAATGGTTATCTGCATATAACACAATCCAAGTCTTAAATAAGTTAAGTTGGTTGTTCAGTTAGTAAATTAATTTAATTTCGTCAATCCTGTATGAATTAAATTTGTTCTCAGTGGAAATGTTTACTGTATATTAAAATACCAATTTCACGTTATGGCCTGGTGTTCTAAGAGTTAGGTTAGTAACGAAATACACATAAGATAAATATTCTAATGTACTACGAGAGCGTTAGAATGATAATATCGTTGGTAAAAGTGCACACACTCAGTTTATTAATGTTCATTAAATTAACAATTTTAAGAAAAAGTTTAAAAGAAAAACAGCAGAGAGCAGAGTTCTCTCTCTCTCTCTATATATATATATATATATATAAATTAAGCAGTAATTAAAAAACTTGTCTCGAAAAAACTGATTTTTACTGATTTTACTGCCCTATTTCGGTTCCTACAATAGGCTTCCACTCTGATGATTGACCAAAACGATGGAAAAAAGAATCACAAAAATTGGTCAGAATTGTGAATTGTAGCTTGTCCTTCTTCGTTCACACGTACACACATATAGAACAATAGATGAAGAAGCATATTTTTATCACTTTTAGTCTAAAATTGCTCTAAGACCGGACTTTACGAAATCACTCTTGTGTCTTTCCGTCCGTCCATCATAGCCGTTTTTCGCGGAAACCACTTCACGTGGAAAATTGAAGTTTGGCATAGTAAAAAAAAATATTAACTCGCAACATATCTTAATAAATAAAAGTTTCAAATGTTGATTTTGCAATTTTAAGGAGAGGCAAATTAAATATTTAATTTTTTTTTATTTTTAGTAACATGTATATCAGTTGAGAAGGTTAGTTGTAACAGTCTCAAAAATATTTTTTTGAAGGAAAACTTCTTTACGCACGCTTGACTTGGGGAGTAAGCTGGTGAATGCGTGATGAGAGCGTTACGAAAAATGAGATCGGGCGAGGCGAACGGAAGTTGAAAGGGAGATATAAGTTAGTGAAGACAGAAAGAGAGAAAGTCACGTTTCGTATATATATCTATGTAGGAACAAAAGAGAGAGAGGTGCGAGCACACATTTTCTTTCTCTCTTTCTCTCATAGCCAGTTATGTTTCGTATATCTAAAACACAGTGCAAGCCTATTGTCTGTATCACACCGTAGGAGCAAGAGAGAACAGTGTACGCGCACATTTTATTTCTCTCTTCCTCTCATAGCCAGTGCATGTAATAAATATATATATATATATATATATATATATATATATATATATATATATATATATATGCGAGTTTGCTAGCATTACGCAAACGGTGATTTTTTTATTATTTTGTAATTTCATTTCGTTCTTGAACAATTTTATAAATTATTATTTTGTTCAATTCATTAAATATTCTACGTTTAAAGTGAATAAAACTGTAAATTCATTTTAAAGTTTATATTTTGTGAATTTGAAGTTTTACTTCAGTCGTGTGGTCTAAAGCACACTCGTTTTTTTTATAATTTAAGGTATAACATCTTCAGATATTACGGAATAATATGCAGAAAAATATACCCTTATATTTCAAAAATTGGTCACCCTAAAATTTTGAAAAAATGTGGATTTTTTTAAACCCACGCAAAGGTTTTCGGAAAAGTATAGCTACAATTCTAGACATTATAATTTTTGAAATATTCACCGTCTTTTACGCTTATAAAAGACACAGGAGATAATACATTTATTTTCTTTTTATTCTCAACCGATTTTTTCGGAAGATATGCGATGTGGAAATGTTTCAATTAGAATGGTAATTTATCTTTTTGATGTTTCGCACTAACTTTTTTTAAAATATTCATAATATAATTAAAGTGGAGATAAATAAAGTCTCAAAGGTTTTTTTTTAATTACATACATTATATCGCATATTATTTGAAAGGGCTCATTATGAGGATTGTAAAATATTTTTTTCATAATTTTAAGGATCATGTCTTCAGAAATATATTAAAAAATATGCCAAAAAATACGTTTCACCCCTTTATTGACTAAATTAGTCAATCAAAAATTATGAAAAAAAAACAATGAGTTTTGAGAAGCTTATGCAAAGGTTACAGAAAAACTATAGTAATAATTCTAGATGTCAGAATTTTTAAAATGAAATATATTTTTATGCCTGTGAAAAACATAGTGGTTAATATATTTGTGTTTTTCTATATTAATAGCCGATATTCGCAGAAACTTTATGTCACCCATGTCAAAATGTTAAATTTAGCGTAGTAATATATCTTATATATTTTGCACTGGCTACTTTCCTTAAAGTATTTATATAAGAATTAAAGACGGAATAAATAAAAGTCTCAAAAAAGACGCTTTTAAAATGTTACACGTTATGTGAGATATTATTTAAAAGGGCTTGTTATGAAGAACATTTTTTTTTAATTTTTAAATACGTATTTAGAAACATTTTCCAAAAAATATGCGAGAATAGAAAAATTCTCCTTGCCCCTTATTTTCGAAATTACTGAGCCAAAACTCATGAAAAATTTGGTATAGGAAAATCTGACTAGATGATTTTAAAAAAACGCCCCAAAATCCACATTAAAAAATCAGTTTTTACGACTTTGATGGATGTAGTAGGCAACATATTTTCGTTGTAAAAAATGTATACTTGTAAAATATGTAATAAACATACTATGATTAAATATTTATAAATACCCAAATGTGTACGGGACCATTGTGGTGTGAGTTCTACTCCTAATTAACAGGTTTTTTTTAAATGAAATTCTTCTCATTCCAAAAAAATACGTTAAAAGTTTATTACTTTTAAACCCTAGCCATAACTACATCACTCTTCAAAACAGGAAGCTAGAGCACTAATCGATAATAAAACACAAAGCCACAGGACGCGCAATATTAATGGTTCTTCTCTGCTGCTCTAAAAATGACCTACAAAATAAATAATTTGAAATTAGTTCCACTTCTAGAGATTATTAAAATACATCTTTTTATTTGTTAAACTTCACATGAACTAATTTCACCCACCACTCCGCGACTATCTTTACCGTTGCTCGGATTTGACATAGAATAGTAGGTGTCTAAAATCTGTGTTTATAATATTATACAATGGTAGAAGTATTCGACGAATTTTAGTGATACCGTCGTCAAAAGAGCACGAGAGTTAAACTACGAAATAGAAATTTGACCTATATTACACCCTAACGATTATGTATCATTGACTCCTTGACCTCAGGAAATCGTCCGAAATTTATACATAAAAAAGGTCCAAGTTCACATCGAGTGCATTGACTAAATATTGCATAGTCAAAAATGTATTGAAGACCATGTTATCTACATTGGAAGTATCTGTGAAACCTAATATACCTAACAACTTGGCTATCTAGGTTTCTTCAATTTATTGATTCACGTTAACAATTTTAGGTTAAAGTACTTACTAAAAGTTAATTTGATTTTTTCAGATTTTTAACATACCCTATTGTTGAGTTAAGAGAAAGAGTGGCGCTATGTTTGTCACAAGAGCCTTTTGAAGTCAGTTATCAGAAAATACTGCTAGACATTTTCAAATATGTTTTAAAAGATTTCGGAAATAATAATGCGCTCGAAGGGCTTCTTGATAAAAAATATCCCCTCTAAATATATATATACGAGTATTCACATATGTTGATTATATCTTCCTATAAAATTAAAGCATAATTCGTCTTAATCTAAAAGAGCTACACAGTAACACGCGTATGCTGTGGCATACAGACTAACAGACAAACATTTATCATTTTTTTCATTCGGAAATATAAATATTCACATGACTACTTTCAATAGTTATTTGCACCACAACGACTTAATATTTTAATGTTATTTTCAAAATATTTTGAAACTACGATCTTGCGTCATTGCTTATTATGTAAAGTATAATTTTTTACAGTATTATTGATTAATAAAATAATATTATCCTTCTACGAGGTGGTATGTACAGTCTGTGACGAAGAACATGTCTATTTTTCATACACATAATGCTGTACACCACACTAAGTAAACGATACTGAGTAGCTGTTCGTATAGGAAAATACTGAATAATTTCTGAAAAAATCACTGTGAAAAATACGACTTCAACAAACAATTTTCAGAAACACGCTTCAAATATACTCACAGATCACCAATTTGAATAATAGAAACGTGTCTATTAGAGCCTGTAGATATTCGTAATCATTTAGAATTTCGAAGGTTTTTTTATATTTAATGTCCCGGAAGAGGAAATAATTTTTGATATTATTTCGGTGTTTTTTTATTATTCTATTTATATTATTAACTAAATTCTGAATAAATAAAGCGATATTATTTATGATGATTACAGTACAATACTATTAATTTGAAGTTTTTTTATACTCGATTTGAAAATGTTATTATATAAATTCGAAATATCTTGGAGCAAGAATATTAGTATATTTATTAAATACTTTGAATGAGTAATACTTTACAGAACATTTTACTTAATTTGCCAATTAAATTTATTAAGTAACTCTATGGGCCATATAGACCATCTCTTTCTACATCATTCAATGCCTAATTTAGCGTAAGCAACAAAATAACACAATAACTACAATAGAAATTAATCAACTCTATTAGATTGATATAAACGAGCAATAATGATATAAAAGCTACTCATTGATTGCTAGTTCTGCCTTAAGCTTAACGAAGTACGGCAGTAACTTAGTAGACACAAGTATGTATATCTTTAATGTCAGAAGGAAATATACAAATTATGTTAAAAGTAACCACTCGTTTTATATGAATATTGAAATAAAGCTTCTTTGTATTAAGGAATGAAATTTTGAGAGGTGATTTCATGGCGCGTCTGCGACATTTGACGCCATCCATCGAACAATTTATGTAAGTGTTTTTTAATGCTGTCTACGTTATTCGTGAAAACGTATGTTGAAATTTAATCTATTCGCATAAAATAAATAACATTCATTATTTTAAATAACAAATTTTTCGAGTAATTTTGAATAAATTATTCATTTCAATTACATTAAACTCCATGCAAAGGTTTTATTTATACATTTAATTTAATGCAAAGATCGCACCGCATGTAACACAGGATTATTAAAATAAAATTATCTAACATCCAAAAACCCAAAGTAACTAAATTTTAATAATTGTTGCGACGTAAAAATTTATGGATACAAAACGCAAAAAAAATAAATAAAAAACAACTAATGGCTAAACAATAATAACCACAAAGAAGAAAAAACTTAACTTGACATATAAGCTTTATTTCAAACATGAAATGTTTGTGGGTGTGAAGATCGTGTTGAGGTAGCTAGTAAAAAAGAAGGAATGGAATTGAGAATGGTATAATTTTTTTAAACGATTTGTGAAAGGGTATATTTACGAGAATTTTTTAAAATTGGTATCTAGTTTATTCCATAATTTAAGACATAAAGAGAAGATGAAATTCGTCAAAACCCATTATCATTCGTAGACCCATTTCGCGAGTTGACAAAATGTTAATCTGGAAGCGGGAGAAAGGACTTTAGGCTATTTAAAAATATATCTATATTTTATAGTATTCAATATTCGTAGTATTGGATAAAAATAATGGTAAACTTAATAAATATAACATCATGCTAGAATATATTAATCAAATATTAACATGAAAATTATTAAAGGCACGCCAACAATACAACTTATTTGTACATTAATATGTGTGCATAACCTTAACAAATGAGGCGTAGTATGCTTATGACAAGAATACAATCAGCCCAAATTATTATTGATAGATTCTGTGATGGATATGATTATTACAGCGCCTTTCCTTGGAATTTAGGAGATTGATATCGTAATATGCACTTTATGTTACTATCAATTTACTCAAACAATTTTTTTAAATTTTGTTTTGGTTTTGTCAACCCCAATGAATTCCATTTCCGAAACAGAGTTTTGATTTTGAAAATATATAAAAAAATAGACAGAGTGGCTTTACAGAGTTTTGATAAGATAAAACTTACTCGGCGTACTCATTATTTATAAGACTTATTAGAATTTGATACTTATAATCTGCTGATATACCACTCATGTAAATCAAGCAAATATTTTCTCATAAAAAATTTCAAATGTTTAGTAATATTCGTAAATATTAATTGAAGACAACTGAGGTTCTCAAAAAAGTTCTTAAATATGTGATTGAGCAAGATTTTAAGATAATAGGCATCTTATAATCCTAATCCTGCTTAAATATGATTTGTCAAGCAAATTAACAACACTTTCTTGCAGTCATTTTCTTTTCTTATTCCCTAATTACCTATGTGGGGACTATATTTGACCACGTCAACACACCATGTTGTCGCCGTGGTGAGTTGGATTGATCACAAGACATACGGCCTTTAACGGCAAAACGCACCGCAGAGCTCCGTGTCTGTAAGAGATTTCTCGTTCTCGAGAGAGACGTAGCAATAATTCCTCCATATGTATAAACTGTATACATTAAAGTATACACAATAAATAAATATATTTATCATTCTTTTCTATTTATATGTAATAAAAACGAACGACTTAAGTTAAGAACTTTATACCTAAACGTCCAATATAGTTGCTGTTCAGATTATCTTATAAAAACTATTTATTACCATATTTAAAAGGACCTAAATCCGTTAACATTTTATTTAGTCGACCGATACATTTCTGTCTTGGGCGACAATATATCTTCTGCTTTAAGAGCTCGGTAATATGTTACAGCCCTTGGCCGCTTCCACAAAATGCTCTCTTTAACATTTTCTAACCAGAGCAGCTTTTCTCTATTCTTTCACTCTTATTGCATCCAAACCCTTCTCGGTATCATCCAAGAATCAAGTCTGTCTACTTCTAGCTCGAACACCTTTTGTCTTTTTAAAAGTTAGGGTATCGAATTGGACAGTTATCCAAGCTTGCTCGCAGATGATCTAGCCATCTGAGTAGGTCGATAATTTGTAAAGCTCTCTATAGTGTCTAAATTTCAAACTTGTGTCTAAATTGGCACAGTCCGTCATCTTGCATTGACTCAAAAATTGCTCTTAGAAATTCAAATGCGTCTAGGGATTGTTGGGTATCCTTGTGCAAGCCCCATATTTCACTACCAAATATATATTCTGAATTTTGTTTTGCCACTGATGAGATGAGATATTAGTTATTTCCTCAAACCATAACATATTTGTTTGCCATTTGATCATTCGCTTATCAACTTCGGCTTTTAGTTTGTTTTTGTCGATAACGTCGTTAACAACTGTTTCACCCTTTTAAAAATGTAGCTAGTTGCACGTGAGGAGTTGGTGCTATCTGCAGTAGAAAAAGTGATATCCGTATTTTATTTCCATTAACTATAACACCAATATATTCGGTACATTTATAAGATGGACAAACACCTCCTTTAGTGCTTCCTGAGATCTCTCCATAATGTCACAATTGCGCTAAATGTCCCTTCGATAGATCACTTCCTGAGCTATTGCCAAAATCTAGTTAGTGTAAAATGTTTGCGTTACTGTCGATTTTTTTTAATCTGGAGTATTGTACCATTATTAAGTTCCTTGCAAAAAACGGAAAACGCAAAATAAAACTTTGAGAAATTTTACGAGGAATCTACACAATCCTCTGGTATGACTAAACATTAGGAACATTTATTCTAGAAAGGTGGAGAATCTACAAATATATTATAACAAGATCAAAGTATTGGAGAAAAAATTTAGCAAATAGGAGTGGAGTTAGGCATTAGGAAAGAATTAATTGGAAATGTTTTATACAATTATGTTCACAAGAAAAAGGGCGAGTTCAGATTTTGCAAAAGTTGTTAGGCTTCTGTAAAAAAAAATTTGAGGAAATTTATTCTCGTATTATCACCATAAATGAAGTCTATTTTTGACAGTATGATCGGGAATAAAAACAAGAGTCAATATGTTGGATAGAGAAAGGAGAAAGACCGCCAAAGAAGTTTAAAGTCGACTTCCAATCTCCTAGCCACCATTTTTTGAGACTTCAAGGAAATATTTCAAAATATATTACGAAGAGAGCCAAGTATTATTCTTTACTTTTAATAAAATGCGTACTGGAGAAGATTTCGCTATTTCGGAGAAGAGTCGAAGGCAACAAAGGTGTTTTTTGCAGGAAAATGCACCAGTTCACACGACGTGAATTTTCAGGCAAGCCTTCCAAGAAATTAATCAACAACCCTACAATTACATTCTTTTTTAGTGATGCAACTGGTTCATTTATAATATTTCACTTGTTTCTTGATTCATATCATTGCAAAATCCAAACGTTGACTGCTTTTTTTATTCTTACCTTTTCTTTAATTTTAAGTATGCCTTGTATGCCAATATCGTAATTAAATATGACTGTGACTAGTCTTGATCTAAACTTTTCTACAGAAAAAATTAATTACTACAATACTTACGAGTATTAATTAAATACTTCTATAACAACTAAATTAGGATGATAACTTAGGCAGAAGATTTGAGGGAGATGAAGAATTAAAGACGGCCATAGAAGAACATTTTGAAGGTGAAGATAAAAATTAATTTTTTCAATGGTACACAAGTTATTTATAATAAGTTTTCATAAAAATATATTAAACTTGATAGAGACTAAATTGAAATAAAGCTGTAAGTATTTCTTTGACTTTTACTAAGCTATGCTCCTAACTTTTCAACCGCCTACAACCAACAATTTTCAATCACTTTCCAGCCTCGTATCAACTACATATGCTAATGTATGAAGCAATATGTTCCAGATAGTACCTCTTCTTTTCAATCCAGAGAAGTTTCTGGGTTAAAGTTAAATCATAGGTCTGAGATCATAATAGATAAATCTATTACTAACCAGTCGTTATTTTGTACACCCAACAAAAATCCCGTATATACGGCATACAACCGACTTAATATTTCCAAAGTCTTGTTACGGACAAATCTTTATGATAATTTTCACAAATGTAACTATCTATTTATTTGTTTCACTATGAAAATCTTATTTCAAATACTGACCGATTAATCTCAAAAATTACAGGACGAGGGCCTGTAGGCTCCGTTATCGCCTTGTTAAGGAAGATGATGTTTTATCATATTATCAATTGAAATATAAACATGTAAGCAGTAAAAATAAGAAATAAATGTTTAAATAAGCTTGTTAAAGGGTAATTTATTCCAGGTGGAACTTTTGTTTATCGTATTTATGTATAACAATTTTCGACGATAAAATTGTAAATAAACAACTTATTAACTACATATTTTCATAAATCTATTTTATGACAATTCTAAAAACGTAATACAAAAAATTTACGCCGCCTTTACTTTCCCGTGAAACGCAAAATTGCATAAAGTTTTTTTTTTAATCTGATTCTTTTGTTCTATTGCTGAATTTTTAAAGTATTTTTGTTGTTATGCTCACCGCCATATCCATGTTTGCTGCATGAACGAAAATACTTTTTCTGAAAATACAATTTCATATAAATAGGCTTCAATTTTATACGAGAGGAATGATAATCACATGATGTTCAGAGTTTTGTCGGAAATATGGCATGTTGTTTGGCTTATAAAGTAATAGCAATATAAGAAATGTTAAAAGTTCGATCGAGCTATTCATAGAAAAAAATTTTTGTAACTTTTTATAGAGCGATTCCTCTATAAAAAGTTACAAAAAATTCTTTGTCAGAAATTAGTTCAACGGTTTGGGCGTTAGAACGGTTGATATTTTTTAAAGTAATTTTTTTTTATTTTCATGTTTTCCAAGTTCTATGAATTTTTATTTAATTATTGAACTTTTCTTTTTATTTTCTTCCTTTCTTCTTTCTTCAAACAATTGTCGTTCGAGAGTATAAAATATCTTTCAATTATCATTAACATTAAGAATACATATGCCATTTGAGAACTACTGTAGATAGGAAATAAATATTTAAATAATTTCTCTCATCTTGATCTCAATAGCCAAATATTAAAGGTCATTCAATCTATTCTTATTCTTATCGTTAAGAATATTTTCTGAAAAAGGGAGAAATGGTCTAAACTCAGATAAATAGATAAATTATATATATATATATATATATATATATATATATATATATATATATATATATATATTTATTTATACAATATTACTTACACTACTTACTACATTACTTACTTGTACTTATGTTTAACTCAGAAAAAAGTGTGACGCAGTTATTTCTAGAAAATTCTTTCATTATAACGGTGTAACTGCTTTAGTACCTTCAATAATCAAGAATTAGATGTATTGAAACAAAATTTACAGCATAACATGAGCTAATTGTCGCCCAGTAGTCTAAATTTGGCTTTAATGTACTTATCTACTCACTTTATTGAAATAACTAATAGGTAGGGGGGAGTATGTAAATTCAGATTGCTGCTTCAAAATATTCCTTGTGCAACAGGTGTATATTAAGCAAGCTTTCACTAATACATAAAACAGAGACATCTGTTAAACAAAATTTCAAATAAATGCCTTTTTGCCTTTCCATGCACTCCACAGACTACTGAAAAAAATAACATTTAAAATCACTCAAAATTCACAGATCGAAACTCATTCAGTCATTGTGACATTTTATAATTCATTGGCGACTATCTCTACTCCGTGCGATTGTTAGACTACAGACTATTATGTGTTTGACATAGACAGTACGAACGTTACAACGAATCTTTTAACGTATTTGTAATATATAATTTAATTTATTTGTAACGCAAAATACATATAAATTTTAGCTTTCTGCCCTTGTTCTTTATATAAACTTTAACTCTAATTTCACACTCCTCCGTGCGCGCAATATGTTCAAAAAGGGGTACAAAGTTTTCTCTTCACGTATTAACCTATAGACATATTATATATAAATTTTAGCTTTCTGCCCTTGTTCTCCATATAAACTTTAACTCTATTTTCACACTCCTCCGTGCGCGCAATATGCTCAAAAAGGGGTACAAAGTTTTCTCTTCACGTATTAACCTATAGACATATTATATATAAGTTTTAGCTTTTTGCCCTTGTTCTCCATATAAACTTTAACTCTAATTTCACACTCCTCCGTGCGCGCAATATGCTCAAAAAGGGGTACAAAGTTTTCTCTTCACGTATTAACCTATAGACATATTATATATAAATTTTAGCTTTTTGCCCTTGTTCTCCATATAAACTTTAACTCTAATTTCACACTCCTCCGTGCGCGCAATATGCTCAAAAAGGGGTACAAAGTTTTCTCTTCACGTATTAACCTATAGACATATTATATATAAGTTTTAGCTTTCTGCACTCCTTCTCCATATAAACTTTAACTATGTCAAATCTCACACTCCTCCGTGTGCGCAATATGCTTAAAAGGGATAGAAAATTTTCTCTTCACGTGTTAATATATAAATACTCTTAAATTTTCGTCAATGTGTTTTATGGTTGTGTTATTCAAAGTAAACATGTATTTGTCCACCTTTTGAAGCTGAAAATAAATATAAATATATGTATATATATATATATATATATATGTGTGTGTGTGTGTGTGTGTGTGTGTGTGTGTATTTTCAGTGAAACGTGTTCCTCGTTGTAAATATAATATTCATGTCAAGTACAAGTTGTGTCACTCTGATGAAACAAAAACGAAACAAGCGGAAATCCCAACACGAAAGAAACAGTTTATAAATTCAATACAAAATCGGAAATTGCTACATATGTCCCAAGTTCAATAAATGGCAACATTTCATTGACAGACTGAATCGTTTTAGATGGTGATTAATATAATTTATTATTGACGTTCTCTCCATAATCAATATCTCAACTTAATTTAAATCGAAATGTCGAAAAATTAACTTATCGTTAAACTAATAACTTTAATTAGATTAATCTGAATTTATTACTATATTCTAATAACTATTGACACGAACTTGTATGCTGTAATATTGATGATCAATTGTGTCAGGTTTAATTACTATTCTACTATTAATCACAGCACAACCTTATACAAAGACATTAATTTACGGAATTGTATATTTTATTTTTCTAAATAATTCCCCTGCCCAAAAATTTAAAGTCTTAAAATGCTAATATATAAATAACAAATATTTTGGCACTTCTTCAAACCGAATATTTTATATTAATTAATTCAACGTACGTAAATTTAGTAGCCATTAATAATATCAATTGACTCCAGACGAGGACGTATCCGGTTACTCAAAATTTGCTTAAATACGGAACGGCTACAATATTTTCTTACTTAATTGTTAAATTTGAAATTATAGCATTCTGAATATGAGAAATATTATCTTTTTCCTCTATTCGATATATAAAAATAACTCCTTACTGCGACTTTAATTGTCTAAATGTCCCAATATTTTTACTGAGTTAGCATACGTTAAAAAATTATGATTTCGTGAATAAGAATTACACAAATGTTTGTATGATAAATAATCTGTAATTATTAAAAACACATTCGTAGATAATAAATGCAGACGGACTAACATATGTAAATTATGCCTGATAACTAATTATGAATGACCTTTCCAAATAATGCTACCGCAACGCTAGCTCAACAAAAAACAACAAAATGGACGGGTGGAGGCGTGATGTTAAAGGCATAAGTCGCATGCAACTTCCAAAACTAAAAGAACTCACAAATCCATTCTCGAACATTTTGGTGATAATAGTATTATAAGATATTTTACTCATGTTAAAAAACCATTAAATGACGAAATGAACCAACAAGAACAAATCGCAACAAATAATCACAAGAAACAAGTTACTATGGTTTAATCGATGACAGAAAAAATCACTTCTTTGATAGTCAAAACAAATTAAGAAAATTATGGATCTCCAAGGTACTAACGACTTCTGTCGAGTCAAAAATAACGCATATTGATAGATATTAAGAAGATTAAGGAAAATATTTCATCAACTTATGCACAAGTACACTCGAAACCTGAATCAGTTTGATGTCACAAACAGGAAACAACAAAAAAACACAAAACCAACTATTCCACAATTTATCATCCTGACACGTAAATGAGTATTCGCGGAAAGATGTGCATATTACATTCCAGACCAAAGGAGACGAAAAAACTTTCAAACTTAAATAATGAATTCATTTAACATAGCTGTATGCAATGATATTATTACAGCTTAGTGCTATTATCGTTATAGCAATGTATATAGCGATTTATTTCCCCTAAATACATCTTTTAAAATCAGCATTTAGTCTTTGACACCATCTTAATATGTTTTAATGATATTTTTAAGTCTTTAATATATAATTGCAGAAAATTGGTTATGAATCCGCAAACGTACAACCTTTACTCTTTCTACTTGAAGTCTCTTCGAACCACTTATAATGAAACGACAAACATTTTCGAGCGGGTCCTAGTTCAGACGATCGATAAACTGCGATATAACTTATATTTGATATAACAATTTTTTCTTAATTAAATTTTTAATAAAATGTTAATAACATACGACTCCCTAATCTCCCAAGAGCAGATAGTGAGTGTTTGATAAATTCACTAACTTTCCTAAAAACACTAAATATCGCATTATATTGAAATATTTCTCTTTTATCCCGGATTAATATAAAATAAAACAAACAAACCTATACCTTCATATGCTACTGGAGATATAATTCAACATTCTTCCTCACAATTGTTTTTGTACTTCGAGATGTTCACGATGAAAATAAAGGAGTTCTTCGTTGTATTATCTGTATAGCATGCGCATTACGTCATATGTTAATTAAGTGGTAAGTACTCAACACCCTCAACAATTACTCAGATATTATTTTAATATCCGTCCATTGAGACGTCGCGAATCTCGTCAAATCAAATAAACGGAAAGAAAACAGACCTCGAACAGACTAATGATATCGACCGAAGACATCCGGTCAGCCTCCACACCTGCCGAGTAATTACTACTCGATAACTTTTCATTTCACCTCCAATCAATTGTGTTAACCATCCTTAATTGCGTTTTATTCAACATCGTTTGATGGGTCAACAGATACTTTTTAACCTTCGAATATTACTGGTACGTTATTTAGTTATTGACAATAACAGAATCTTGCTTCAATTGAAGAATGAACCGTACTAAAAAGCTATAAAGACACATTAAATGCTTGCTTAAATAATTTCATTAAATCATATAATTTACAGTAAAGCCCGTGGAAAGATATTGTAACATAAATTATAGTTATTTGCAATGGAGTCATAGATTTTGACCAATAAACTTGTCTCCCCAATTTTTCGTAATTTGTTGTACTTATTGTTATTTAAATAATTCCTCTATCAATACATGATGTCGAAGAGGAAATAAACCCTTTCGCTTCTTGTGAGATAACTTGTTCATCTAAAAATTTGTTTATTCTTTCCTTGTACAAACTTTCAGCGGTTCGGAGATTTTAGAAATGTCTCCTATACGCAGACAATCCTTACAAAAGATATCCAGTCTTAAATCTTGTCTTATATATGACTTAACTAAACTAAAAAATACTGAAGCAGAAAAAAATGATCGACTACGGGTCGAAGCACAAACAACGTAGATTTTAGTAGCTGTTTATATCACATTAAATTCTTGACGCTAATCAATAATAATTTATTAATAATTTAATTTTAAAGTTCTATTCAAATGCTAGTGTATGAATTTTTTTTATTTTTAAAATCCTTAATTGAAAAGTTATAGAAGAGAAGACGTATTGTACGTCACTTTTAAATTGAATATTTTGCAAACGGGGCATAAAAATGAAAAAGGAAAACTGGGCAGGTACATTTTTTAATATTTTGCTACATACCACCATTGCTTAAGATCTCTGTATTAAGCAAGTCATTTACATAGCTATAAACCGTAGAAACTAATAAGTTGTAACAGACAAGCAGACGGAGGGATATGAATAAACTTGAAAAATGCAATTTTAACCCTTAGGCTACAGAACCATAAAAATAATCAGCGTATAAAAACTTAACACAACAATTTAGTTATTCATTGTAAACGTTAACGTATAGACGCGTAGGTTAGATCAACTTCTTTTCATTTTATGATTTAGTTGCCGATTCTCAATCTCTCCTTACAATTCAGTCACTGTGATCAAATTCCTGTATAAAATTTATTATAATGTGGTTTCCATTTTCATAGAGAACATTTATCTATGAAGATTTGTATGTATGAAACATTAGTGCGAATCCTCGGAATATAGAGCTATATTAATATCTGTGAGGAGTTTCCTTGGACGCAGCACAAAGTGCTATGAATAGTGCAAGGACAGCAGCTGCACTGAGAAGCGAGAGACATTATTTTGTCACAGAGATGTTCAAATTCGATAGTCAATAAATATCACAATATCTAAGCGGGCAGAGCCACGGAAAAACGCTAGATGCTTTTCTCTAATTCATCGAAGCAACCAAAATATAATATATTGCACAGAAAACTGCAATAAAGTCTCATTGAAGTTGAATAAAATTCTAATTCTTCAAGACTATTATATACCTTACAATTTAAATCAATAAAATTGAACAAAATGCTTACCAGAATATTAAATACCTTATAAGGTATATCAGTGAAATTTAACAAAATGTTTACAATAATATTATATACCTTGTAAGCTATATCAGAGAAATTTAAAAAAATTCTTATCAATATATTATTTACCTTCTTAACTATAATAGCAAAATTTAACAAAATGTATATCAAAATATTATATACCTTATAAGTTCTATCAGTAAAATTTAACAAAATGTTTACTATAATATGATACACCTTATAAGCTATATCAGTGCTATTCAACAAAATTCTGACCTGAATATTTTTACGCACTTTATAAATTCTGTCAGTGAAATATAATTAATTGAAAATAGGTACCTACTTATGCATAATAAATAACTAAGTAAGTTGAAGTCGGTGCCAGCATTGATGACCAACTTATAGAAATTTACAACATACTTTTTTTGAAGTCGGCGTTTTAAAAAAATATTTTATTTTACAATTTTTAAACCATTACACACATTACAACATTCACATTACAACTAATATTATTAATCGTTGCTCTATATCTAACATTCAATTAGTTTCTTTCTTAGAATATTGTATAATTTCTAAAAGTCAATGGCAAAACCTAGTATATAGATAATTTCCTCCTTGTCTAAAGTTGGTTATCAACAACACACATAAGGGAAGCTTTACCGGCTACTGCATCGTATTTATATGGGACCATCTCGCTAGTGTACAAATCGACCTAAAAACCTCGAGAAATCGGTGTACATACATCCAAAAAAATACGCGTCGAACATATAACCTTTTCCTTTTTTGAAGTCGGTTAATAACATAATTCTTGGATATTTTATCGGTATGATCAGGACAAAAGCCATTCCTCTGGAAGGTATAAAGCAGTGATATACAATAAAGAATCAAAATGAGAATAAACTTTTCAGATGATTTTTAAAAACATCAGACGACGTCTTTCATGTGACGGTATCAAGTTTGTTACAGAATTTGGTAGCGTGTTCTCATACGATTGTACATTTCTAACAGCAAATTCTCATGTTGTTTTCTTACTTGATTATGTTAAGAATTATTAACTATTACTCCTGGCTAGTTCTATGTTTTTTTTTTACCTTTTAATTTAAACTTGTAACATTTAATAACATATAGATACTAATAGATAATTTGCCCTTTACGGTTACATGTAATCAAACATAATTTTTTAAATGACATTGGGAAGATGCCGCCGACGAATTGAATAACGTAATAGATTACGGTAGTGTAATGCGAAGATGATAAGGTTATGGAAGATGTAGTTACATTAATTGAATCAAATTATTCATGTTACCACAAAATGTTAACCGCAATTGAATTGACGTCTTGTTTATTATATTTGGTAATCGTAAAGCCTAAACAAATTAGTATATAATTAAGTATGCAAAATTTTAAGATATTCCTGTGCGTTCTGTAAAAATATTCTAAAATATGTATGTATTATGCTTGCAAATGGTTAAAATATTTTACGTAAGTATTCTTTAGATTCAGCATAAATATACGCCGTTATTTGTTTATTAATGTATTATCCCTATATACTCGTACATCATAAATTAACAATGCTTGACAATAAAAGGCATATTAATCCATAACAATGTAAAAAGTGGGAAAGTTTGTTTATTTGTTTGTTCCAACAGATTTCTGGGACAAAAATAATTTTCATGTTAGAAAGCCGATAGTTTGAGAAAGATTGTTGGCTATATATTTTCACGCTACGATTCATATAGACGGCGCAGTGATACAGAGGCCATATAACAAGACTACACGTGGAATTCCTTTGTAATTAATTAACAATTACAATGGGGTTGGTAAATATTAGGATAAACCGTCCTTATACCTTGCAACCGTATTACATCCACTATTTAGCTTTTGCTTTCCAAAAAAATTAATTCCCCGTGGAAATACATTTTGCCATTACCAAGAGCAAAATATATTTTGATCGAGAATTAGATAACAAACAAATAACAATAACAAACCTCCGGGCATATTGGGATCGATTTAACAGAAGAATGTTTTTATTACGCCAACTTCATATCGCTTTGTATAGATCATACACTAGTCAAAATCAATCTATACTTCTACCCGAGGGAAATAAAACAAAGGATGTAGTATATTCTGAAGCACTATAAATAAGTGATCTTGTACGGAATGAAGAAATATCTAATTTAAATATAATTAAATGAAAATATAGGTCGTAAGTAGTTAATTCTGGAACCCGAGGCATACAATTTATCATAAAAAAATTCGAGAAAATTTACTAAAACGCATATACCATATACATTAAAGTATGGCAAAAGAAGTAGTAAGCATACATTGAAATTATACACATAATACTCCTTTGGAAACCATTCAAATAATAAATCATAATACAACATTCGGATTGTGTAATAAATACAGAAATAAAAAATCGATCAACTCAAATCAATCAATAACTCATCTCTCTATGAATATGTATAGCGATCAGACTCCACCATCAGCTCCATGCGAAGCAGCATCATCTTCGCCTGCGAAGAGGCTCACCCTGAGCGGGAACCGGCAGTCGGTCGCTCCGCCGCCGACCGTAATGCCAATGTCGCGATCGATTTTGAAATCGTTTCACATGCTGCGGCTCTCGTTATTAATAATTCTCCCTAATTAGAATAGCATCGGACGCCTGCCGCCGTTACGAAACGTCGTGTTGTTTACGCGTTGGACGAGTTTTGAATGTCATATTTGACCATATGGAGATGAAACTAGGTGTTGAGATGAGATCTCACCGAATTAAATTTGTATTGGTTTGAATAAAATTCATATACAAAACAAAATCGATGTTTATTTTTTCCATATCACGTATGCAACTAATTTTTTCTTTTAAGTCAGACTCAAGAATAAATCTAAATTAAAACATTCTAGGGAAATCATATCATATTATTAAAGAAAATTATCTAGCAAGGAAGCCTTCCATTTATCACATCTGAATTGAATTTGGTAGAAAATACGAAACGTATTATAAATTTGAATCGAAAATTGGACGTACATTTGAATGAATTATTTTTAAATCTATACTTCAAAAAGGAAATTATTCGTCTAGTTCTAAGAATTGAATTCCGAAATTATTCTCTTTAATATAAAAAAGTATCTTATCTGTCCTTGAATCGTTTTAACACAGTCAGTACAAAAATTGTTAAATATTTAGGTTTAAAAAAGAAATTAACTTCATTTAGTATTTAAAGCTTTTAAAAAGAAAAGTTTGATGGAATTACCACACAGGGGTGTAATTGTAAAAATTTTAAAAACACTGTGACATTTCGTCTGAACTCATACAAAGTTTATTATTGATTAGAATCTCTTATTTTTCCCTTAACTCTAATTTTAGTTACGAAACCGTTTTTATTATAATTTAATTTCAATAAAATTGTCCATGGTCAGCTTAAATCATTTTTTTACGATATTATTTAATATCACGGCCTGAGTAATTTGCCAAACTTGCACCACCCGAGAAAATACCCTTAATCTTCCGTCTTAGTGAAAACTTAAAAGCTAAATATCTCGTGAATCGTTAATACTACGTCAAAAATATTGAAATTCGTTTTGTAGAACATTCTATTCTCTGTTACGTTATCGGTTGTTAAGTGGAGACTATGAGAGAAAAACGCTCCACTGGAAAATTAGTCCGAAGTAGATATATGTAGCACATAATAGAGAATTTGTTTCTATATTACAGACTAAAGAAGGTTCGTACTGAAATTGCAGAATAGATAAATTCGTCGCCGTGGTCTATTGGGTTGATCACAAGGCATACGGTCTGTGACGACGCGGCGCACCTCGGAGACCCGGATTCGATTCCCGGACGTTTAACCAGCAGGGCTGGATCGATGTTATGGTTGGCTGTAAGAGATCGTTCACATAGCAATACTTATTACGTCAATTGCAACTAATACATAAAATCGTCATCCAATTTATTTAAAGCGTGTCAATCGTCAAAACAAATGAAACACATGACGACAGTATTTTAGTTTTCAATATTTAAATGTGACTTCTCTGAACATTACCTCTTTATTTAGATAATAATTATCATATTACAATCTGCAAAGTAATTAGGGAAGTTATAAAATAAACACTCTCCTTGAACATAATTTATTCACAAGAGGGTTAACTGCGAAAACATTTAAGATATCTTACGCAAATTACACAAGAAGAAACCTAAAATAAATCTGAAGTATTTCATGAGCTTAACAGTCAGTGAAAATGAACTGATGTATCCGAGCAAAAGTTTTTTTGTTCTTTGAGAAACACAACCAGTGTATAATGAAAATCTGAATGCAGCAAAACGGTCTTTAAACTATGTTTCAGTAGTTTTCTCTGGAGGGTAAATCTAGTTATTGCTGCTGCCTTATGTGTTAAACTTAAACCGGTGTTGAATTAATTAAGTTGAAATTGTTTTCCAAGCCTTGGGTACTGAAGTTAATTATATCTTTATGCTGAAAATTTCGTTTCAGCAAAAGGCACTTGTAAATTCATAGCTAAGTAAATATTAATTTATAAAAGATTTAATATAGCATACATATAGAATACAAAATGTTAGGTTACCTGTTAAAACCGTATCGTAGAGTATTTTGAATTATTTTATATGAGAGACGCTTTACATAATACAACTATATAGCTTTATCATAACTACCCTCCTGTAAAATATTGGCACATATTTACATAAGTCTCTACTTTATTTAGTGATGACTCATTTAATTTTTTCTCGCTATTTAATATGTATCAAATAGATACATTAAAGTAGATAAATATATAAATAAGTAAATAAAAAGAAGAAAAAGGAAAACATTCCCTCCAACTTCCTAAAAATATATTCATACTACTGTAACCATGCTAAAAAGTAGCAAAGAACTGGACTATACAACCAAATGAATCAATTAATAAGTTTGATAATAAAAATATTTGTCTAACGTTGTGTCCATAATAAATTTTAATAACTACGTAGAACATGGGAGAAACCAAGCTTAGCCTTTACGAATATTTTTCTCTTCTCCGACCCGGATTAGTAGTGGATTGCGGATATGGAACAGCAATTTCTAGTGAGAGATGCATTGTCTTATACGCCGTCAACTTTATTATTCAAAATCGTGACCTAAATAAGTCTCGGAACATTAATTTGATTAATGTAAAGTCGTGAAATGGTATTGTATACTGAGAGGACACGTTGAGAAGTAAAATGCATAGAAGAAATAAACTTAACAAACCAAAGAACCTTAAAAAAAAGAAGTCTTATATAAAATATATTATTATGTAATCTAATGCACACCGATCGCACGGTTAATTTTATAATTGCCTTACTTTCTAAACGCAAAATAAATTGTCGTAAATACAATTAAACTAAACAAATTAGCCAATGAACAACTTTGAAACTATCTGTTAAGATAATTTATGAATATGTTATTGTAAAAATAAAGAGATTGTTTTTTATATATTTCTTTGTTCTTGATAGTGGACGGATTATTAAGGTTGTGAAGTTTATTCAAAGAAAAATTCTATAGACACATGGTTGATATGTTTTCACACGTAATGAGTAATTATCTAATTAATTCAAACATTATATTACGAGTATATCATGCTTATCTATTAACACATTTACTATAGAGTGGAGTTGAGCAAATAAACGTGTATTATACTCAAAATCAATATTTTTATAGGTACATTTTCTAGCCTTTACTGTCATCCATAAAACCAGTTACTGCAATGCCAGTATTTGTTTATAAGATACAAATGCCAATTTTTTTGTCTGGATTTAAAAGATCTTCGTGACAAATCTAATATAACAAATGGAATACAAACACCAGGGTAAATAAATTATTTAATCAGTTACTAAATAGCAAACACTAAGATTAATCGAAGTGGGAAGATAACTGTTTATAAATGAGAGGCTATAAATAATATAATTACTCGTCATCTGTCTTTGTTGTTTTCAGATTTAAAGCCAAAAGCTCACATCAAATTGAAGATTTTTAAAAGACATTTCTCTCGCGTTGATAAATGAAATACTGATTTGTAATTCTTCAACTTTTCTTCAGTTGAGGATTCTGTTCTGGTTTATCCTTTTCATTCGAGTTGATGAAAATATTTTTGAGAAAAAATATTGTGCGAAATTAAAATTTATACTACTAATAAAAAGTAATGACTAAAAAATTACAGTCTGTTGTGAAAATGATATACATGCATGACGTATTACCTCATATCTCCAGTTTTTCCCAGCCAATTTGAATGACACTTTTTCTTGTATTTGGAAGGAAATATTTCTAGCATAGTTCCGAGAAAAATTAGTTAGAATCTGATCATGGAAATTAAATTTATAAGAATTGCTCAGCACTGAATAGCACAGGTACGTGATCGAGTTTGGATGATATATCTCCAATCAATTTGAATGATTCTTTGTCTTTGCAAGGGTACATTTCCAACAGATTTCCATGAAACTTTGGTTATCAGACCATGGAAATTAAAACTATACCACATAATTACTTAATATAGAACAGCACAATGACGTGATCGAGCTTACCCACATCATCGGTTCGTTCAATTTGGATGATTGTTTTTTTTTATTTGGAAAGGTATACTCTCAATATGATACAATAAAAATTTGTTTAAAACCTGAATAGAAAAATTTAAGATATTCTACAAAATTCCTCGATATTGAACAGCAAAAGTGCCGAGATCGAGTTTGGATGATACCGGTTTTGTAATAATCTAATAAGTTACGAGTGACGTAAATTTGCTCATTAGCATAATAAAGAATGCAATGATGGAACCGAAAAATAATAACAAGAACGCTTCAATTATGAGGGGCAAACTCGTTGGTTTTGGACTCGTTTGACTTGTCTTGATGTATTTTAACCCATATTTCTTGCATTTATAAACCAATTTGGTTTATTTTTTATTTCTTATTTGAAATTCAAAATGCACTATAAAATTGTTCGAAAATGTACAGCATAATGCTGTGACCGAATGCAGATTATATAGGTCTATTGATGATCAAATAATAAAGTCTTTTAAAGTTTTGACACGACTAAGGGCAACATACATCTACCATTTACCAAAAGCAGAGTACAGTGATGGAGCCTGGAGCTGGTAGCAGAAACTTTTCAGTGATGAAATGTAAATTCCTCAAGTTTGTACTGGTTATACTTGTCTTGACATGAGCAAAAAAATAACAAAGTAAATAGGTACTAAGGTATTAATTGGCAAGTGGATAAATAAATAAGTGCAGATATAAACAAACGTGCGAAGGGTCTAAATATTGTCCAGAAATATAAAGAAGCATGTAACTAGGATATTAGTAGGCGGATAAATAGTATATAAATATATATAGAAGCTTGAAACACTGTTTACGAAAAAGCCAAAAGAGACAATGTGATTTATATGCCCCTATGTATGTTTGTAGACATACATGTATATATTTAAGTTCATAAAACATAAGAAACTTCTGTTCCAATTCCAATAAATAAGATATTAATATTGAATTCGTGGAGATGTTTAGAGGCTGCGCGAAATGAAATGTAGCATTCATCTTTGATGTGCACATTTTCACACACGTATATCCGAAACAAGAATGAAACGTCTCCATTCTTCTTCGTCGAAGAATGACTTGGCACCGACTTCAAAAACTCTAGTATTAGCAGTATTTTAAAAATGATTTATGTTCGGAAACGATATTGTACCGCAAAAGTCTCAACCGGGTACTGGTATTTTCATTTTTTTTAACCGACTTCAAAAAAGGAGGAGGTTCTCAATTCATCGTAATATTTTTGTTAAGTATCTTCAGTGAATTCTTTACTGAGTGAATCGATTTGAATGATTCATTTTATTTGAAACAGAATGCTTTATTTGTGGTCCCATATAAATATGATTATGATCTGATGATGAAGTCCGGAAATGAACGTATCTCCTTGACAAATGACAATAAATCGACTATGATTCAAAATATTTGCTACGAGTAGTTGTTACTTTGCAAAATAATTACAGATTAGGGTGTGATGATGAGTTCTGGGGACGGACAATGGAAGTCCTTAACGCATGTTAGTAAATCAACGGTGATTAAAGATATTTGCTACTATTAGTTGTTATTTTGCAAAATAAATACACCATTGACCAAGTCAGGGTCTGATGATGAGTTCTGGAGACGTGAACAATAGAACTCTTCAACGGATGGTAGTAAATTAACGTGATTCAAGATATTTGCTACTGGTAGTTGTTACTTTGCAAATTAACTACATCATCGACTATTTCAGAATCTGATAGTTGTAAATCAGGCGTAATTCAAGATACTGGTAATTTTTAATTTGCAAAATAACTGCACCATCGACTAGGTTAGGGTCTAATGAGTTCCGAAAATGAATAATGCAACTCCATTACGGATGGTAGTAAGCCAATCGTGTTTCAATATATTTGCTATTAGTTAGTTGTTACTTTAGTTATTACTTTTCAAAATCTGATACTGAATTTAGGATATGGAGAATGGAACTTCTTAACGGCTAATAGCTAACCACTAACGGGTATTACTTTTGCTTCGTTTCTGTGTGTTTTTTTGATAACCAACTTTAGACAAGGAGGACAATATCTATTTATTGGCTATTATCAATAACTTTTAATAATTATACAATATTTTAAGAAAGAAAATAACTGAATATTAGTTATAGTGTGGAATCATCAAACATTATTAATCACTAAAAATTCTAAAATAAAATATCTTTTAAAAAACCGTCTTTAAAAAAGTAGATACTAAAAATAAAAAATAATAAATTCAAAATAGGTACCTACTTATTTGCAATAAATAACTAAGTTACTCTTATTTTTGAAGTCGGTGCCAGCACCATCGATCAACTGAAACAAATATAGTTTTTTTTATTATAAATTCTCCTTTTAGGAATCTATTTTGTATCATGCGTATATTACGAGAAAAGGTTTTAAATTTACATTATAAATTAACTTGAATTACAAAATTTGTTTAAGTTGGCCGACTGTGTTGGCACCAACAATGCTGGCTACCAAAAACAAGTAACTTAGTTATTTATTGCGAATAAGTAGGTTCCTATTTTGAATAAATTATTTTTTACTTTTTAGTGCCTACTTTTTTTAATTCCGCTTTTTAAAAGGTATTTTATATACTTTCCAGCACGCTTCTTATTCTCTGGTTCTGTGGAGTCGGTACAACTTACTATTATTTTTACAATATAATCCGTATTGTAATATTTTCTCAAAAATACTTACTGTAACTTATACGGATTCCTGAAAATCGTCTTCGGAGAAGTTCGACTTCGAACTTAAAGTTTTTGAAACCAATATTACAATAGATAAATTACATTTAAATTATTACTCCTCTCACTTTAATAATAAACGTGATAAACTTCTTTATAAGAGATGAAAGAACACTTTTTAATGGAACCAATGGCATTGTAGTTCCATCACATCTAAAGACATTATTACTCCTCTCACTTGAATATTAAATGTGATAATAACTTTTTAATAGAACCAATGGCAACATAGTTCCATCACATATACATTATTACTCTCCCCACTTGAATATTAAATGTGATAAACTTGTTTATAAGAGATATACTTTTATATAACGAATAACTTATAAAGAATAACTTTTTAAAATAACTAAATTAGGCGCGCGCTTGCTAATTATTTCCATAGATGGCAATGAGCATTACAACAGCATTGTGCAAAATTATTAAGATAATTATATTAAATTACTTTTGTAACTACTTACTAATGCAAGTGAAGCGTAGTTAGCTTCACTTGCATTAGTAAAACACGTTTGTACTTATATAGATATTTATAAAACTCCGTTTATTTAGCATATTATTTAAATACATCTCTAACACTCACTTTAAAGTAAAAAGTTTCAGAAGCCACATGCACAACTTTTTTCTATACATTCACATCATCTTCACTCTTTTGTCGTTACTAATGGCCGCATAGTGCTTTGTAACTTAGGCCTGACTATATTGGTGAAAACCGTATCTAAAAAAGATGCTTCGTTTCAAGTAATATTAAAAATATGGACTGAATTTTATGTGAATAAAAGTAATTTTAATAGATAATAAGCTCTATCCACATCATGGCCCCATACTATTTTTTTTAACTTATATTCGTTCTAATGCCACTACAAAATTATAATTTAAAAAGCTATGTATTGGATGCTATATGTTTTTTTAACCAAAGCCAAACAACATTTTCCGTCACTGGTTGGACATTGCCCGAAAATCCATAGATGTAAAGTTTTTACGACGTAAAGTTAGTATCTAGTGACCTTTCCGAATTGTTTCAAGGACGTTTCGTTATCGTCACAGCGGAATGTTGAAGATTATGATGAAGTTGTTGGCGATGTTCTTCGCGAAGGCACAAAGGTAACTGGCAGTTCCACGAAGCGCGGCTTACATTAGGATGATAGTTAATAGACTACCCAACATCTCAAGCGTGGAGGTCAAGTGAACGGATCAAATTTTTTTTGTTTAATTTTGCAGTCTGATGTTGTCGTGATCGATATTTTATAGATTCATTAATTTCAAACATGATACTAAATTGAGACTAATAAAATTAGATCCAATTAACTCGGGCAGTAAACGAATTCGGTTTGGTCATTTTGAAAATGTTATTGTAAAAGACCAGTCCGGAATCGCTTACTGCACGAGTTATGTAAACGTGTATTTAGCCAAATTTCAATATCGTCAAATGCATTTCTTTTGTTTATTTACCACCATATATCTCTGAAAGCTCAAAATAAGCACAGCGAATTTTCAGCACCAAAACATATTTTGATACATGCTGAAATCAGAGAGCTAGTTTCAAAAGCTTCTTCTTATTGTAAAAACCTGTCATCATATCAATATTCCAGTCAGTTTTGGAAATAAATATCTAAATTAAATTTTTCCAACATTTTAGTATACATTTCCGAAAATATGTTACTTAGAACTCTGAAAAATGTTTTAATCTCCTTATAGCTCTTTCAAACGATGACCCACACGATTTTTAATAAAATCATAAATATTTTAAAGTTTCGGTATATGTGTCAGAACTATGGCAATACTTCTGCATAATACACAGGTTAATATGATATATTAATAAACCAATTTCAAGTTTCTATGTAAAACGGTTCCTCAGAAAATCGACTGTAACAGTCAGATGGGACTAATTTTATGAAGGTTCCGTTTTTCCTTTTGAGAAATGGAACACTAAAAACTTTGTCTCAAACAGTTTCGACAAATGATTTTAATTTTCTCTCGCTGATTTTAATGTATGATAAATAGAATTATGTTTTAGGATTCAATAAATGACGTAGCAAAATTCAGGTGTGCGATATACCTGTTTGCTCTCCTGATAAAAGCATTGTATCGAACTCCGATGTAAATGGGATGAAAAATGTGTATCCTCCAATGTAATATTGTAAGTATGGTATATGGCCATTAATGCAGTTTGTATAATGTCACCATAAAACCTATTTTATTTTTGGGAGAAACAGGTTTTTTTCTTGCTGTTTCATAATGACACTTTAAATGTTGTCATCTCTTGTCCACTAGTTTACCTCATTTCTCCTCATTCAAAGATTGCACCTGCAGCTACACTAAACCATGAGAACCCAAAGGCCGTTATCGAATATGCATTAATATCCTCGTCAACCATGACATTTCGTTGTGGAATGGAACATCGATGGATTTTATTCGCTCTTCATCAGCTGGGTGTATTTTTATTGTTTTTTTTTAGTAAAGCCAGATTCACACCCATTTTTTCTTGGCTGAATTACTTATTGAATTGTCGTAATACCAATTGAGAGCAAAGCGTCCCTTTAAACTCTGCAGGTTAGAATGCGGACTCAATTTCAAATGAAATGCCTAATGGTGACATCGGTTTTTGTATTTCGCTGGGTGACAAAATTCTTCAAAATTATAGACGTATAAGTAATTAATGTGTATTATATAGTGGCAACCAACCTTTGCACGGATTGACATATATTTCTTGCGTCTTAATGCATTCTGTGTCAATTCGTGAAAGTTTGCGCGTTTAGCTTTGCTTACTCGTAGCTGTCGTCATAACATTTAAGATCTTCGTCAGAAAACTGCAGTAGGTAACGGAAATTTTATCAATATTAGTTGAAAAAAATCTATATAACATTTGATTTTTTGACAGTGAAACGTTCTTTAAGCATTTTATGTAATAATCTTATAAACGCATATTCTGTCCAAGACCTTATTGTAGAACTTTTTGAAATGACAATGTTGCCGTACATTGTTTCAATTTATCTCCAACGATTTAAGCAGCTCACAACAAGATACGTCTCCAACGAATGCTTTTTCCCGACTTTTCCAACATTGTTACGTTTTTTATATATTTAAAGCAAGTCCCTTAGTGAAAATTGAATAAAATCGGTTGATTAATTACTATGAAAATCGCATATATGCAGAAAGGTGATGCGGCGAATGACATTGTATTATAATATATATGTAGATGCTTCAGAATAGGATTTAAATTAGTACATAGTCAAAATTTAAAAAGTTATTTTCTTCTTCCTCCCCGTAATTGTAAAGCAAAAACAAAAACACATTTTCGCACGTCCCGTTGAGTGGAGGATAATTTGTTTTTACTGAAAATAAGATTCCATTTTTTTATCTTTAAAAAAAATACAATTAGGTCATTCTCAATATGTTGCCTAATGACCAATATTCAGTGATATAATTTTCCCGCACAATTGCTGACATTAGTGTCGATGTAACCGATGAATTTCCATTTTTTTTCATTTTAAACACTGGAATAAAAAATCGATCAAGTTCGAGCTATACTTGTATAATTAGTGATTCTAACTTTATGCTTAAAGGGGCCCGTTTGCTGCGCTACCCGACGCCGACCGCCGTATTACATTGCGTATGCACAAAGATACGACAGGCTTTTCGACTGAGCCAAATTGAATATTTTGAAAATGTGTAAGGAGAAAAGTTCTTTCTTACATTGTGAAAAATATTTTTGTAGAGTAAATTTTTCTCAATAAACAACAGTTCAACAGTAATAAGGAAAAAAATAATGAAGTTGTTTATAAAAATTATTCGCGTTGGATTTTTCAAACCTGATAATTTTCGTTTAGTCTATTCAACGTATTTTTACTGTACTTAAGCGCGTTTGCAACTTTGAAGCCTACGCATGTGCTGCATGTACTTCAGCAGTGAGTAAATTTATTATATGAGTAAATTTATTATTATATATTTAATATATATTTGTCTCTCCCTCTCCCTCTCCCTCTCTCTCTCTCTCTCTCTTTCTCTCTCTCTGTCATTTTTAACTTAATATATACTTACAAATCGAGGTTTAGTTGGCCAAAGAATTTTCACTTCTTTCACGTGGGCTGATTTGCACGCGCTCATTTGTTTCACTTTCTTAATAATTACGGTTAGATGTTTGTGAAATTAACTGCTATGAAAAAAACAGTAATTTGCCTTGTAATTTCAGCATTTTCAATTTTGTAATTAACGTATCGTAAAGATAAAAAATATTTATTTATTTATCAAACCATTCCTCCTTATATAAATCGCATCGGGAAACTTTTCTAAATGTTATGTACTTAGGTGTCAAAGAGATATATAATTTATAAAAATGCAATAATCAATGTTTATTATATAAACTGATTGCATATATATAAATTAAGTGAACAGATATTATTACTGTGTAAACAAAACATCTGCTCATAGTGTTAGCATAGCGTAAACACATTCGCAACGCATTGTTTGCGTGCATTTCATATTCGCTATTGCCAAAGCCGTTTTCGTTTTGTAATGTTAAGCCGATAGACCAGATGCATAAAGATTACCCAATATAATTTATGTCGTTTTTTATTATAGGTACTTAAGCTCGCGCATAAGTCGATGTGTTTGATGAGAAATTTATTTCAATGAAATGATCGATTTTGCAATTTTGTTTTCAATCGCGGCATTAAACCACAGCAATGATTCGTGAATTTATAATGTGAAACTGTATATATATATATATATATATATATATATTTGTTTTAATCCATGACAGTATATAAATTGTCAAGTTATCCCCCTGTGTACGTGTAATCTTACAAAAAATCGAAAACAATGCTATTAGTGATCAGTTCGGACACAGTATTAAATGGATGTGTTGTTGCAATTAGGAAGGAAGCATTAAGAAAATAAAAACAATATATTATACATACTTTTAATCTTCAATATTCTATTCTTTTAATAACAAAATCTCCGGTCAAATTACAAGAGGTATACCAAAGGATTGTAGAGCTATGTCAAAACTATGGTTATATATTTATATAAACTACGATTTATTTATTTAATTTACTAGGAATTATAAAATTGACAACGAGTTTATCAATCTTATTACTTTCTATTACGATCTCGATTACGCGAAGTTGTAACAGTAAAAATCTTCGACTCCGATTTTTTTTCGACTCTCCCTCTGTCCAAAATTCTTTATGTTTCAAGTGAGTATATGACATAAAACTTTCATTTTTTTTGCTGCAAAAGAGATGCTCAAAATTTAAGGTTTACAATCAATAATTTATAATATGGAAATTTTTTATTAATATGCATACAATAATTTTCTCAATAATAATTGAAATCAACTTAATCCATTTAATTAAGCGAAACTTTATCGATGTAATTAATAAACTTCTTTTAAATATAAACACATATCGCATAATTCTCAAAAAAAATTAAAAATATATTTTACGAAAAAAATTGCTTGATATTTATTATTTAAAAGTAATTTTTGTTGTTATTTAGGTAATTTCTGAGTTCATCATCAGGATAATGACAGTTTAACTATAATTTTAATAAGGGATTAATTTGAAATGTAATCTTATAAACAATACCTTAATAGCTTCACTATACCTTCAGCCAAAACAGCTTACATAATTTTAACGATGTGTACTAACATTTTTGTACTGATTTTACTAACATTTTTCAAAAATTTAATAAATTAATTATTTGTCAATTCAATTTATGCGACCGGACAAAGGATCCGATTGCTTCATATTCATGAAATACTCATATAGGGATCGTTATATTATATGCAATAGCATTGTTATTTCTTTAATAACTATGCTCTCACATAAAACCTCGTTACGTGTTACACATTTCCCGATAGACCCACTTTTACCATGTCAATCTTAAGATTGATCTTGTACAAGTTATTGCGTTGCCAAAGGTCACGAATAGTATTAAAAAAAATTTAAAAACATGTATTATTTTACAATAAACAATGATAATTAATGATAAAACATCTATTAATGTTATATTAAACGAACGTTTAAATTATTGAACAAAATAAATATTCATAGAGGCTATTGAGAATCCAAATAAAATTGGAATATTTAAAATCTGTCAACTTATCAAAAATTCAAATTAATCAGCTACGAACTGTATAATTTTCAATAATTAAAAATAAATAAATAATAAAACCAACACATGTCTGCGTTTGTGTGTGTGTGTGTGTGAAATCTGTGAGATTGGACCATGGAATTTCGGACTATAATTACTGTTACCATTTTTAATAGACGTATGCAAGTACGTGTATGCGTGCATGCGTGAATGTGTGGTGTATGCGTGCATGCGTGAATGTGTGGTGTATGCGTGCATGCGTGAATGTGTGGTGTATGCGTGCATGCGTGAATGTGTGGTGTATGCGGCATGCGTGAATGTGTGGTGTATGCGTGCATGCGTGAATATGTGGCATGCGTGTATTTGCCAATATATGAATGTACGAATAGCTTATTTACATACATAATGTGTGTATGATTATTTAAATATATAAATAATTTCAATAGCATTAAATTTATGAATTCAGATCTTTCATTCTTCTCGATATGATATTTTTTTATGATTTGCCACAAACTGCTACCGCATGTTCATGCTTCCGCAGTTCATTGTATATATGTTTTTAATATATCATGTACAAATGCAACCTTTAATTGCTTTAATAATTTTAGAGTTATTACCGTGAAAAAATATAGAGTGCGGTTAAATTAAAACTATGTAATACAAGATCACTTTTGCATCGTCTCGTCTAAAACTAATTATTTTATAGCTACCCTAATCATTTTCACAGAAAATATTTATCCCAAATTAATTTTAAGAATATTTAGAGCTACAGTGGTAAAAACAGTCGGTTACGGCGGTGGCTTATAAATACAGTGGTCACAAGTCAATAATTATCGAACCATAGAAAAAATGGAGTTGCTGTATAAATATTAATAATAATAATGAAAATACAAACGATGGAGGAAATTTTAAGATATTAAACCATAATAAAAGAAAACGTGATATAGAGACATTGAAAATCATTTATATTTAAATAGCATTTAATTAAATAATGCATTTAGTACCTTTCGAAAAAAATTTTGAGCAAAAAGCTATTAAGGCTTCATTAAACCAAAATTAAGTTTTCGTTATCGTAGCGTCACTCTTATTAAATTTCATATCGGTTTGTTAGTCTAACAAGACTGAGGTGGGTGGTTACTCCACAATCTTTAGGTCGAAGAATAATAATCGATTGACATTACCACTGAAATTGCGTAGTCTAAATCTACAATTTTTTATTTGCACTAATTTGAGCAGGAATACAATTAATACAAAAACTACGATAAAAATAATTTCAGAATATACAAAACTGTAATTATATATCTTAAATATATTTTAATATATCCACCATAATAATGTTGGTTTAAAATGTAACTTTGTAAAATAAATTGGGACAAATAAGTAACTATGAAACCTTGATGAAATTTGGAAATTTAAAGTAGTCTCATAATAATTTGGAAAACCCTTAGTACAGAAACTCTTAGTAGATCCATTGATAAATAAGACTTTAGGAAATTAAACCGCTTTCAAATAAGTTCTCAATAATAAACGCAGTGAAAAGTCTAAACTAACGATATACTAGTACTGAATATATTTAGCGTTATTTTTTTGAAAATTAATTTTAAATTAAAGTAATGTACCAGTACTTAATCACAACTTTTGCAGTACAATGTTATTTCCAAACATAAATTAATTTGGAAAACACTACTACTGTGAGATATTTTAGGAATCGACGTCAAGTCAACGCCTAATATCTCTAATACTACCGCAAAATACAAATCTTTTGTACATAAATATCCCACAAACTAAATATGCACATCTGTATAAATATATATATATATATATATATATATGTGTGTGTGTGTGTGTGTGTGTATATATATATATATATATTTAATCTTATTCAAATACATTCTTAAAACTGTAATGTATTATTAATGTTAAAAGAACTTAGTTGCGATATTGAATAAAAAGGTGAGGAAAATGAATATGTGTGAGAATGTTCCGGAAAATGTTGAAATTTCTTCAATTTCAAGAATTTTCTAGAAAAAACCGGAACTTCTAGATGGAAAGTCATACATTTTAAGGTCGACTAATTTCAACACCCATATCTTACACACCCTTATAGTTATCGGCACGCAACCACCATAGTGCAAGATGGGAGGGTCGAGACCACTACCACACACAAATTCCGTTGGTCTGCGGTAGGTAGTTTTGGCTGCAGAGTGGAATATAGGCGTACACACGACTAATTTTATATTATATATATAGTATGTCTATATATATTATATAAAATTATGTCTCTTTACAGTATGTCAGTGTACACCATACTGTTTATCTAATAACCATATGAGAGGATGATAACAATTATTAAATTATGGACACTTCCACTCAATTATATAATTTTTTTATTTAACATCATGTAAATGAGAGAATGTTATGACTTCCCAAAAATCTATTTATGAAAAGAGTAGAGTTCATTATTGTCATCAAAACAGTTGAATGTCATACTCGAGTGTTTATGCTAGTCCCGTTAAATAAATCCTGTTCTAGCCCGGCAAGCTGTTGTCTCTTAGTGCAGCATCTTCACGAAACTATATATATCGATTACGAGTTTGCAAATATCGGTTATTCGCATGACGATGACGCCAGCACAGCTCTCGAGCTTAAATCACTGGCGGGCTTATTAACTTTTTTGTTTCACTTGTTATTTAATGACAGTTATTAAACACTCGGTGGACAAATATCCGTGGTTGAATTAATGCTTAAGAGACGTAATAAAAATCCCGTATCACCTTCAATGAAAAAGTGTGGAAAACCAATGAGATTCGATGAAGGCTTCTCGATATATGTTATATTGAGAGGCCTTCCCAATTATTAATTGTCGTCTAATTTCTGTGAAATAGGTATTTTATTTCCATATATTTTATGTCAACTATGTGTCGTCTTATAAAAATACCTAGTAACAGTAATGTTTACATCAATTTTAAAACAGTATTTAATACACTTTGGTAAAATTAGCTATAACGATCTTGCAACATAATGTGAGTTTCTAAATTAACGTAACTAACACGATTCCTGATAGATAGTCACGACTTGACTTTGTCAATCGTTTTTTACATGGATTGTCAGTCCGTTTATCATATTACCACTACTTTGGAATATATTTTTAAATCGATTTTGTAGTTTCAGACCTAATTCGATTGTAAAATCTAACAGTTCCATTTAAACACAGCGCCATTGTACACAGCACTTACTTTTAAACTGATGGCCCTTGCCCGATATAAATTTTAGAAATATTGTTTGTCAAATTTCGTTTTTCAATTGGTTCCTTAGAGTAAATGTTTATGTTTATATACATATTTAATTATAATTTTGGAATTATTGGCTAAGAAACTACTAGATGCTAGGTTACGTGTGTGATTACGATAGATGCTATATTACCGGTTGGTATTTTTTTTTGGTTTTTATCTTACAATTTTGTATGCTGACTTATGTGAAAAATAATGAGGAAGGTCGACCTCAAGTAAAAAGGGAAAAGGTTAGGTAAAGAGAGGTACTTACCTGCGAGAGCATTATGTAATTCTGAGAAACAGAATTATACAGACTTACCTGCAAGCACATTATATAATTCTGCTTCTGAGAATTATATAATGCGATTGCAAATAAGTCTCCCTCTTTAACTAACCTTTCCCTTTTTAATTGAGGTCGACCCTCCTCATAAGTAAGCGTATAAAATTGTAAGGTAAAGCCCATATAAAAAAGCTCAATCGGTAATGTAGCATCTACCATAATCACACATATAATCTAGCATCCAGTACGAAAGAATATAACGTCTGTATAATCAGATTTTTCCAATGCATTTCTCCAAAGTTTAGTAAATCAATACAACGTATTCTAAGACATGATCAAATAAATTCTATAAACAAAAAAATGATGAACATAAAGACGCGTCATAGACGGCAACCGCCGGGCCCGGGTTTGAAATAAGAGAACGCGGATATATTTTATATGCAAGCGAGCGGTACGAAACGACGCCAACGGACGCTAGGCGGTCTACGTTCACAACGACGCGCCTCTATTTCAATGGAATTTATTTTAAATCGTATTACGTCTTGGCTTTCGCCTATCTGATTTTAATGACACAAGTTCAAATTATGGTATTAAGTCTTGTATATAGCCCTTTTTCTTTTAATAAACCCCGATCCTTTTTAACTCCAACTTTTTCTGGACTGATTACATATTAATAATTTCATAAGAGTTGTTTAATTCATCAGTTCTTATAAAGTCAAATAAAAAAAGCTAATGTATAAACGGAAACTGCGGTTTTATTACATTGGTTTATTTCTCAGCATTTACTTCGTTAGTTTAGGGCCACAACAATTATTATGCTCATTTCTTATTGCTTCAATTAAAGTTTGAATAGATTCAAAAATAAAATACGAATTTGAAATTCGTGAACTTTAGAATAATTATGGCGCTATTAAAAAACAAAAGTAAATTCAAATAAACCAGAGTAGTCTTTCGTAATGAGATGCTTATGGTTATACATATGAAAATTTAAGCAAACGTAAAAAAAACAATTAAAGAAATAGCCGAGTGCAAGTCTGACTCCCACATCGAGAGATCCGTATCTCGTTTAAAGTGAAATTACTTTGTTTTCATAAGTCACCACTAACATGTACTTCCTAACGCAATAAATATTTAATAAGAACTAATATAATTAAGTATGGACAAGAGGGGGGGAGGGGGCATACGTATTATCGTTTATATCTCAAAAGCGAAGACATCTTGAATCATCGTTAAAGTTTTCTGGCAAACTTTGCAAGGACTTCTAAAAACCCTATTTTTTCATAATTTTAAATCCAGTAGTTACAAAAATAAAGAAAGGGGTACGTATTTTTGTGCCCCTGTTTCAGTATGTCTGTGAAGATATATTATCTTAAATTATGAATATATTTTGAGATTCTCGTAACTGGTCCTTTCCTTTCAAAATATACCCCACACTACTTAGATTAAAATAAACAAAAGGGAAAATACAGTGCGCTTTAACGGTCGGCGGTCCGCGTGAACCAGGTCCAATGGACCTAGTTGTGTTTTGTTTAATTCAGTCGTACGCCGACCGGTTGTTCATATAGACGTAGGGTTCTTGAAATTAAAATTGCCAATATTTTCAGTGAGTCCAAAAATCCTGTCTAATGCTCTTACCACATGCCTTATCCGATTACAAAAAAAAACAGGACGCATAGCTACTTTTTATGTGTATACATAAAAATATTATAAGATTTCAAAAATATATTTTCTTTTATTACCAACATGTTTGAATGACGCGCACCATAAGAAGCTATAGTACTAACAATGCAATCGGTGCAAATTGTCAATTTGCTGTAGGTAATATCTTGATTCACTCGCGCTACAGTCACAATGCATCGCTTTGTCTCTTTCGGTTAATTTTAAATGTCGTCAATTTGTGATTGCAGTTGTGAGAGTTTATGTACGTGTAAGTGTACCTATGCCCGTTTTGTATTTACATAAAGTAAGAGTGTACCGTATCTTTCCTTTTTTTATCTAAGCCCACAAATATTCGAATAGTTAAGCCCGTTGAAAAGTTAAAAGTTCCTCCCGCCTCCTTCCTAAAATTTCCATAAAAATATTTTTGATGGAAGTGATTGAAATATCTAGGGTTAATATTCTTTATTTCTATGCTAAATTTTGAGTTTCTCTCTCAAGCGCTTTCTCACAAAAACAGCTACGATAAGGGTTACACTTTAAGGAAGTGAACCCCAAAAGATACGTATACTGAATATTATTATATCTACAAAGAAGTAAAAATAATTACATAAAAAATCTTAAGAATTCCTACCATAATAAGGATAAGTTTAACATGAAAGCAATATTAGTATAAACAATTTCTTCTTTATTCTCAAAGCTGACTTTCGTTTTCAAAATTCGCTAGTCGCTACATACACTGACTACTACAACATGGAAAACAACATTAATGTATGGATAATGACAAAACTATCGCATTGAAGTTTAAAAAGACGTGAGAAATTTGATTGAAATTTTATTCATGTCTTTTCCAACATTGTAGTTGGAAATGTCATGAATAGGTAAAAGAGGTCACTTGGAATGCAGGGATCTCAAATATTGACAAACAACGTTAGTAGGATAAAAGAAAGAGTAGAAAACGAAAAGTCGCAGTCTTCTTTAAAAAAAATTATGTGAGAAATTATATGAAGAAAAGATGTGTGAAATGTGTAATTAAGTAAACAAAGAAAATAATTAATAAAATAAATGTTTATTTTAAATTTCTAAATACATTTATATTCTGTATCTGCGTACATGGTATTGCACCTCCAACACGAAACGCTGTACAACTATTTTGATATTCACACAACTGAGCTCCAATAAATATTGGAAGTGCGAATTTTTATCATGTAGAGAAACGATTTTTGTACTTGATTATAATTTATTACAAACTTGAAGTTCCATAGTATTTTCTGAGATACTTGATTTTGAATATCATCAACTTCGTAGCTCGTATAAGCTATGAAACAGAGAGACGATGAAAATTGATAAGTACTAAAAGCTACTAATATTTATAGGTACTAATACTAAAAGTATAGTAGCAGAGCAAAAGCTTAGAAATTTAGAATATAGGTAGATTTTTTAGGATTTCTTTATCAAAAAATCTCTTATGAAAAATATCTGAAAAATATCCACCACGCCTGAGTTCAATCTAACGATAGGTATAGTTATCAAAAATCAGTTAAATACGAGTAGAACTCTCACTACAATAGTTCTGAACCGACATAATCACGTTTAAACATTTAAGGATGTGTAGTATTATCTATTAACTTATTTAGGGGGAAACTGTGTACACTTTTTATTTAAGAGCTAATAACTTCATGTGTAATTAATAAATTAAAATATTAATAATTAGTTATCACAGTCTGGTAGAAAATATAATCATATTAAACTCCACTTTATCATCAAAATAATAAATAAAATTTGTAATATTTCGGCATACTAACCTTTTTTACAAAAACCTATAACTCACAATAATACATACGTTCCGTTAGACGCATATAAATATTTAAGTCTACGTAATATTCCAATGAAATTATTCACAAATATTAATATTATTACTCACCATGTAAATATATAAATATTTTACCTAATATATCTTTCATAGACAATAAACTTACATTTTAAAACACAAAATTTAAAATGAATTTGTATAAAGTTTCTACAAACTTTTTACAGACCGAACTACATGTCGTAAGTCGGTCGACTATTACTCGTAAATTAGTAGTCTACTTAGCTCTAATAATTTTGCTTTTAGTTATGTTATATGTACTACTATTATGAATTCTTTCTGATATTAAAAAATAGCGGTTTAGCTGGTAGAGGTAAGTCACGTGACTCTAACAAAAAATACCATTTTATATATTAATATTTCGTAAACAATTTCCTATATTTTTTAAGCATAACCTGCGTTCCAAATTATTGGTTTTTCTTTTTTATTAAGTTAATTACAATTGTTATTGACGCTACTCTGTTAAGGAGCGGTGAGACGCTCGCATGCAAGACAAGCGCCATCTTGTGAACATAACGGAAATGTAAGTAAGACAAGAGTTGTAAAGCAGGAGAATTGAAAATATAAAGGAACGTTAGTAACAGATGTCTCTGATTTGAAATAAAAATGAAGATTTTAGAAATTACCATACTGAAAAATGTAAACCAATATACATACTGTTTACAATAGGAAATTAATATCGTAATTTAAAACAAAATAAACATCATAAGATCATTGATTTTTAAGCAGATAGCCAATTTAGTTGCTCAAAATCCTTTCTTTATATCTCTTGGTCTTTCATACTAAAGACGAAGGGTTGTAAATCGTACACTTTAAAATATGGATGAATAAATTAGGGTATGTTATTTAGTACACGAGTAAATGTATAAATTAGAAAATTAAGTTAAATAAGGTCTAATATTTTGAGGCGTACTTTCGATTTTACAAAAACGCTAGGGTTTAAGCTATACAATATATATATATATATATATATATATATATATATATATATATGTAAATACATATATATAAATATATATGTATACATATATATATATATATATATATATATATATATATATATATATATGTATGTATATATATATATATATTTATATATATCATATGTATTGTGCAATAAACAGGTTGTTGGTAAATTGGTAGAGCAATATTTTTTCTTATCCTTTTCGAAAATGAAATAATTTATTTGTCAACAACGAAAATTTTTCTTTACTTTTGAAAGTCTTCTCAATCATGATTGCATTTAAAACTTGCATTACTATAAACAGAACCTTCGTAAAAAACGTAAGAAATTAAGAAGACCACTTAATTAACAGTATAATCGAATTGTCTTTGTGCGAAATAATAGTCATCTCATTTCACTATTTGACGCCGAATAGAGTATTCGATACGCTGCACCAGATAATGCTGCGCGGCGCCCGGTGTGCGTCCACTCTAGGACGCTTAACCCTTACGGTGAAGTTGTAATAATATATCTCAAGAACAAGATAATATGGAAAAAATAAATTGTATATAATCGTCTTATGTTCCTCTCACAAATCCATAGAGATTGGCTTTCTATAGCAATTTATACAACACCTCTATTGGCTGGGTGCGTGAGATCGGCGCCGCATAGCGTCAGCAGCTTTATAGGTACAGTTCAAATTAACAGCTCTGGTAAATGTTTACGTGAATAATATAAAAACAACGGAAAATATATAAGTAAATGCTTTTATTAACGAATAATAACAAGATTTTAATTGTTCATAGAAATATATAGAATTTGCCAGAATATATAGCATTTGTTTTAACCTCAACAAAATGAGTAAAATAATGAATGCATTACTCATATTATAACATTTAAAATATAAATAATGTCAGACGGAATGCATTTTATACCATCGATCCATTTATTTTTTTTATCATAAATTTGGATTTTGTTATTTCCTGAAGTATTTTTACAAAACAGTACTATCGTATCATATTTAAAAAATTGGCTTTCAATGCTAAAAAAAATTAGGTATTAGTTCAATGTAGCAAAAATACTAATTTTAGTGTTTTTTTTAAATTAAGACATATTCATAAGAATGACGTTTTTAAAAGCTATGACTCAGTATGCCAAAAATTGATTTTAAAAAAATTTACTAACATTAAATATCTTTATTTTGGTATGGCTGAAGTATTTTTCACAATTTTCACTTTAAATTTATAATTATATACTACACACTCAACAAACATACAAACAGAAATGTTAACAATAACAATTTACAAAGTATTAAATAGATATCTAACTATGACCTTCAATTATTTAGTTTATGATGCATAAATTTTTTAAATTATATTTTCATGCATCCTCTTTAATTACTTTAAATTGCTTGTTTTTTGGCTGATAAACAGTGAAATTCTCATTGTTACTAAAATGCATTCGTTTCCCATTTTTAATTATAATTTTAAAAAATCATCAAAATATAATCATTTAATTATAATTTTAAAAAGATATAATTTATAATTAAAAAAATTATAAAATAAAGATTTAAATCTTAAAATAATAAATTTTTACGATTAGTAGAATTGAATGTTGTTGTTAACATTAAATGAGATAACGTCATATTTTTAAAATTATTATTACCTTACTATCAACATTCATATTTATATGTCTGTTAAATATGTAATATCTCATTATAAATATAAAGTGAAAATAGTGAAACAAATTTGTAATATCAGAAATGGAGGTATTATTTTAATTTTTTTTTCCAATAAATTTTTCGTAATAAAATAATGACTACCGAGACCTATTTTTTTAAAAATACATCCTTTTTTATAATTTATTATTTATTAATTATAATTTAAAAATAATTTATTATTTATAATTTATTACTTATAATTTATTGTCATTAAGACATAAATGGAATTTGCTAATCTGCATCTTTGCTAAACTGCACTGGTTCCAGACGTAAATATGACAATATACATAAGTAAATTATATTATCTATGACAATATTTAACAGGCGCCTTTAGAAATTTCCATTTCTGCTACAGCGAGCGCTGCAGTCGATTTCGTTACCCCCACTCTGTGGTTCGCGCATAACCTATAAAAAGGTTAGATAATTTATTATTTACATTTACATTACAGTATAAGAGAAGTTATTAGGAATTTAGATCAAATTATTATGAGTCGACCACGGTGTTTAGTCATGGTGAGATACAGTATCATTATTTTTAGATGATTAAGGCTGAAATGTAAAATTAATTTTCTGTAAATAATTTATTATTTACATAAAATAAGTGTTTGTAGTTTAAGTCCAATCTTTAAAAATATTATTTCAATGCATCTTCATAATTTTGATAATCAATTTAATCAAAAGCTTTTCTGATGTTTTCGTGTACCAATGATATGTAGTTATTTTGTTTGTGTTTTTGTCAACATTTAAATTAATTTTATGAAACTTTAATTTTATGATTTTTAATTTTATTTATAAAAACTATTAAATATTCTCGAAAAAAAAGTTTAAAAAAAATTTATCACTTTCTCCAAAAAATAATGTTTTTTTCTAAACTGCCTGCAATTGACTATAATGCACGTGAGACTGCTCTTTTAAAAAGAAGACCGTGTCAGAGGAAATTGTATAGCGATACATCCTTAAATTATTTTTAGGTGTATGTTAAATTTTTTTCAAATATTTGTATACTTGTGAGATTTTATCACAATCAATTAACAAACACATACTATATCAATAACTTCATGAGACAAGACTTCAAACTGGACAAGTGCCGTGACTGAAATGAATGACGCAATACAAGTTTGGTACACTGATATGCGTATATGTATACATAAATGCATATGCACAAGAAAATACTTATAGGTGCAGATAGAAATACTGCATACACCTTTAGTATGATACTGCACACACCTTTATTTCGTCTAGAGGGCCAGCCTCGAGTTTTGTTGATAGAAGTAATTATAACTCGGGTAAATTATACTAGTAGTTAACGTTTAACGTAGTTTTTGGAAAGATAATCTGCCTCTCAAACATTTTAAAATTTATTTATATATTTTTTAGTTTAAAGTTGACTTCGAAAAATGATCTGCCTCTGTTTCCGTCGGTTTGCACGATTCCATGTGAACACGCTATAAGTCGCAATTCTTGACCGATTTTGGTAATTCTATCTCTAGGTAACTCTTTTCGATCGATTAGTTAATATACATTAGTAATCGATAGAAAAGAGTTACCCATAGCCTAGTAGATAGAAAGTCTTTTATCTTCACTATGATTCGTCGAGCAGTTTAATTTTTGTAAATAATGAAACCCCCCTTTTTGTGCTCGGCGATTGTTCTTAAATACAGTTTTGTGCGAATATTGTTGCCTTTTTTCTCTGCTAACTACTTTTTATTTTTTGTCATTTTTAGCACGATTGTTTATTTTTATAAACAATAAAAAACGCAGGGCATGCTCTTTTCGGTTGGCCAACGATTTACTAATATTATAAGTGTACATTTATTTTTGAAAACTATGGATATAAGTGAAGTAGGTGGCAAATACATTATGACATACCACGTTTCTTGTGTTTACTGTTGTAATACTCAAAATGTAATGTTCCATAATTGTATACATCTCTTAAAATTGTTGATGAAAATTAACTGAAATAATTCAATTTATTGAGTGTAATGAAAAGCTAGCATACAGAATTTATTCAGATTTTTCAAGCTCTAATTTCACGAGTCAACTTGTACGTCAATTTGAAGACTATCGTTTTGCAAAATGGGCTTAAAACTTGAAAACCGGTCAAGTGCGAAGCTGGCTCATCATCGAGTGTTCCAATTTCGTTTTAAATTTACACAAGTCTCCCTTAATATGGACTATTTAGCGCAGTAAATATTTAAATTATCTAATCTAATTAAATAGGAAGGGGCTTGTATATTATCGTAAATATCTCAAAAACTAGGACATGAAATCATCGTCCAATAAATTATTTAGATTAAAAATAATTGCGTTGGTTTTTAAAAATCTTGTTTTTTCATAGCTTTAAGTTCAGTATTTATGGAAGAGTGGCATATTTTTTGCAATGTTTTAATACATCTCTAAAGATGTACTACCGGAATTTACGGAAAATTTTATGAGACTTCCAAACGACGCTATATGAAATTATAAATGTTTAATGTGACCTCCCACAAAATTTCTATAGAAATATTTTCCACTTTCAGCTACTGAAATCGATGCTGGTTAATATTTTTATTATTACTCCAGGTTTATAGTTTCTACGTCAAGCGACTTCTAAAAAGAACGGCTGTGACAGACGGGCAAATGGACACGGAAGTGATCTAATAAGGGTCCGTTTCTCTATTCGAAAAAATGGTAAAGAGTAATGGCTAAGGCAGAAACTCAACTTAATTTCGAAAAACAAATTTTAAATTATCCTATCCAAAGCGATTCGCAAAAAAAATTCGGTCCTCTTCCAAAGTATGAAGAGTTAAATAAAATTTATTTTTATATATTTTACTTTATATTAATTGATTAATAGCCACCAGGGGGGGAGGGGGCGGACTTGACGAAATTGCAAAGATTTTACTACGGGGTTTTAATGCTGTTTTACTACGGATGTTTCGCTGCGTATATTTTACTACGGATGTTTTGCTGCGTATATTTTACTACGGATGTTTCGCTGCGTATATTTTACTACGGATGTTTCGCTGCGTATATTTTACTACGGATGTTTCGCTGCGTATATTTTACTACGGATGTTTCGCTGCGTATACTTTACTACGGATGTTTTGCTGCGGATATTTTACTATATATATTATGTTGTGGATGTTAGAAATTACTAAATAGAGATAATTATACTAAGCAGAATTATCTGAGAACAATTGTACTAAATTGAGTTAGATGACACGTTAGCTCTCATCAAAAAATATGAGGAAAAAGAGAAAAAATATTTCGACAAATTGTAAATTAGTATCCTATTGATATACGTATATATTAAGACTATACATGCTTGACTACTCTCTTTTAATTCAGTTTTTTACCACAGTAGTTCTCACAGGAACAGTTTGATGAATAAACTTTAAATTTGGGGAAAGCATTATGGAAATTTCAAAATTATTAATAGATAGCTTGAAAACGAGATAAACAAATTTGCTTTTTAAATTTCGTATTTTACGTCAACCGAAAGAGAAATTTATAGAAATTCTGAAATTATTTTTCCAGATTTTTCGTCTTCCTAAAGATATTGATGAAAATCATTCATATATCCATTTTCGATCTCCCACACCTTCCTGCAACAATAGGAATTGTGTAAAAAACTGCATTTCTAGAAATTTACCTAAAGTTTACCGGAAAACTGCAGAAACGATTCTAAATCTCATAGTGGCTGAAATATGTAAGACATTTTTGCGTCAGTAAAATATACTTACCTGGTAAAAAATAGTATTAATATTTGAAGGTAATTTAATGAATTCTATACCCATCTAAAAGTAAGTAGATGGGTATAGAATCCTCGTAGTGCGAGTTCTGCTCGTATTTAACCAGTCGTACTTTACGTGATCGCTGTGAAAAATATATTAAAATAAGGTCTTATAGTCTTAACGAACTTAGGTATTTATGTAAACAAACAAATAAAATGTATGGGAATATACACAAGAGAAAATATACGTAAATATACTAAAAAAAACGAAGACATATATACATACAAGTATTTATTGTGTCTTAAAAAATATGTGTACAAAAGAACCGTTTATAACTATATATTACAATTAGGGTACCATTGCATCTTTTTAAATACTGAAAATAATTTAAACTTCTAAATGACTGACAAATTCAAATATTAAATTACTTCGACCATTTAAGTGTTAACTTTCAACACAAAATAAAAATTGCAGACGCAGTTAATATTTTAATATGATAATGAATATTATGCAAGAAAGGTATTGTCATTCAAAAGCTAGTAACCCAATCAGTTATAGTCAAAATGTGAGCCTTAACTTGAAATAAAAATTAAAATCGCCACTGGTAATATTCATTTCGGTAACCGCAGTTATCGTCGACACCTAAAGCAATTGCCAACAGGACGTCGGTTACCACCAGTAACCATGGTGACCGTAGAGACCATGGCCGTAAAGACCGTGCCCACCGTAACCATATCCGTGGCCATAGCCGCCGTAAGGCCAACCACCCCAGTAGGCGCCCAAGATGGGATAATGACCACCCCAGAGGCCGCCGCCCCAATGTCCGCCGCCCCAGTGTGACGCAGCTGGCTCGAGGTCGCCGGCGGCTTCGGCACCCGATGGAGCAGTGATTTGATGCTCAGCAGCAGTGTCTGCAACTGTGTCAGTAGCGGGCATTGCGCTGCTGATGGTCGCTAATACCGCCAAGGTGGCGAGGAGGATTAGTACCTGCAGAGTAGCGATGTAAAGTTATTAGTCTAAAAAGCACTTGGAAAATATTATAACAAGTAAATGAAAACTAAATATCTTAACTCAACATAACTTAATTATAACATTATGTTAACGTAATTTTTTTTATTCATTAGTCAGGAAAGACAACAGAATATTTATTTTTCGAATTTATACAATTTTTCTTGGTTTTCGTACGATCCTAATATTAGGTAATTATATTTTTCATCATATTCTTTTTTAATATTTAAGAGATATCTACTTTTTCTTGCGCGTATTTTAAACTTGTTTTACGTTAACATATCGTTAACAATAAAATGTTTTTTCACATTTTGATATATCATAAAATTAATTTCTTTATCTCCTTGGTACAGATAAATACTTAAACTTTAAAAAACAATAAGTAAAAACAATAAAACAAATTAACAGCAAGTCTTAAAAATATCACATTTGGACCAAATTTTTAAAATTGAAAAAATAAATATTCCCAAATTAATACGAAAATTTAAAAACACAAAAATTCGTGTTCTCAGGCTAGCTATTAACGTGATTTAATGAAGAAATGTAACATAATAATATTCAAAGTTAACCAATTATATTTAACCTAATAAATGTAAAACTATCAAAATAATGTGATAAAATGACAAAAAAAATAATTAAGAAAATAAGTCTTATTATTCACTAAGTAAGAAAATAAGTCTTATTATTATTACAGCTAACTATACAAAAGACAGTTTATTTAATATTTAACTAATTTATTGAAAATTTTCCAAAATATAAGGCGCAATTAAACAACTTTTTACCAAAGGTCTATTAAACACTTGGCAATTACTTTGTATTTAGATATTCATATATAAATTAATAGAAAATTTTAATTTCAATTCAAATAAAAAATATTCCCTACTGTTTATTAAAATTCATCTTGCTTGTTATGCACTTTACGTGTTTCATTGCAAACAATTCAATTTGATTAAAGTAATTTTTTTATCTCCTATTTAATTGAAAAAACGTTTACATTTTACTTTGAATAACGATACTTTCAATTGATAAGAAAAAAAATACTACTCACTTTGCAAGACATGTTAAGTTGTATATATTGTTATGTTTTCGACTCCTGAAATGTTCTTTATTCAGCGTGCGACTCGCTACTGACTGCTACAACACCGTCCCTCTATATTTATATATGAAACACGTCCTAGAACTAAATACGGCCGCACGTCGACGACAATAACACGTCAATTAATTGAAAAGTATATCCTATCATTATTGTTTCACATAATACCTGTGGCTGTTGAAGAACGTTACTCAAATTTACGTGAGAATTCAAGGTTTGTACGCCGGAAAACACTAAAATTCATTTTCTTTATTTTCATACATGATTTTATTACAAGCATCGCACTTAACTTCCGTGTCATTATATAATCTGGCTACTTTATCGTATAACAATTATCTCAAATCTACAGTAATATTTAAAGCATAAATAAAGTTACATTTCATTTAAGTTAAATAAGTAGAAAATCTAGAAATCATATTCTTTTTCTTTTAGGACGATCAATAATTTTTTTTCTCAAATCTAATTCAAATTTATAATGTATTAGAAAAAATTTAAATAGTTTGAAAATTTTGATTCTTTAAATTTATTTTTTATCATTTTTGATGTCAATATTTTGTAGTCTTTTTACAATAATCAACTACTCATTTATAATTAATGGGCACGTGTCATATCTACTTACACACAATAATGCTCATGCAATTTAGTTAATATAACCCAAATTTTCATATTTCTCTGTCTATACTTTACCCAAAAATGTCTAGTGACTATAACTTGACTACAATTTCATAATCATAATTTTTTATTCAAAATTTTACACCCTGAATCAAATTATATATTTTTTCACACATATTCATCATTTTTCACAGCCATACATTTATAATGCAACATAGGTATAAGGTAAGCTAACTTATAATCTACATCATAAATGTAATAGTTTTGGTTGCAAAAAACAACAATTAAATTAACATTAATATTTTGTTATAACTGTTTGTATAATTCAGAAACATTAAAAGAAGATATTTAAGACCATTGCTAGTTCTTTTCACATTCAAAAGATAATTTTTTTTTTAAATCTCATGATGTGCTTAAATACCTTCTATTTCTAATTGTGTGTTGTTTCCTTTAAAATAAGTCCAATTAATCTCAAATTAACGAAACACTGGAAACCTAAACTGCTAGAAGATTATGTTCCAATTGACCGCTTCGCTTTTTCCTTAACTTTTTTGATCAGAACTAAGCTATCAACTGGCGCAATTTAGTACGCTTCACAATTAAGGACGACTTAAGAGACAAAAATTATCTTCATTTTTAATTTTAACCAGAAAAAATCTTGTAATTATTTTAACAGAATGAGGCATTCAAAGAGGTACAATTGCATAGATTTTTATACTCGATTCTTTTATATTGAAAATGTACCTGGCAAATTATCTTTATAACTTGGTACGAATTTTTGTTTCAATTGGTGCAATAAAAAAAGTTATTTAAATATGTGAAATGAATGTATGAAAGAAGATGTTAAAATATTCGCATTACTTTTGAATATTTTAATTTAATTAACGGACTTTTAAACTTTAATTGCAGAAACAATTTATTAAATAACACATATTGCGTGTTACTTTGAGTAACTTCCTTTTAATTAAAATACTTCCACAAATGAAACATTCATTAAAACGATGACTATTCAACTGGAAATATGCTTGTCCTATTTTGGTATTGATATTTTTTTAGCATTTTATCAGAATGCTAAAAAAATATTTGTAAGCATTTATGTAAATATCTTAAATGAAGATATTAATAAACACATCGGACTTTTGATTAAAATAAAACTATTTAAACGTAAGGAAACTTCATATATACGAATACATTCATGCAACCGCTAGCCGGAAGAAATCTTTGTATTATTTTCTGTTCATACTATTTCACATATTTTAGTAACCAATCAATTGATAGTATAAATGTTCGACTTAAAATGTACATTGAAAAACACTTCTCAACTGTATAGTTTACATGAAGTATGTTTCTTAGGGCTACTTTAGAATACAAACAAAATATAATATTTTTAAGTTTCATCAATCAGTTGATTATTTCTTGAATCCTCGCGTCCTATCTTCTTTGTACTTGTTGCGTTCTATTTTGTACTTGCAATGCTCTGTCTCTTACAAATGCCAAAATTAGTCGAGTGCATTTTCCTTCATGTGCCGTGTGCCTCATCCGTATACCGGAGGGCATCAAAAGATAATATCCCACGTTGTACGGAACTTTACTCCACTTGGGAAATTGCTGTATATTTATACTTTAAATTTCCTCGCGTCTTTTATTTTATGCAGATCACGTAATTGAATATTATTTTTCATACAAACTTGCGGTTTTGTTTATATAATATGGGAAAATCGCCGGGAAGCGCTGGTCGGAAAAATGAATTTCATAAAGTTTTTGATAACGTATGCTATTTGCAATGCAAGAAAAAATAATAATTAGAAACGAGTGTACCAGGAAAAAAAAATTTGAATTAAAGGTATCTAAAAATCACTTTTACTGTGTCAAAATAGCATAGCATCATCTCGCACTAACTTAACTATGTTATACGACGATATCCTGTCTACTATAGATAGCCTGTATACACCATTATACAGCTGATTGAATTTGGATATATCCAGTATTAAGAAATCTTTTGAAACAAATTATCTTTGTATATCAGGAATACATTTATTTCAAAATCGACCCCATATAGTGTAAGATGTCGAAAAATAGGCATTTGTTATAAATGTAAAACAAAAATTCACTATTCAAGTTCCGTGATTTAGCGTTAACATTTAACATTCGTTAGTTTTATTGCAATTTTTATAACCACAAGTTGTAACAAATTCTAAAAATCAACATTTTGGAATTAATTTCACAATATTAATATTTTTTATATATTTTCGTGAGTGATAGAGCAGAATCTTGTATTGTCTTTTGCCTCGACATTTATTTAATATATCAATTCGAATCTTTTGTAAATCGTTTTATATAAGGATCTCTGTTATCAATCTGTCTAATTGCGCTTAGCATCTTATTTATATTATACCAAAATATTACTTGCAAGTAAGTTAAAATTTTATCCATAACATCGTCGCTTACTAAGCCAACCTTATAATCTGTATGGCATATTCATTAAACTAATCGCGAAAGAGAACTATAAGACAAAAAGTACATCACTATTTGTTCATTTCGATTTATTCAATTATCAGTACAATTATATAAATATCTACAGGCATTTCCATAAGCAATTCATCATGAACATAATGAACAGGTTTTTATTATAATTAGAAATATATAATATGTTCTGGTTGGAAAATGTTTTAATTCGCCCTGCAGTTTCCAATCTTAGATCGATGATTTATCGATTTCCTGCCAAAAGTCCTGGTTCACTTTCATCATCAGTTATATGAATTGCTGCTGTGTTGAGTTATTAGGAATATAAGAAAACTTTATATACGTTCTACATCACTTACTAAAGTCATAAGAAATAATAATATGCATTATACTGAGAATGACGAAGAATTCAAATCATTTCCGTTCAAAAATTTGTTTACTATTTTTCTAGCAAACTTGAACGTTATACCTCGTATCATTATGTAAATTGACCAATGCTTAATTTTTCCGATACCAAATGGATTCTGCATTTTTAATAATATCTAAGCTTTCCCCATTGTTATACTTTTAACTTATATAATTGTTATATCCTATTTTCGACGATTTGAAATGAAAAGAAATTCTCGATATGATAAACACAATTTTTAATTACAATGTTCTACAAGAACAGTACGATATTTCAAAAAAGTGAAGAAAATTATGCACCACTTCCATACTTGAAATATACTGACCATACCCTTGAGTCTAAAATGAAAGTGTTGTACTAACTTTCCCCAAAAGAGGGAAATTGTTTAAAATTAATTATCACTTTTACGCCATATATCATCACATCTTTTTCACAAATAATGTACGGAAAGTACTTTCAATGGAACTAATAGCGATTTGCCACGGTCTCCAAAGTGACATCCCAACATGCGACGTCGGGTTACGCAGGCGTGTTGTAAAGCAGACTCGTTATATAAGCAACAAGTTGCAGGCAAACAACGAGCGGTACTTCGTCGCTGTATTTAGTTGTTTTGCTTGAATTGTCAACGAGATTAGGCGGTGATGCACTCGACTTATTACACACATAAACGCCATATTGTGATCACTCGAGCGCGGTTAGCTAATTCTTGACATTTATTTAGCAATGGCTAACCTAAACACTACACACACTTGGCACAAAATAAAATTAGGATAATGCGAATTACAGTCTTAATATTAATCAATCTCGCACTACGAATGTTTCTCTCACAGATAATAAAGCCACATGTAAAAAAATTATGGGCTATATATTAAACTAATCGCAAATATTAATATTATTTTTCGCATGTAAATGTATCATCTACTGACATAAAAACAATAATAGTTTCTCGACAATAATGAGATGGGGAATTTTCATAATTTTGACTTTAGTAGTTTCACAGATGGAGCGCGAGAACATAGAATCTGTAAACATTTTCAACGATATCTTAAAATTATTAAAAAATAATTTTAAAACCCTGTAACTTACTATTTCAATTGACACTTGACATGACATATGAACAATTACTCACAATTAAATGAAACTACATGATGTGGTATTATTTCTACTTTCTTTAAGTTCTTTACCACGACCTAGGTTTCGTTGTATTACATCTTCAGGTATTAGCAAAGAATCTTTGCTAATAGCCCACCTAAAGATGTTGTAATGTAATGAAACCTAGGTCGTGGTAAAGAACTTAAAGAAAGTAGAAATAATACTACATCACGTAGTTTCATTTAATTGTGAATAATGAATTTCTACAAAATTAACGCCAAATATATTCAATCAATGACATATGAAATTAAAAAGAAATACTTTTACGTAATATTTCTAATGTGCCAATATATTTCAATAGACATTTTATGTTAAATATTAAAATTCTGTTTCAAACGGTTTCTAAGAAAAATGTCGTGGACATTTTCCACAATATCTCTAGACACATCTGAATGTTGCAAAAAAATTATTATAAATGCCCTGTAAGTTGCTATTTTAAGTGACACTCAACATGCCAGTCAACATGAAAGTCAAATTAAAAAGAAATACTTTTGCATAATATTTCTAAAATAATAATATATTTCAATAGGCGTTTCAATGTTAACTATTAAAATTCTGCTTCAAATGGTTTCTAAGAAATATTTCATAGACTTGTTCAACAATATCTCTAGAAATATTGTAATATTGTAAAAAAATATTTTAAATACTCTATAACTTGCTATTTCAATTGACACTCAATGTGACATATGAAATATATTAAAAAATACTTTTGCACAATATTTCTAATATATCAATCTATTTTAATATATATTTCAATGTTAATTATTAAAATTTTGCTTCAAACCGTTTCTAAGAAAGATGTCGTGGACGTTTTCAACAATATGTCTAGAAATATCATAACATTGTCAAAAAATATTTTAAATACTCTGTAACATGCTATTTCAATTGGCACTCAACATGACATATGAAATTAAAAAGAAATACTTTAGCATAATATTTCTAGTATGATAATACATTTCAATGTTAGTTAATAAAAATCTACTTCAAACCGTTTCTAAGAAAGATGTCGTGGACGTTTTCAACGATATCTCTAGAAATATATAACACTATCAAAAAAACTATTATAAATATCTTGTAACTTGTTATTTCGATTGACGATTGATTTTTAAAAAGAAATACTTTTGGATATTATTTCTAATATGACAATATAGTTCAGTATACATTTCAAAGTTGGCTATTAAAATTCTGCTTCAAATGGTTTCTAAGAAAGATGTCGCGGGCATTTTTAACAATATCTCTTGAACTATCTTATTTAAAATTCTGAAAAAAAATTGTTTTGGAATCCTTCTAATTTGTTCTTTCGAACAATAATTCACATGATAAATGAAATTTATTACAAAAACTCTGTATAAATGTTTTCAAGTGGTAACTATTGAAATATATACAGGTTTATATGCTTTATAATTTTGCTAAATTGCGAGTACGCACAAACAAGTCTTAGACTATCTTACAAGAATTCAATTTACTTCGTTTATATTCTCCAAACCTTAGCAATGACTGTACTTGTTTCTTGTTTTACAATGGGATAAAATACGACAAAAAATGATCCTATAAGTAAGTAAAATTGTACGTATATCAATTTATATAATAGGACTTTTGGAGTTTACTCTTAAGAATCGATTTTCATATATAGCGACAGGCATGAAGTTTTATGAGGAGTAATATCAGAAGTTCAGAGCGTACGAAGTTCACAGCTTTAATAAAAGTGTAACCGTTAGTTTCGGATCGTACGAAGTTCAGAGCGTTAAAAAAGTGTGACCGTTAGGTGCAAAATTTCTGGGCATATTTAGAGTGAGATATCAATATGTTTATTTGGCATTTTCTTATAGAGGAATCGCAATGACGGAATGTTTATGTTATTATATGTGATAATGTTTACTTATTTTTCATTTATGTACGTTTATTTCAATAACTTACAGCTTGACAAATAATCAATATCATTACACCCATATGAAATCTGGAATGCACTTTGCATTAACAGTTGCATTATTTACAAATTCGAATTCGTACATTCCCTCCATTTATGATACAATGCATGTGTGTTGTATAAGCTAATTTATAATCTGCTTCATATTTATAAGTTCCAAAATAAACTTAAAATTACTATTAGATTTCTAAACCAGCCACTTTTTTCGACTGATTTCTGGAATGTTATAGAAGATTTTAAAATATTTCTTATAGCAAGGCAGGTATATAAAGAGTGGGGCATTAGAAATTCAATTCAGTTTGCAATTGAGTCATCGGCGAGTGAAGAATAAATTAAAAATGGATATTTCGAAGTGAACTTAGAGAACTCTTTCTTCATGAATATCGTTTAGGGCGAAGAACTAGCGAAGCATCACGCAATATATACATACAAAACGATGGGTAAAGGTATGCCTTCTTACGACATATCCAAGCGTTGGTTCGAATAATTCAAAGAAGGGACTTTTGAACAGTCCGATAAACCTCATTCAAAGCGACATCCTGCAATTGGTTTAGAAAAATTTAAAAGCCTTATTGAAACAGATGCCAGATTAAATTCGCGTTGTTTAATAGAGCTATTTTTATGCTCTTATATTGAAATGGAAAAAAAACTTCATGCTTTGAGAAAGAAGTGGAAATATACGCATTACTATGTCTAATAATTTACGTGATAGAAAATTTAAACACGAAAATCATATCAAAATTGAACTTTACCGGTTTTTCACTCAAAGGCGCAAAGATTTCCACAAGAACGGAACTTTAGCTCAGTCCAAACGATGGCTACAAGTGGTGGATACCGACGGTGCTTATATGTAAATATAAAAGTTAAAAAGTTTGTTTACATCGATGGCGGGTTTTTAAGTTGTCAATCTAATAAAAATTTCGTGTTACTTTTTTAGAACATAGCAATAAACAAACTTATGTACCCTCGCTGCACTAATGACTACGGCCACCATATTTTATTTATCACCGTATTTTTTTCGCATTCATAAATGGTAAAAATAACATAGGCGCAAAAAAATAAGTTCAACTGTATTATATTTATAATCGTGTGTATATAAACTAAAATAATTTGGTTAAGTTCGCTGGAAAACTCTTGGAATATGTATGGATATATGATAAACTACTAAATTGACTTGGATATGTAAACATTCATCATAAATTTTATTAAACTTTTAGGTTTGTTTTATGCACAGTATTTTCTAATACATTAGAACTAGGACTACTACTAAGCTAGCGATAATAATTTTGGTTCTTTTCGTCTATACTTTGAGATGAGTTTAATTAACGGATCACTTTGTATGAATATTATATTTATATAGCGAATCCCTTACAAATGTTCATTTCTGCCGATTTCATCCTAGCTAACACACATTTTTTTTCAAATATGTATTTTATACCCGGAATTTTGACCTCGACCTAATTGTTAAGTCATTCTCGAACGACATGCATGGCCGAATGCGGTCAAGAAACATTTTAGCATGAAGCCATATTTAATTAATGTCCTTACTCCTTCAAACCACTGATTAAAGAATTTATTTTCTTACCTATTTCCTATCTGACATAAGACTTCTCATAGTGGTTAACATTCAAGATATATATATATATCTACATAATTGTACTTAAGGAAAATGTTAGCAATAGCTGAATGTTATGAGTTACCACTAATCAATTGTTGACAAAATTGTATTTCTTGAATCAACAAAAATGAAAATTAGTTTTTCAGTTACTTTTGTTTAGCTGTCTTATAAAGCTGTCTATCAAAATTTCATTGAGATGCTTGGAATTCAGATCATAATCTTAGCTGCTTTTGTCTCGATCGAATATCCTCTAAAGAGTTTAAAATTCAATTATTTGTGTTCAAGTAGCGAAAACAGAGTGCGCGAGTTTTAAAACGGATAAATAGAAATTATAGAAATTTTCACAGTAATTCAGCTTAACATCCAAGTTAAAATACGTGGTATTTTTATGGCGGTAAAGGGTATTTTTATTTAAAGTATTTTTACGATGCAAAGTTTATTATTGAACAAAAACTCCGTTGCATTATTCACAAATTTAGACATGCAAAGTCACAGACAATAGTTTTAATTACATAAAAAAAATTGCAACCAACATGAAGAAAAAAATTCATTTATAATAGACAATATACAACCAATATTGTATTATATATGGCATATTTGATATTATCTGTTTGTCTATGTATAAATGTCAATGTACACAAATGCATAAAGTCGTTAATCTACACTACAATTAACCAAATAATACCACTCAAAATAAAAAGTTTTGTAACAGTTTACAATCAATTGCGTAAACAGAGGAAACAACATTTCTAAGGCCAATATTTAGGTATATTTAAATCATATAAATGTACACAACATAAAATATATTTGATGAAAGGTAGGATACCAATGCAATATGCATGTGGAAGAAAAAGGCAATTATAGTTTGTGGTTACGTAAAGTAGAACTTTTCGAGACAACACATAAATGCATATAGTCTTTTGTTAGAACGAAGTACTTCATTTGCCACTCCATGTTGCTAAGTTACTAAGTAGTCCAAACTATTTAGTAACTTAGCAACACATACTGTAAAGTATTAAAAAAACGCATAGTTTATATTATAAACGTGTGCTTGGGAATGCATAGAATGAAACAGCTTTAAGAAACTAATTGATAACGAGATATATGTAGGTAGCAAATCTGGAATTTAAGGTTTGTTCTGCTATTATATACTATAATTATCTATACATATCTAAAATGTGCCATATTATCTTTTCTATATGTTTGCTCATCAGTTTAGTTTAAATTGTAATGTTATGTATCTGAAGATCAGTGAGAATATTATTAAACTAATTATGCAATGGTGGGTTGATTCACTGTTTAACTTTGAGACTTATGATAAATAGTATTAAATATGTTTCATAGTAGAAAGTTATTTTCTTTCTTTCAGTTTAATTTAATTTTATTCATTTTAGTTATTATTTTGATAATTTATTTTAAGAACTTCTCAAAAAGCAACACAACCTGCGATTTCTCTCAAGTTCACTATACATTTCAGAATAAAGCTCTTTGTGCCATTTTTTTATTTTCGTTGTATTACAACAATAGAATAGAAATATGGATACCTTCATGACTACGTTATTTCTTTAATGGTACTAAAAGCGACTGCCGATAGAAGAAAAGCAACGTCCTTGGAGGTACGAAGCTCCTGGCGATGTTACGCGCGCTTGACACCTCCAATTATAGCCACCGGTCATTATCCGCCCGCCGCTTTACCGTTCCGTCTAATGAGCACTTAGCTTAGATCAAATTATTATGAGTCGACCACGGTATTTAGTCATGGTGACGTACAGTGTCTTTATTTTTAGATGATTGTGGCTAAAATATAAAATTAATTTTATGTGAATAATTTATTATTTAGATAAAATAAATTTTTGGAGTTTAAGTCTAATATTTAAAAAAAATGTTTCAGTGCGTCTTCATAAATCTGATAATAAAAATAATCAAAAGCTTTTCTGATATTTTCGTGTACCATTGATATATAGTTCTTTTATTTGTGTTTTTATCATTATTTAAATTAATGTTATGAAACTAATTTATTTGATGTGACCCAAAATTAAAATGTCCTTGTTCAAGTGTCCCAAAATTCAACGTCAAGACGACAACAGGTTGTGACAACAGGATAAGTCAGGTTGTGATAATTTTTGAAAAAATCAGGAAAAATCTAGATTATGTACTTTTAAAATTCTAGGTATTCCTAGAAAAATCAAGAAAATTGCCACCATGCGACGTTCTTTCAAATACTGCGCCAACTTTTTAAGTAACTTGCCAAAATAGCTTAGTACAGGCAGTTAATGTTAGGTGATGGAACATTTTGAGTGCATGATAGGGCAAAAAAGATTAGTTTTCTTTTATAAACTAAGGCAGTTTTGTTTTTATTTTAGACTCTGATTAATGTAATTCAGGATTAAGGAAAACAACTTGAAAGAACGTTGCAAGGTGGCAATTTTCTCTATTTTTCCAAGAACTGTTACAACCTGGCATATCCCCTGTTTTCGACTTGACGTTGAATTTGGATATATTTATATATATATATATATATATATATATATATATATATATATATGTGTGTGTATGTGTGTGTGTATATATATATATATATATATATATATATACATATATATATATAAAAAGAAAACATACATAAAAACTAATAATTTATTTTCGAGGAACGGAGAGCACATTGAAAGCAAGGACAAACTATTAGCATGTGTTTTTTTTAGTTAAAGTTTAGAAAAAAGGAGTTTTTGAAAAAAGGAGACAGAGCGAATTTTTCCGAGCGTAGGCCTAGACAGGCAGCGGAAAGCAACTGAATCTGCTGCTAAAATTGATAATTTCGATTGAACACAATATTATAAAGAGTAACATCTAAAGTAATTTTTTTTAAAACAATTCTCTAGAAGATTTTTATAACACATATCTTAATCATCAAACGATGCCAAAGTGTTCGATAGAGAAGAGCTCTATTATTTTTTAAACTAAATTATCGACAAAAAAACGAGTACAGAAATGTTGACTATACATTGGGCATAGCATATAATACATGCTTTAGAGAAATATATCGCAGTTTTATTAAATTATTTCTCACAAACAAATTTCTTCCATATAAATTAAATCGCCACGTTTATTTATTTTTCTTCTAGTCTAATAAATTCTAATATTATGTTATTTAAAAGTTAATAGATATATCAAAATAAGAAAAGCTGTTCAACATTTACATCTCATAATCACATGATAAAGTAAAGTTATACGTTTAGATATTTAAGTGATTTAACATTTGCACGTATATTTGAATTTCCATGCAGCAAAATGTCAAGATAAATGAACGATATTACTTTTTCTGCAGAGCACCTGAGATATAAGTCAACTATCACTCCCATACTTGTCTTGATCTCCGTCTACTAGTACCTATGTAACTTATAATGAAAATGTTTGAAAATATTTTCATGTGCTACACTTCGATGAAAATTTTATTAAGATCTATTTTTGAATTATCCATTTATATAATGACATGCGTAAATAATTTTAACTGGGACGTTTGTACTTAAATATTCAGATTTCTATTTCGAAACCGTTAACATTTTTACATAATTAATGGCGAACAAAATATATTTTTAAACAATTAAAATATTATTTCTAAAAATTCTTCTAAAAACTATTTATCCATATGGTTGATTCAAAGTACCCACTGCGGCCCGACCATGAGCAATAGGTGACTCCTATTCTTTTTCGTCCAGCATGCTTCCTGCCAATCAAGTGACCATTGTGCTGGAGCTAGCAGCAACCTTTGTCTTATTTTGCTTGAAGGACGTGCACCGTTTCACAAGGTCTTGCTTAAGATGTCTATATAATTTTTATTATCGGAACACTGCATCGATCTTAGTTACAAAAACGGTCTATATAATGATAATTAAAAACCTCTTTCGCTTTTTCGAATAAATACAATTTTAATTTCCCGTCCTAATATTATTCATAAATACTCATGCATCCTTGAGGCTTATAAACTAACTCTCTTTTAACATCTCTATAAGCAAACGCTTAATGCAGTCTTCTGCGTGTTATTTTCCTTACCGTATTATCCACATCACTTTATTTTATAAGCTTCTTATTATCTTCTCGCCTTATATGAGCAAACCGACTAAAAACTTTCTTACTTTTTAACTTTTTTAAGCATGCATTTTTCTTAATCCACGTTTTCGATTTACACCCCCCTTTAATTCCATTACTGGCACTCACTTATGTACACCATAATTATTTGTCATATTATGTCTCAGCGACGAATTAAAACTTTAAACTTTTAACTATATCGAAATGATTAACAATTTGTTTGTACCGCAGCTACGAGAGGAGGCTGTTGACAAGTCAGATGTGTGATTTCGGCAAAATGGGGCCACTATCCACACAGCAACGATCTTAATGGACACAATTATAGCGCTATTTTTAGGAAAAATCATGAGCCGATTTAGAGACATAATTTGGCCACCCAGATCGCCCGACTTCACTGCAGCTGACTTTTTCCATTATGAAGTTAACTCAAAGCAAAAGTTTTTAATACCACTCTCATAAATTTGGAGCAACTGAAGGCTAAAATAACGGAAGAAGTGAGAGCCATCTCAGTCGACATTCTGCGGCGCGTCATTGCAAATTCGTGCTTACACTTTGAGGAATGCGTTCACCTTAATGAAAGACATTTTGATGGTCTAATATACCGTACATAAAATCCGCACAAATGTACTTTAGTTTACTATAATTAAAACATTATAAGTACAATATTTGTTTTTTTTTTAATTATTATTCAAAGTTAAAATTCCGCGCCGAGACACCTTATATCCTCACTATAAGTACAATATTTGTTTTTTTTTTTAATTATTATTAAAAAAAAAACAAATATTCAAATAAACAAATATTCAAATAAACTCTCTAAAAAAAACAAATATTCACAATATCCAAATAAACTTCTTGGATATAAACATGTATTCACCTAATTCACCTTTCATTATTAAACTTAATTAAAGTAATACACTTACATTTGTGGTAATATGCTTATGTTTATTAATATCAAGTAACTGTTCTCATATATATCTAAGAAACCAATAAAAAGCTTTCATAAATTGTACTTGAAAGGAGTCAGGACGTAATTCGTAAATCGTCCTTGACTATCAGGAAGGGTATCAATAACCATCAAGCAAAAAATCTGAAACATGTTTAGGTAAAATGTAAGTACATTATTTGCCCTTTTCAAAATTCTTATTTTTGTTAAGAATTTAGACTAGAGAAACTTCATTAGTTCTATGTCGTCATTGATATAACATTATATATACCTGCTAAGTTTTTCCAGCTATAATATTTACCACTCATTTATTCCTTGATTCTGATATGATATTATTGATTCCTATTTTATATCAGTAATTTAATGGGTCGAAATTATATCTAGTCACCAGCATAAATTACATAAATGCAAGTGCATACATTACACAATACTTGGCAACCGTAAAATTGGCTTAATAACGCTCGTATGCACCACCCACGGTCAGAACACTTAGTCGAATTTACTGACAGTTGAAAACGTATTTTGTATGGATACTTTAAGAATTGGTCCGTGTAATAGAGTATAATCAGTAACGTAGACTCTTTTTCCGACTCGACTGACAATTAATGAGAAACAGAAATACGTTTTCAACTGTCAGCAAGTCCGAATGACAGTCTTGACCGTGCTTGATGCATATGGGCATATAACACTTCGCTTATTTAACTGTGTACACCAAAAGCCTGTCAGTTGTGCAATGAGCATTGCCAAACTGATACCAACCTGTCAGTTTCGCAATGCTCAAGCTCTTCAAGTGATAATGCTCTAAGTGTCAGGATTTACGCAGTGGTCAAGCTCTTTCGTATAATTAATAAAATTTCCAAATAATTTCACATTCTCCCGATATTACTTAGACATCGTGCTACTTTTCTTTCTATCAGAATTAAATTCGTCTTTGTGATTGTTTTTACACTCATTTTTCTCATAAATCCTTTCTTCGTCCCAATGTTCCTAAATTTCATCATAGTCATATCTTGATAAATATTATTCTTTGCTTTCATTGCAAACCTTCAATTTTCAATATTCAAGATGATGAAAAGAGCTCACTTTATATCACATTTTCATTATGAGAAGAATTTTAAGTAATTAAATTAAAACAAAATGAATAAATAATATTGAATATATTTGGCGTTAAGTTTGTAGAAATTCATTATTCACAATTAAATGAAACTACGTGATGTAGTATTATTTCTACTTTCTTTAATTTCTTTACCACGACCTAGGTTTCATTGTATTACATCTTTATCTTTCTATTCTTCTATTATTACATCTTTATCTTCTTGTATCTTTGCTAATAACCCAACTGAAGATGTTGTAATACAACGAAACCTAGGTCGTGGTAAAGAACTTAAAGAAAGTAGAAATAATAGTACGTCACGTAGTTTCATTTAATTGTGTAAATAAATAATATTATTTTTCGGCAAACACCAAATTGGGGCATATTATACATCCTTAATTTTAATTTTATTTCCACAACCGAATCGCTATAGAATCAAATGAAGAATAAGTTCAAAAAGCCAAACAAAATACATAAATATACATTATGTAAGATCAGCCTGAATGTGTGTATATATATATATATATATATATATATATATATGATCTTGCTTAATATACATAAATATAATTATGCAAGATCAGGTTGCAAGATCAGTCTGCATTACAAAACCCATAAAGAAGATCGGTATTTTTATCACCTAGTGATGTGAAGCGGGTAACTTGCCTTGTTATGTCTCGTCTTTCTCATAGCCGTATAATATAAAACGAAATTCCGTTTTCAGATATATAAAAATATTGATGGACTTTTCACTCAAAATCTTGCACCACTTTTGACTTTTCTTACAAATATGTTTCAAGTAACTAATCTACTACTATTGTAATAAAATTGTCTTAAATTTCTCATAAAAATAAAATCTTACCCTCCTTACTTTCTATTAACGATTACTTGTGAATATTTCGATTGCAAAAATATTCCTGCTTTCAAAACCAAATATGTATAACCAAGTATGGATAGTATGGATATATACTATACCTAATTTGACCCAAATTAGGTAAAGTATAGTATGTACTCAACACGTAAGCGTAGATACCACAGCCTCGATAAGTAAAAGTGTGAACATACCCTTCACAGAACACGGATACTAACTTCATCATTACTTCACAACCGTTTAAAATATCGTGATAAAACAAACTAAGTTGGTCCTGGAGTTACTGTCCATAACGTGAATTAATTCATGTCACTATCTTTAGTAGTTTCCGATTTAAGTCATTCATATAGAAAAGATACAGACAAATTATTCTTAATATTAAATTCGTTTTAATAATTACATATTCGAACGGTATATATTCCGTTTAAAACCTGAAAATTCGAGAATCACGGACAAACAATTCATCAACATATCTGTATTGATAACAAAATTTATCTGTCAATTTTTATTTACTTTTAGAATTTAAGTTATTTTGTGGAATTGGGTATAATTATACTTTGAACAAAGGTGCACTAATGGGGTCTTGGTTTGAGTCAAAGTATGAAGTAAGATATATACAGATGACCGTATCTGATGTACGATATCTCGCCATCTGATTATTTAGGTATGTACATTAAGGTATAATTATATATATTATGTTCTGCTTTGAAACAAAACCTTTTGATTTATACTTATAATTAAACTTAAAGAAACTTATTTGTCATTTTGAAATGTATATTTTTACATTATATAATATTAAGTACACTAGAATACTTTGTAGCAAACACTTCAACGCCTTTAAAATACACAAACTAGACTGTAATAGTCGTATAGATAATTAATTAAAACTACGAGTACTTTATATACGTTGTAATCTTAATATATAATATAGATGTCGCTGGAATTTATTCGAAAAGTCCGCGTTAAAATCTTAAGAGATCTTTGACAAAAATAAAATTCATCTCTACCTTCGTTCGCCGAATCAGGCGAAAACCAAGTCTAATTTCTATCCATGTCAAATCTTACTTTTTATTTAAACCTTTGGTTTTGTTATGTGTGTATATTCGTTCTTCTCTCTCTCTAAGCATTGTATCTATTCGTATTTAAGTGACACTTTTCAATAAAAATATCTGAATTACTGACAAGGACGTGATTTTTTTTATTAATTCAAAACTTTTTTTTATTGGAAACCGAAATACTGCATATAATATCATTGTTTTTGTTTTTCTATATTATTGATTATTAATTTTTTTAAATAAAAAATTATTTAAATTATATGAAAAATGGAAGAAAATAGAAGTATGCGATTAAGAGAGCATGCAGTGAGAAGTAAGCGTTCCAATGATTATTTTACTTTACAATTACAAAAATATAACTATGAATGTGGATACAAAGAGCAAAACGCTATTAACTATATAAAGCAAATTGTAAGAACTTTGGAATCTAGCCTGTGTCAAATCGTACTACTTAGTAGTTGTTGTTCTTTCGCTATAATATGTTCAAAATACCTTTGCCTAGCTCTTTCGTAATTTTATCTAGTGGTTGTAAAAATTTACAGTTTCTTCGCCAGAGGTGATTTCTATTGGTTCACAAACTTAAATTATACTTAGACGTTTTTTGTCTAAGACTTTAAAAATTAATATGGCTTATGTGTTTGAGACACCTGTAAATTGTATTATATTATCTTTGCAATCTTTCTTAACACAAAATTTGACTCTTTGATTAGACTGTTATTAGAAAATATGCAGTCCTCTTACTCAGTTGTTTCCTTGCCATATCGTCAAATCTCTTCAAGTCTTAAATGTCCCATTGTATACGCTGCAGAGCTTCCCTCGTTTCAGGTAACCTTTTTTATGTAGAGCCAAATGCTCTTATATTAGTAGTTAAAATGTTAAGTAAATATTACTATCATTTTTAGTTTCATGGAGTGTTTTTCAAGGTTCTAGTAATTCACTGAAAAGGAGAGAGAAGGAAAAGATATATAGGAAAAGATATATATAAGCATATTATCCCATTCAATAATAGCCTTTAATGGCCCACAGAATTAAAAAATCTACAAGTTCTCAAGGAAGAGCTATTGAATTTTAAAAAATAGAAGACTATTGCAATATTTACCTGATGTAATAGTTGAGATTTTCAATAACATCTTACAAAAAGAAGAAAGCGGCAGGTGACTTCAACTGTAACATTACTACTTAAAAAGGCAGTATTTATGATATCAGTAACGCTCGTAAACAATATCAATAAGTTTTTTCAAAATTTTACTTTCAAGATTGTTACCTAAGTTGTCAACACCCCATTGATCAGGCTCGTTTTTGCAATGTTTTGTGTACTTGCAACCATCTACATACCATGCAGCAGTTACGAGTATTAGAAATAAAGCTCAAGAATCTAAATTATCTCTGTTTTCATATATTTCACAGAAACATTTGATTCTAGAATAGCATTTTATTATAGAACGCTGATTTTTTAAGCAAGGGTTGGTTAGGGATAAATGACCTCACAAATATATAGGACTAATCAAGAATTTATATGGGATAACTCCGTAAGAATAAAACTTGACTAACCTGGTACGGTTTCATCCTGCATAAAACAGGGTGACTATTTATCGTAAAGAGAAAAATAAAATAGGGTGACTATTTATCACCTAAACTATTTATTTCATTACGAGAATATATTTTAAACAGCTAAAGCAGGATGGTAGAGGCATTAAAGTAAATGGCCGTTTTATGTTCAAAGTTCGCTTTGCTGATGAAATCACTCTCTTTAGCGATAAAGAACAGGCTAGAAAAGACGTTGTTAGAATTATATAATTACTGTATTAAGCCTTTATCTTTAAACAAGAAAAAATTAAGATTGTCTAAAATCGGATCATCACTGAACATGAAGCTGGCTGATAAAATTCAGGAAAGTATGACAATTTACTCACCTCGGATAAAATATTATTTTTTATCCAAAACCAACAGCACGAATAGACAAAAGGATAGCATATACTTGGAAATACTGCTGGAAAAAATATTTCCGCAAAGCCAAAAAGAAAGCGTTTAATATTTACTGTTTTAACTTATCATCATAACTCATCACCTCACCATCATCATACAATCAAGATAATACGTAAAAGATCAAAACTGCTCAAAAAAATCTAACGCGGAATATTAAAATCAGCTGGCTTAAATAAATAAATAAATAAGATTTTAAATGAAATATGAGGTAAGATTGTTCACCAATTATTGCCTGTTGACATTTACTTATTACCTATCTCTCACTTAAAATTAAAAATGTAGATAATTTTGCGTCTTTCTCATAACATCAATATCAAGGAAATCGGAATTATTAATTATTAATAAAAATGAGCGTATCTAGAAAAAGTTTTTATATTAAAAAGTTTTTCTTAACAAAATAATAACTGAAACTCATTGTAGTCTATTCGTTAGCGTGACGCAAGGGTTGTGCTTAATCTACCTTCTTATTAAACACTTTTTTACGAATAAATCAAGAACAGCTGATCTTCCTAAAAAATACATGAGACTTTTTCGCCAAAGAAATTGTAATCATTCGCTTTTACACATTATATATTTTTTGTGAAAATAATTGCGCTTAATATTCACTTTCTAGTTGTTTCTAAATATGTCGTGAGTGATTATTTATGAACTTTAATCGCAAAGATGATTATCCAAAAATTTTAAATTTACACAAATATATTTTGAATATTGAATATATTTGGCGTTAATCACATCATCAATTTATTAAAAAATAAAAGTACTACCATTTGAGCATTTTGAACAAAAGTGTATAACTATTTACATAATTAGTTAATACAGATCATGGAATAAACTAGTCAAAAAATGTTCCGAAATAATGTACATACTTTTTTTTCATTTTCGAGAGGATTTTTACAAACTCTGTAGAATTGTGTCTTTTCATAAAACAGTCACACAAAAACAGCAGCAGTATAATTGTGAAAACAATAACGCCGAAAAAAAAGTGCTAGCGATTCACACACCTTATGGGTTCCTATAGGAAGCATTAAAACACTGTCGGATGTTAACTCTGACATTTGGTCGACCGGGATCGCTTTCAAAAAAAATTTTATGGCACACAGAGATTTTCGAATTTGATCCATTTTTTGTTGTAAATACTCCTACTATATATTAAACATCTTTGGAGTTCCAATTTCATATAACTTCGTTCCAATTAGTAGACAAGTATTAATTAGTACATAAGTAGTAGAAAAATCAATGCGCACGTAGAAAATGATTTGTGAGGGAGAAAATGGGACTGCTATACTTATTCAGTTTAACTAATGGAGTTGTTTTTGGGTGTTTGTGTTTCATCTGATTGAACCTCATGTGAAATTGGTCATATTCATTATACTTGGCTACGAGGCATGACACTTAGTTACAATACTTCAGTACAAGATAAAACAGCAGTTTATATTTTAGCAATGAGTACTGAATTTATTCAAGGCAAGTTATTTAATTTCTTGGACCCGAAGATACAATTAATTTTGATTAAGAACAAAAATGGGAGAATCCAAATATACGATTGCACAAATCATTAAAATAAAACGCAAATAAAATTAGGAGACATGATATATCCATGCGTTGAATTTCTTGATGCCCTTGTGCTCATCGTACATCATCCTAAAAGTAGCAATGTGGTTAGATTTTTTCTGCATAATGAAAAAATCCAAAATATTTTACACATATTTTAGTATTTCACCGATCCAGCTAGCAGAGCGATAAAAGGGTTTAAAAATCATTTAATTTTATAGTGATTTTTTTTTTGGATTTTTAGTGGGTCTATTCTTATTATGAAAACCAAGTTGATGTCGCACGGAGTCAACCCCATAAACAATCTTTTAAAGCGAATATCTTGAGAACAGATATTCGCTATAAATGGTATTTATTAAAACCTTATAAAGACCTTTTTCGATTCTACGAAAAATAGAATGTTGTTTTTGTTGAAGAAATTATGATCTTTTATGTTTATTTACCAAATATATTTGTCACAATTAAATGAAACTACGTGATGTAGTATTATTTCTATTTTCTTTATGTTCTTTACCACGACCCAGGTTTCGTTGTATTACATCTTCAGGTGGGCTATTAGCAAAGATGCATAATTAAATGAAACTACGTGATGTAGTATTATTTCTATTTTCTTTATGTTCTTTACCACGACCCAGATTTCGTTATATTACAACATCTTCAGGTGGGCTATTAGCAAAGATCTTTGGTCTGTTTTTCTCATCTTTTCTCTTTTAAAGAACTTAAAGAAAGTAGAAATAATAGTATATCACGTAATTTCATTTAATGGTGAATAATGAATTTCTACAAAATTAACGCCAATGTATTCAATATATGAAAGATTAATTTTACACAAAAGCTCTTGCCGCGTATTTTTTATATTTTTATTTTATATTATTATTTACAACAAAAAAAGGATCAAATTCGGAAATCTCTGTGTGCCATAAAGTTTTTTTTAAAGCGATCCCGGTCGACCAAATATCAAAGTTAACATCCGACAGTGTTTTAATGCTTCCTATCGGAACCTATAAGGCGTGTGAAGCGCAAGCAATTTTTATTCGGCGTTATTGTTTTCACAATTATACTGCTGCTGTTTTTATGTGACTGATTTATGAAAAGACACAATTCTACAGAGTTTGTAAAAATCCTCTAGAAAATGAAAAAAAAGTATGCACATTATTTCGGAACATTTTTTGACTAGTTTATTCCATGATCTGTATTAATTAATTATGTAAATAGTTATACACTTTTGTTCAAAATGCTCAAATGGTAGTGCTTTTATTTTTTAATAAATTATCTGGTCGAATTTGGTTTATGCATGTGTAATTTAATTTAATTTCAAATTTAATGCAAGAATTCAAAAGGAAAATATTGATGAAAAATTTTCGTTATTAGAAGAAAGAGTTGCGCAAATTACTCAATAATAAAAAGACGATTGTATTGAAGAGTAAAGTTTTACTAGAGTGATTTTAAGAAGAAATAGAAAGATAATCATTACAGAGAATACTGTTTATTCAAAAACAAAAAAGAACGGCTTCTATCCTTCATAAAATTGTCTTATTAACAGGCAGAGGCTAAACAAAATCCAGCAAAAAGTAACGCATTAAAATTAAACTAGCGTGACCCGTGGGAAGTCTTCGCATTATTTATTCCATTATGAAGCTCAGATGACAGATCAAACAAATATTTTACTAAAATTGACATATAGAGGCGCAAGTATCAAAAGCATTGAGCTAAAGCGCTACTTTATTTATACGTGAGTGGATTTGAAATTAAACAAAAATTTTACCGACCGTCAATCATATTTACGTTGAGCCGTTAGATGGCAGCATTGCTGTTTTGTGTATATAATTTTAATAATTAATTAATTTGCAAAAACAATAGCAATAATAATTGTTTTAGTTGTGGTTGCCGGTAGAGCAAGCAATTATCTATAAAATGATATATAATTTATGTGGATTAGTTGTGAGGTTTTTTCTAAAAAGGGAGAGTAACATCTTAACCTTAGCGTATTAATATATATGATGATGATGATGATAATCTCAGTTAGCTTTACCGCACTACTGGAAAAGTTTATGCATCAAATAGAATAAAAAAATTCTATTTCACCAATGAAAACCAAAAAAGTATGCAAAATTATTACTTAAAATTATTATACTATACCAAAGCAAATAATTATAAAGAAAACATTTTTGTCTAGTTCTGTAGAAAGTTACTTTACAAGAAAACAGTGAGATATACTCACAAAACACAAAATTTAAAGTAAAAAGTATGACTGTCGTAGATCTCAACAATTTCACATCAAGAAAAGATTTCAAAGCCACATCAAATAAAGATTTCATTGATTTAACAATTTCATATCAAATACATATTTCATGATAGTTCACACATTTTTCCAAGGTGACTCGTTCGTTCGTTTGGGCTTTATCATTAATGAAAAACGAAATACATTTATCTGACCAAATCCCATCCCATCGTCCGTTTGGTTTTACAAGTAACGCATTTGCTTTATAATTGAATCAAAATATATCACTAGAGAATAAATAAGTTTTGTCAAACATTCAAAAAACTATTTCCTAAGAAAACAGAATACCAAATCTTGATGAAAATGTAAAAATAAAGTATACTACGATGTAATGGTATTACATACTAATAATACTGCTACTGCTATTGTATCTACCATGATATGCTACATTATAGATATACTCAAAAGTTTTAAATAACGAAGCAAATCAAAACGATTCAGTAGATATCAAAACATTGCGATTTAGACCTTTTACCACTTTTCATGGTTGCACCATTACCCTTTTTGAGTCCTTGCTCTATTTGGCTTAAAAAAATTCACACGACACGAAGTCTTGTTTTTTACACCCATAATCGAATCACAGTCAATCTATCAATTTAATAAATAAGAGTGATTCTGTGAGTACTTTAAAGTAGTAATAGTAGTAGTAAGTAATAAACATAACTGATATGCACAAAAAATATATGATTACATATAGGTAAACTGGTATAGGTGATATAATTTGTAACGTACAATTCATAAAGTTTTGATACAAGGTACCCAAAGCATCGCTCATACTACATGACCTATTAATCAATTGTCAGAGGAGAAAACTTAAGGTAAGAACAAGAACATTCATCAATATGTGATAGATAAAATTGTTCTAGAAAATTCTCCAAAGTAAAATGCAATAAAAATGAATGGAAAGGATTGTTATTAAGTTCGGAATATACTTAAACTACATTAGATCTAAAGCAGTTCAAAAGAACTAAGTAACTGACGAGGGAAAGTCTTATAGTGATATTAAGTTTTTCGCTGGGTCTTGTATAACAACGCACATTTCTTTTATTAAATGCTGTCATAAAATTAAATATAGTTTAAAATCTATTCCATCGTAAAAAGTCATAAAATTATTTTGACGGTTTCTGACACATATATACCTCTATATGCTATGTTTCGTCTAAGAGCATGCGAAAGATTGATTTCATTAAAATATTTTTGCTTAATTTAAATATTTTTACTTAAATATGCATCATTAATTGTTAATTTCTCTTCTCAGCCCGCACAAAAACCGTAACGAAACAGGGACTTCACCGCAAAGCATTTCATTATCTTTAATCGATTCACAAACATCGGTCTTTTTTCATAATGTAATTTTTTTTCTCATCGTTTATTGTTAAGAACTGAAAACAGAAATTTTGGAAAAGGTAGATCAAAAAATAATTCAAATCATGCCATACAAAAAAAATTCCAGTTTGTTTTCTACGTCCTGCGTTAGAGATAAATGTGATGTAAGTATATTATAACCCGAAGAGGGTCAGCAAGTGGAATAAAAATATTCACTAAATTATTTAATCATTATGCATTATTATCATTTTTTTAAATAACACCTACGTTAAAAAATGCTTATTTCATTTATTAAAATATTTTTACGGATGTCAAGTAAGCTTTGAAATATTCAAAAAAATATAAACAAATAAACTTGTAATTCGAGTAAATTTGTCATAGTAATAATACTCATCAATTTACTTGGTTTTTAAATAAATTTTTGTGACGTAAGGATAATATAAACTTTTTTAATTATATATTAATTGATAGAGAATATTTTAAATATTATTCGATTGCATATTACTGGATACCCCAAAGTTTTTAAACACTCGTAATTAACAAATAAAAAGGCTATTATAAAAATTTATGGAATTAACTGGTATTAATTCCATAAATTTATTAATTCCTGGCGTCGTTTTCTTTTAGTTACAAAATGTTTTAGGTAATATTTGTTAATTTTTCCATTAAATCCTTATCTATCTTTAAATGAAATAAAATAGTAGTCTCAATTTCTTTACAGGAATCAACATAATACTTTTTAATTTGTTTAGCTTAAAAGTAATATTATTGATTTTTCACAAAATAAGTTTTGCTTAACTGTTCCTTTATTCGTACCGATAAAAATTGAAATAAAAAAAGAATGAACACCTAAAATTAAACGTCGACGTTATAAATATAATATCATTTATAATGCGGCAATAAATCGACTGTCTTTTAAATTACCCGGACGTATTCGCAATAACACTAATTGTGTGCCCTGAATACTATTTACCTAAGCAAGTGTTTCATTGCATGATTATTTTTGTAACAATAAGATGAACATTAACAGGTATAGTTAAAAATTATGAAATTTATCACAAACATATACTGTTACTGGTTTACGCCAAATATATAAATTGAATTATCTGTAAAATAGCTAGGCTAATTAAAATAAAGGCTGTGTGATAATAGTACTATAGTACAGATGGACTCTTTTTAGATTGACAATATTGTTTCTTCGATTCTTTGTTTCAATCAGAGAAATATATTATTATGCCTACACCTGCTGTTTTACTAGGGGTATTTAAGTGTTACGAAAGAGATGCTATTTTTTATATCATATTCTTAATCTAGCCTTGCCAAAGATCCCGTATTTGCTGAGATGTCTCGTATTTTTAATAATATCTTAAGTATAGTTATCCTGTCCTGACAGCAACAGTCTAATATTTCTGAAATCCATAGCGAACAATTCCTTAGACGTACACAGCAGCCGGTGGCATTCCTTTGTTAAACCGCGTTTTACATGGTGAAGTTCGTGCGATAGTTACCATCGTGATAGCTACCATCGTAGTATCCTGCTATGATAATGTGGAGGTTCACCTGTGTATACACGGCGTCAGTTGGTGGCAGTGACGCTGCCACAATGGCAACTGTCGCGCGAACTCTTTACACTATAAGAGTTCTCCACTTTTACGGTAAGGTTACTAAAGGGGCAAGTAAAGCTTAGTTCTAGTTTCTATTACATACTTCTAGATTCTATTATCTTCTACATGCGTCTTAATATTATACTAGAATCACGCGGAACTTTAGAACGTGGGATTTTAAGTCACCGAGACTTGGCTAAGAATGGACCAATCTTCATTCAATAAGAGCATTCCTAAAATGCTTTCTTGAAAATATGGAGATCCTAAATGATTCATTGAAAATGGACAGTCTTTAACCCTATTAGATCGAAGGGCTAAGATTGTAGGTACGGGACGCTATTAGGGGACCTTCGACGGTTCCCTCTTTTTACTTATTTTATTTATTTATTTCTGTAATTTAATGTATCTAATCGATACATACAGCCAACCAGAATACCAATCCAGCCCCGCTCGACGAGCGGCCGGAAATCGAACCCCGGTCCCCGCTGTGCGCCTCGCAGTCAAAGGCCGATGTCTTGTGATCAACCAAACACACCACGGTGACGACATTGTTGAGGTGGGATGCTACGGGACCCACGAGGGGCCCTGCGACAGCCCGGGTGGAAACGGCGGAAATAGTTTCTATTACCAGCGTGCTTATTCAGAAAAGAAATGTAATTTTTATTGAACTATTAAAAAATAAATATAACCGCGTCATAAAATACAAACAAGTACTGTCTGAATAAAAAAAACAATGATTTTACTTTCAGTCCCTTATTCAATAATGAAAGCCTTATATTTATTTGGATTTTTTGCCGTATATCCATTTCCGACGAAATAATTCAGGCAACTTTATCTCAATTCTTTTACATGTCTACAAAAATACGCAGCCATGTTTTTCTAATCCGACACATATCGGACTGAATCTTGTCAGATTTTAAAAAACAGTCTTAAGCAACATTTAATGAACACATAGATTGACCAAAAAAAATAGGTTTTATTTATTAATCTAAAAGAAAATAATACTTCATTAGTTGCTACGCGAGTGAACCAGCGAGAAAAAGTTTGTAATACATATAATAGGAGTGCATTAAAGTGAATATTGAAATAGCAAAGTTCTGCATAATTACTTAACCCTTGTGTGCAAAATACAAGTATATTTGTTTACGTTTTTGTGCCTTTAGATGTTATGTACCTTTGCTTGTCTATGAAATACCTTCGAGAATAATTGTTTTAGTACAAATGAAGTACTCAACGTTGTCCTTTTCATAATAGTCCATTATGGTTTGGCGACATGAGAACGCAAGTATTTCCCACGCGCGGGACATTATCGCCGCTCCGCATTCGCGGCCGCTGCCTGCAGCCCGTCCATTGTTTTCCAGTTGCCGCGTTTTTGTCACCAGTTCGCGTAGAATCTGCGTATCGTACTTTTGTCTTTTGTCATATTCCAGGAACGAATCGTCGTCGGAATGTACCGGATATAAAAAGTGAACAAATGCTCTAATGCCTACATTTTTATTTAGGTAATTAATGTTTCGTTTACATTTACAGCTAAGTTTAAATTTGCAAGAGCACAAAACAATGCAGACAATGACGAGCGCAATATCACGTAATTCAGGGTGTCGATATTTGCTGCCTCAAGTCTTTTGTCATTTTCCTGTATAAAATCAAGCCTTTGTTACTATGATTTTATGTTTGCGAAAATAGCCGTTCCATAATATAGCATTTAAAAAATCCATCTTTCTTGTTCCATGTAAAGTTTTAAGCAACCATTTTTTTTCGATAAACTTACATCAGATATTAATCAAATTTATAAGTTATTAAACGTATAATATTTAATGTATTTTGAATCACATATACGCAAATCTTTAAATAAAAGAAACATTACATATAAATGTAATGGTTTTTTTTGTATTTAAAGATTTGCGTATTTGTGGAACAATTTTGACATTTATTATATAAAAAAAAAATTAGAAAGGAGATCAGCAAAAATGATAACCTGTGTTATTGAAATAGAAGACATTTTTTAAAAAACTTCAATAAGCAGAAAAGTGGAAATAATAAAAAAAAAATTTAACCAAAATACAAACAAAATTATATTCATAAACGCACGTATGTTATAATTAATAATATAAGAAATATAAATAGCAATAAAAATCTAATAAAGTCAATAATCAAATATTTTCAGAGACGATTACACAAATTATTCAATAATGATCGCTTTTTAATATGAAGCCATTACCTAAATTAATTAAAAATAAACTGTTAACTGACATTAACCTTCGTTCTGTGTTGTCAAAATTAATGTTTTTCTTTCGAATTTTACGTGTGACTTTTTTGGACGACCCTGTCGAATCTGCGAATTTCATGGATTGGTATATTACATATGCATATGAACGTGGCTGGTTTCAGGTTCAAAAAGTTCCATAGAAACAATATTTGCAAACGAGTACGAAAAATAATCAAATTTTTCGTAAAAAATGGCATAAATAATAAAAGAGAAATAAAAAAACCAAAGAGGTTATGGACAATTTAACCTAACGCTGAAAGTTTCCAAGTTTTATTTTTTTAAATTTTCTCTGTATAAAGTATCATTTTCATTCTTGTACATTATATGGACTTAAAACTATACGGTCTTTTGCCAGTCTCTTTTAGGGAAACCCTAACATTTACAAGTGTACTTATTGTAAGTCACCCACATCAAAACGTGATTATATTGTTCATTAAATTATGTATTGCAAGATAAATTCGCAAAAGTGTTATTATTTCGTTAAAGATATTTTCATTATTAATAAGATGAAAAAAAAGATAATTTCATAAATTAATGTCATTATCTATGAACACTTAATTTCGAAACATTTAGGTAGATGTGGAACGCAAAGACGAATATTAATTTAATATGAAACTCGTTTAGAGAATTAATTAGTTTAAAAGTTTGCTAGATGAGACTATTATTAAAATTTTAAAGTATTTGTCGATTTATTCTAATATATACTCTAAAAATTCACATCCTGTTTGCAAAAGACGATTAAAAATTCTAATAGCATATCGATGTTTATTAAAAGTCTAAAATATTATTTGTGTTCCTTAAAACATAAACACCGTCCTCTCGCTCTGAATAATATTACACAAATCACAGTTTCTGTCAGAAATAAATAGTACATACAACTTCTAACGCCATCTATTGTAATCTACTATAGTTATCACGGACCTTTCGATCCATTGTTGTCTATTTCAACAACATCCACTCAAGTCAACATTACGATGAAATGTTAAATAAGTAAATGTTTAGGTGACCGAGAAGCAATTAGTTCAGCACACAATATGTTTTCATCTACTGAATTATTAGTTACATCCGCTGCGAAATGGTTAAAATTACAAGAAAAAATTATGTTTCTTTCACTGTATCAATTTACAGCTAGACATGACAATACATTTATACATATGTTAAAAAGTACAAAATACGCATATTACCACGTACGAAATATGCATATTACCACGTACATATGCATATACGTAAAGAGTAAGAATAAGACCAATATGTTTGTCAAATTAAATCTTTACTTTTCTGATAAAGTGAGGGAAATTGTGACAGAAATACTTAATCAAACTCAGGGCATTGCTCATTACTTGTTGGCTAGTCACAGAGTTAAATTATATTAATTATAAGAATAAGCGTGAACGTCAATAAGGGTCTGGGGTAAATATAATGTTGTATGTTTGCTCAATGCAGCGGCCGAAATTGCTTAGTCCGTCATTAGCCCTACAGCAATAAATGGGTGTATGTTTATTCATAAAAAATGATATTATGACGTAGTATAATGCCTTCACAACTGGCGTAATGGAGTTATTTTTATTTAAATAAAATTTATATGTTAAAAGAACATTAATCAATTTGTTATTCCACTGTCAACTTCTATTTGTTTATTTAAAAATAATGAACCTGAATTTGATATATCAATATCTGCAAATAGTGTTGGAGGAGTCCGCCACCTATTCGTTATTCAAATATTATACATCCGGTAATAATACTATGCGTAACATTTATTTCCTTTTTATAGAAATACTACATTCACTACTTCACTGACTTTGCACTAAAACCAAAAGAAAAATCTTGACTGGCGACTTTTTAATAAACCAAATATAAATATTAAATTTATAAAAAATATAATAATATAATTATAACCATTTTTTAGTAAATTAAATAAAATTTGGGATATGAAAATTTCGACAATTTTTGCTCTTGCTCATAGTTGAAATATCATAAGTTCCGCAGTTTTAGAGCACCGCCAATAGTAACGAAGACACGAATGCCCGGCTTCTCTTTAAAGGGCCTCTACTCCATGATTTCAACTAGGCTCACTGGCGAACCACAAAAATAGACAGCGCAAAATCACACTTGAAGCACAGCACAGCAAAATAAATCAGCTTGCAACACAGCCTGCGTTGTTCAAAGCGACGCAATCAACATTACTTCACCGCAATAATCCAGCAACTGATCAGCAAAGAGAGAAACGCCATCTATACTTTGCTTCAGCGATTGACCTTTAGATACGCTTCAGCGATTGACCTGTAGTTCGCTTTCCATTACATATAAATAGACTTAATCATAAATAAATATTTGCATAGATGGCGTATTTAATTTATTATTATGTGAAAATCTCATATATTTATTACCAATAAGTTTTATTATATTCGAAATTAAAATCCTAACTAAAATTTTGTCGAGAAACGAATTAAATTGATAAAGCATGGTCGACAGAAAACAATACATTTACGTGGTTTGTTTATAAAAAATGAAGGAGAGCAATGAAAACTGTAGAGAGATACAATGAATAATTCAAACGTCATAATTATGTTTTCTATGGGAATATAATTAATTTGTATACATATTAGTATAGATCGAAAAATAAGTAGTGAAGTATTTTATTTTTAAACTAATTTATACATTATGGTCAGAACAATTGACGAATGTCTATAAATTTAACTCATGTATCGTCTGCCTTATTTTAACACCGCAAATCTTAAAATAAGTCGTAACTCTGATTATGTTTTTATGAGATAAAAGCGTTTTTTAAGTTTAGTTAGTTTTGCCTAGCTACTTCATGCTTTTACATATACCTATATCTATATGCTTACCTGCCAACCTACCTACCTACTAATGTTTTAGTTGCATCAATGAATTTGTCCTACCTATGCTTACTTACTTATCTACCTACCTACAAATATCTAAGTTGCTTCATGCTTTTGAATGTCAGATACATTCAAAAGCATGAAGCAACTTAGATATTATAATCATTATAATCTAACCTACCTATTTACTTTGTTATTTTCTTGCTCACGTCAAGACAATTCAAACGAGCCCAAACTCTCTGAGTTTACTCTTCCTTACCGAGGGGTTCCTGTTACCACTTTCCAGCTTCATCGTTGTGTGTCCTGATTTTGCTAAAATGCAGATTTATGTTGATCTTAGTCGTGTGAAGGTTTTTAGATTATATTATTACATTAACATTAGACCTATATCATCCAAACTCAATCACGGCACCTGCGCTGTTCATTGTTGGGAAACTCTATGGTATACTTTAAATTTTTATGGTCAAATTTTAACGAAATTTTTATGGAACTATACTGGAGATAAACCCTTTCAAATAAAATTGTGATTCATTCAAATCAGTTGATAAATCCCGGTGAAATAAAGTGCATAAACAATAAAAATACAGCCGAATTGAGAACCTCCCCCTTTATAGTTAAAAATGGGCTATGATTATTAGCTTTGTTATTAGCTTTATTACTATGTTTTTTGATTTGTGTGTAAAATCTACAAAAATGTTTTGTTAAGCTTTTAAAAGGGTCAACGGAGAGTTTTTTAAGTCAGAATAAATGTTTCGGAATTTTTGACAGGAATTTTTCTAAAATAAAAGAAGGCATTATTTTATTCTTTAATAGTCAAGCGGCCTACAAAACGGAAAATTAAAAACGCAATTAATTTATATTGAGGATCGGTCAATCTAATAAACTACTTAATTTTTAGTGTAGAATGAAATAAGGCAAGAAAATATTTCTCAATGCATTAACATTTTCGGAGAAATAAATCTCTCCACAAAACTATAAATATACTTAGTGAGAGTTAGTAGAGAGAAAGCTGAAAATACCACACGATATGTTCGTGACTAAAAAACAAAGAAACAAAGGCGAGAAAATTAATTCAAGTGCCTAACATACTCATTTTTCACAAACCACAGCACCGTGTCAAGATTCTCTATGATTAGTCCAGAAAATGAAGATTCTGTGCCTATATAAATAATTAATATTTGAATTTAACGTCATGCGACATACTTACAAGATTATCAATAAATAGTCGAAAGTGGAAAGATCTCCTATACTTAAAAAGTTTCATTTCAAAGATTTATCACTCATTTTATGACCAGTTACCAAAATATGAAGGTTTAAATACCTGCGAAGGGCTGAAATGTCCCTACGTTAGTTTTAAAATTTAACGGTTTTCACAATTCATAATTAATATTTTCTACAATTTATCTAAGAGACCGTTTATTTAAATAAAAATAGTTAATCTAACTTATACTGTACTGTAAGTGTTCTATGCTGTAATTACTAGCTATAAGTGTGATTAAGTTCAGTTTACCTTAATTTGTGATCATTATCATCACCATATTTTATTTAATGGCTTAAAATCTTGATCACTTTATTTTATAAAACTGTAAATTTTTCATAACATTCAATTTTTTATTAATTGCATTAGATTCCTCTTGTCACTCGCACTAATTGATAGTCGAATAGGCTATTTGACTTGAATTTTTAAATTGTTTTAAAGATTCTATTTTGTATTATACGCACACTACATATATATTTCCAGGATATATGCCGTATTTTTTATATAAATCACTTTTAAAGTTTGAATTTTTGAACGCGCGCTAAAAACGCAATTTCTGTAATGGCGGCTAATATGACGTAACACGCAATGTAAACAAACAGTCCTGCCCCCTGAAGGGGATTATTATTTATTTTCATATTAAACTGGTGTACAAATGATACATAATGTACAAATACGTCTATAAAAAGTCGACACAAAGTGTTCGTTTCAGTGCCAATTAATCTTAAAAGACGAAAAAAGTGGCTGCAATTAGCCCAAAGAGATTCAAACAGCATTGTAGCTCACTCAAATGTTTTTATGTGTGAAGATCATTTCGATATAAGTAATATTTGTGTTTTAAACATTATTATCGATATCAATGCCTATAAACCAAAAGAATAAGAAAATTAAATTTTGGTATGAATACGTTTTAGTACCAATGATATTTTGACAATTGTTAGTATTTATCTAAATTTAAATTTTGATATGATATGAAATAATATACATTAAAAATTATATGTTTAAAAAAATTCTGCAGCAGATGATTATTTATTATAAAAAAATTAATTTAAAAAATTTCATACCTGATGACTTTTCTTTGCGATGGAATAAATTTTAACCTTTTTTTCCTGTTAGTTCACTTTATCTTTTATCGCTAAGCACTTATTACACAAATAAAAATATAATTTCTTACAAATTGTTAAGCATTTATAGTATAAATATAGTAAATTTAATTATCCAACTCGAATGTTTACTTAATCTGTAAATTTTTACAATAACTTCTTGTTTATCCAATAAAATTCAGGAAAAGTCTATTTGTCTATGAATTATGTTTGGAATAAAATTAAAGTGCTGATATGTACATTAGCATATGCATTGCATGGGAATTAAATACATTTTTTTATACATTAGTTATGAGCAGAAATTATTTTAATTAAATATATCATTCGTAATGCGTTTCTTTTCATATTATATAATACGTAATGAATAACATACGTAAAGAATTTATATTATAAACAATTTATACTAAATGCAAAAGGTGATAGTTATAAATTAAAAAAAAAGAAAAAAAATAATTTAAAGATTTAAAAACTTGTCTGTGACGTCATCTGACTTTTAACGCGGCATTTACGACGGTGATTAAATTTCAAAAAATATTGTGATTTCTTTACGTTTTTTTATATAATATAAACTTATTCTTCCGAAAATTAAAAGCAATATGCTTATTTACGTTATAATCTAATAGGATGACCCGGAATTGTGATATATTTTCGATGTTGTCAAATAGCCTATTTCATATAACTCAGAATAAAATATTTACTACAATACTAGTGACTGAAAAAAAAAGACAAACAATTTATTATATTACAATAGTAAACTCAAAATAAAAAAGAGTGTCGCATTTTAAAAACAATTTTTTTTCTTCTCCTGTAGAAGCAAAAATGTGTTAGATAAATTATAATTATCAACTCGACGATATGGTATCTGTATTTAATGCCATCTGTGACTAGTATCTAACAGCAGTTACGTGTCTAATAGTTTCTTGTAGCACTTGCATTTTAAGCGAATGAACAAAAATTGCACCCATTATAATAAATTCACTAGGTATATAATTTCGATTCTAAAATTGTTAAATCTTTTTTTTTTCACATTTAATATACAAATTTATATTTGAACCAATGGAATTGTTTTAATATTTATTTTGCATTTTTGCTTGTAATAAAATATGTGACATAATATATGTGATCATAATTTGTTTCAATATTTATTACAGTTTTGATTATTAAATATTGATATATATATTAATTAACATAGTATTTTAACTCCAGATAAAATTACTTCATAAATTTAACGATATTTTTCATAGAAAATTTTAACGAATAAGATTAAAAATGTACCTTATCATCGTGCAAAGAAACATTCGTTTTTTTCGTTTAAATTTAATAAATTCGACAGAAAACTAGAAAAATAAAATATTTAGTTCATTTATGCTGTTATTTCTTTCTTTATTTTGTACAAAAATATAAAATATCTTATAAATTAAACTCCAGTTATAAATACAGAAACGCGGTTTGGTGACCGGGTACGTAGTTGACTAGCTTGCCGATAGATGCCGCTTCGCGCTGTTTGAAGTAGTTAGCAACGTTGCCACTCATGCTGCCATAAGGGATACCACCTGTAAATATCATGTCATTTTATTGTTGCTATGACTTCCTTTTTCGGGACTTTTAACTTTTAAAATCTGTCTTTAATGACTAATTTAACCATTTTACATTATATTTAACTCTATAGCAGTCAGTTTGATAAATTATAATTATAGCATTATATTTGACTCGTATACATACGTCAACAAAATTTTATAAAAAATACACAATTAAATGAAACTACGTGATGTAGTATTATTTCTACTTTCTTTAATTTCTTTACCACGACCTAGGTTTCGTTGTATTACAACATCTTCAGGTGGAATATTAGCAAACATTGTTGTACAGATATTGTAATACAACGAAACCTAGGTCGTGGTAAATAAATTAAAGAAAGTAGAAATAATACTACATCACGTAGTTTCATTTAATTGTGAATAATGAATTTCTACAAAATTAACGCCAAATATATTCAATATTTGAAAACAGCCGATTTGGCTACATTGGCGATATTGTACCGACGACTCCGAATTAAATTTCGGAAGGCGGTACAAAGCATATGTAAAAAATAAATAAAATTTCATTTCAAAAATTAATACAACTTAATTATTAAATAATTGTTCAATAAAACCAATATCTATATTAGATGATACAGCATTATCTTCAAATATTTATGTTGTCTCTCTGTTCTGGTGATAAGAAGGCAAAACAGTCCCATACGATGTATCCAAAGACATTTAACTCTTATTACCACTTTTCATCGCTTCGGATGTATCATTATCCCTATGTACTACAAAATTTTCCGGCCTACTCACTTTGAAATAAATGTTGATCAACAATTTTATTTCCATTCGGTTAACAAGATTTCCAATAGATGCCCACGTTAATATTACGAAGTTATCTCATTTGATTTATTACTTACTTTTCACTGAACACAATTAAATGCAATAAAACTTAAAATGCTTAAAATTGAGTACTATTCGCTCTGTAAATTCCTTATTAAAAGTCAGCGTGAGTATAATAGTATTAATTAATTAAATATTAGGAATAAATGTGAATATCGGGAAATGTTAGTATAAAATCACCTTTCCCTTAGTGCTATTCCTTACTAAGGTCGATGAAGGTTAGTGCAAGATGGCTTACGAAACTCCTTTCAGCCGCACAAAAAAATAGCAACGTGGTATTGCGCTGAGTTTTTATCCATCAATAAGTATCGACAGAAAACAGTTATCGACTCCATTGTAACTAGAGATGAAAGTATGGTTCTTTATCATGATCCTCTATTGAAAGGGATTAATATATTGACGATGTCCGAGCTCGAAAGCCCCGAAAAAAATAAAAATGGCGCTATCTCGGTAATGGCCTCAAGTTTTTGCGATTCTGGAAAAATCCAGTGGTTGTATAGTTAAGAAATTAATACTAGAGTAATTGACAATTATCATCCTTCTTACTGCACTAGTTGAGGAAAGTCATCAAAGAAATACATTGAAGAAAGTTTTTGTGATTTTAAAAGAATCCAATTTTTGCATTTTAAAAAACCTAAAACTACAGTATTTGATTTATTATCCTTTTTACTGCACTAGTTGAAGGATATTTTCAAAGAAATGTAGAACTCTACCATCCAACCTATAGCTCTGATCTAGCACTTGGTGACTATTATTTGTTTTCCGAATTGAGAGGGATTAAATTTAATACGTGTGACGAATTACAGCTGACAGTTTCAGGAAATTTTGAAGGTAACATTTCAGACTGTTTTCTCAAAGAAAAAGAAATTTTAATAAAAAATGTGAAAAGTGTCTTGAAATACAATTTTCAATATAGTCAAAATTAATTTTACCTCTTTACATAAAGTTCAGGTCAGAAACTATAGGACCTTACTAATATATCTTCTTTAAGTTTTTCAACGTCCTTGAGCTACATTTTACGAATTCATATAGTACTTCTTAATACTTCTTTATTATTTTTAAAGTCGTGAAAATTTAACATTTATCTTGAGAAGAAGCACCATTATTCATTAAGATTAGGCCATAACAAATTTCGTAAGGTTCACCGACAAGGGAATTTTCATAATTTGAATTATTTTCTTTAGCTAGTAAGTAAAAATACTGTGTATTTTATAATACGAACTTTGGAACTATTGCAACACAGACTTAATATTTCAATAAATAACTTTTGATTGAATTAGGAACAGCATATTCTTTTAAAAATACCATTAACGGCCTTTTCTTACGGACCCCGTCTGTGTGAACAGATCGTACAACTGCACTACGGAAAATATTTAAGCACTCCATCGAATCAGATAAATGACCAGGTTTTGACATTGAATCTAGGGCATGTTGATTGCGCAGAAGTTATGATTGAGATTCACTTCAATTTTTTAATAGAAACTATAAACATTTTAACTTTCCTCGTCTTGCAATATTTGATTTTGTTCTTCAAATTAAGGAGAAATAATCCACTCCTAGCGAAACATTGAGTTTTTCTAACTTCGTTTCTTCAGCCATCTGTTGTAACTTCACGGTTTCTAAAATTGTAAACCTACGTACATCAAATTTGACGTTTAAATGCAATAGATTAATATAAAGCGAAACATTAAAAACGAAAACATACTGTATATTTAGGTCTTACTTTTCCCATATGCTGAACTTTTTTACGCACCCTGTCGAATGAAGTGTCATTGGAAAGATCTTTAAAAATTAATTTAAGATTCCATTTACTCCTACATTTTTCATGGGCCCGTTTGCGAAATATTAATCTTCAGATAGATATTCCAGGATTGTCTTCTCCCTCTCTCAACTTTCAGGAATGGATTTAAAAACTCTCGGTACTTGTTTGAAACTTTCAAACATAATTGTTTCGGTTAACCTGCATAGACTAATAGGAAAAATAAAATATTACTTTATCCGTGTTCTAATTTGATTGATTTCTTGAAACTTTGTTTCGCTAGAACTTGTTTTTCATCTCATAAATATGTGAATAATTTATTCGGAAAGTATATTAGACTAAATATATTTAGTCCTACTATCTCAAAGTGCAACTATATTCGGCTTCTTATTGAAAAATTACAGTAAATTAAGTTACTCCATTAGCATACAAAAAATGTCTTTATCATAAATCTTGCGTCTAATATTTCCGAGGTGTCTCTTTTTGTTAGCTCTATAATTTCAAAATATTCTGTCGCGGTGTCTGAAATTTGTTTAAAGCATACCAGTGTGAAATCGGGCGACAATTCAGACTGAAAACGAATTTCATTTGTTTCCCGTGAAATCAAATTACAGACTTTCAATGAAATCGCAGATATAACATTGAGAACAAAAGGGCTTTTATTTCAGTTGCTTAGTCGGCCTCCGATATATTTTAACAAAAATTCATAATAATATTTATTTAGTACCATTCGTCAGTTTGTTTGATCTTAATTCTTTTTTATTAATTATGTGTATACGTTCAAAAATATTAAAAACCTTTTTTTATTTTGATTTACAATCGGTTACACATACACACACACACACACACACACACACACACACACATATATATATATATATATATATATATGTGTGTGTGTGTATATATATATATATATATATATATATATATATATATATATATACATATATATACGGTACCCATTATGTATATCTTATTTCATGAAATATTCTAATAAGAACTGTCGTAAAAAGTTTCTTGCTAAACCCTTGAATGGGCAATTAAATGTTCTTTTAGGGTTGTAATTGAGTCAGAGAGAGATTATAAAATAGAAATACGAGTAGTTTCCTTTAACACACTGAACGCTGAGAAATACATTAGTTACCCATGCGAGCAAGATTGTTTCAAAAGTTAATAAAAGATCCACGGTATCTAATATAAGGCATTTATTAATTTATAGCAAAAACATGAATAAAACGTCCCCTATATGGTTACATCATAGCGCCCAACGTCTTTATGGAGGATATTTAACTAAAAAAAGCGAACTTTTATCTAATTTGTTGTCCAATCGAGGATAGAATAAAAAAATGTATACTTAAATGCAAGGACTAAAACAACGATAAAATGTACTCACTGCTAAATTAATAACGAAATTATAGCTTCATATTTTATACTATTAAACGAGCAATTCTTGTACACATATGTATATATATATATACACACACACACACACGCACACATATATATATATATATATATATATATATATATATATACATGTGTGTAAATGGTTTCTCGGAAACGGCTCTAACGATTTCGCTGAAATAGAATATTTATTACTTGGATGATTATATTGAATAATCTCGAAGATGAGCTTTGTCGGTTAATTATTTTGGAAATGGCAGCCATTTAAAATTTTCAAAATTACTGTGAACACTGTTATGAAGACTTAATAATTTTTGAATGGAAAAAAATAGGAGAGAACGGCTTGGGGCAGGGAGAGAGAGAGGGGAAGGGAGAGGGGGAGGGGAGGACGAGAGGTGCGTGAAGGGAGGGGGAGCGTGTAGGAAGGGGGATGGGGAGGGGAGGGTGATTGTAAGACGTGGGGGAATGGGGATTGGAAGGGGAGGGGAAGTGGAAAGGGAAGGGGAGGGTAGGGTAAGGAAGGGGGTGGAGAAGGGAGGAGAGGGTAAGTGAGGGTAGGGATGTGGGGAAGGGGGGGAGGGGGGAAATGAGAGGGTGAGGGAAAGGAGAAGGGCGGGGGAGGGCAAGGGAAGGGGTCGAGGAAGGGGAAGAGGAGTAGAAGAGGTGGTGAGAGGGAGAGGAGTAAAGGAAGAAGGGAAGGGGAAGGGGAGTAGAGGAGGAGGGTGAGGTGAGGGGAAGGGGGTGGTGAGAGGGGTGGAGAAGGGGGATGTGAAGGGGAAATGGAAGGTATGGGGAAGGGAGAGCGGAAGGGGAGCAGAAGGGAAGGGAAGGCGAAGGGGAAGCGGAAGGGAAGGGGAAGAGGAAATGGAAGGGAAGGGGAAGCGGAAGGGAGGGGGGAGCGGGACCGGAAGGAAAAGGGGGCGGGGAAGGGAAGGGGAAGGGGGAGCGGAAGGGTAGGGGAAGGGGAGTGGAAGGGAAGGGGAAGGGGGAGCGGAAAGGAAGGGGAAGGGGAGTGGAAAGGGAAGGGGAGGGTATGGGTAAGGGAGGTGAGGGGGAAAGGAGGAGAGGGTAAGTGTGGGTATGGGTTTGGGGAAGGGGTGGGGACGGGGAGAGGGAGGGGGAGAGAAAGGAGAAGTGCGGGGGAGGGCTAGGGGAAGTGGAGTAGAAGGAGAGGGGAAGGGAGTAGAGGGAGAGGGGAAGGGGAAGGGAAATAGAGGAGGAGGGTGAGGGGTGGGGAAGGGGATGTGAAGAGGAAGTGGAAGGTAAGGGAAAGGAAAGGTAAGGGGGAGCGGAAGGGGAAGGAGAAGGACGGCAGGAAGGGACGGGGATGGGGAAGCGGAAGTGAAGGGGACGGGGAAGGGGAGGGTGAGATGGAGGGGAGTGGAAGGGGAGGGTGAGATGTAGGAGGGGAAGGTGAAGGGAAAGGGACTGGGAAGGGGAAGGGAAAAAAGGATCGGTGAGGGTGTAATGGGGAGGCGAAAGAGTGGGTGAGGGGAGGACGGGGAAGGGGTATGTGAAAAGGGATGGGGAATGGGAGGTGAGGACGAGAAGTGGGGAAGAAGAATAGGAAGGTGTAGTGGAAATCGAAGGGGAAGTGGAAGGCGAACGCGGGGCGAACGCGAACGCGAGAACGGACGCGAAGGCGAACGGGAAGGTGAGGGGGAAGACGAGACCGAAAAAGAAAACAAAGGCAAAGGGGAAGGGAAAGGGACGGGGAAATAGAAGAAAATCTAATACTAAATCTAATACCATGAACCAAGCAATTTCACGTTCCGGTGGGAAACTCGAAATAAACCGAGCATCGCTCGGTCACCTGGTACTATATTATATATATATATATATATATATGTATATATATATATATATATATATATATATATATGTATATATGTATGTATATATATATATATATATATATATATATATATATATATATATATATATATATATATATGTAGGTGAGTCACCTGTGTGGGAAATATCACCTACGGAACAACAAATTAGGAGACAGATATTTTTTGAAGCCGACGGAGTCACGAATAACAGGTAGTAAGTAATCAATACTTTGACAAGAATTAAATTATTACCTATATATGAATTCCTGTTTCCGGCTGTAAAATTTTTGTGAGAATATCTTATTATATTTCTTTTTAAATGAAATCTTCATTTCCCAAAAAAAATTATCATGATTGTTTTGGAGTGTTTTTTTTAAATTTATAAATTAAAAATTAAAGGGTAAGTTCGATGCTTTTAATTGACATATGCCGGTAAAATTGCATTATAATGGTATTTTTACATATATATGCTATATACAACTTTCTGATACGCATTGAAATTAACATTGAAACAGACCACAAATGACACTCTACTGAAAGAAAAACTGTTTTTGGAATTAATATTTTGAAATAATTTATTATGAACTACCTATGCTACGACTTCCTTCGCATGCGATTAGAAAAAAATTGCGTTCCTTTTTTTCATTTATATGTTGCTCCTTGGGATATACTATTACCACGCCAAATTTCTTCAAAATCTGTTCTATACTTTTTGCGTGATACCCACTCAAATTAATATGCAGACAAAAACTCTAAAAAAACTTTTCCTAGATTCTGGTATCATTCTATATATGTATATATATATATATATATATACATATATAGAATGATACCAGAATCGTATATATATATATATATATGTATATATTTTACAAGTTTGATTTGAACTTGAATTTTAAGAAGAAGCTATATATTCCACTCTTCATTTGTTAATCAAATCACTGTATGAACTGAAATCATTTTTATTAGTAACTAGTAAGAAGACGTATTTCTAAGTATTTATTTTACTACTAAAATTTTTAAATTCAATCCAAAAATATAAAATAAATGAAAATATTAAAATGAATGATTTCTCAAAATTAATAATTATGTAATTAATCGCGATCAGCGTAAAGCACGATCATTAATTTCATGTAGAATTTCGGGGAGTTACTAATGTACTGGTCCTATTTAAATAGAAGTTAAAAATATGGTCCAGATGAAATACGCGTCTTAAACTTGACTCTTAACTCTGACACTTGAACTTGGAAGAAGTCTGAAATCCAGAATAGGTTGATACTCCATACTTATTTCGTTCAGCAAAATATATTTTAAGCGTTTTGTAATAAATAACGCTGGTACAAGTAAAACTTATTCGCTACAGAGCTACATACGTACCATAGGCCAATCCCGGCGGCGGCGTGACATGGCCCGCACTGTCGGGTAGCGGCAACGCGTCCACACTCCAAATACTGGATACTAACAGGACTAGCGCCACCAACTTTACCTGTGACACGAATCGCAGGGTTAATCATTGATCACACAATAGTACTCAGACTAATTTGTTAGCTATTAAGCAAACTATTTCCCAAAGTTACATTTCCTTTCTTCGGTTAACATAAGTATAATTAGAAAAAAAATTGTGGATCTTTGTACGTGAATTACGCAAAAATGAAGAGACCTCGATTTTTTAATTTCAGGGCGGTCTCACTATATCGTAATCAGCAGACAAATCGAAGTGTATATATATATATATATATATATATATATATATATATATATATATATATATATATATATATATATATATATATATATTGGATGGCTGAATCGAAATATTGAAAAAGTGTACTAAAACTAAATTATTATGCTTAGAAAGGTAAACTACCACCTAAAGACCTGCTCATACGTAATAAAAAATTATACCGTATATTCTATCATATACCGTAATTTATCAATATAGAATATATTCTTGCTAAATGGCACTAAATACATTTATTATACATTTTATTTAAAAGTTTATTTTACATAGAAATTTCAAAAAAAGTTTATTTTACATAGACAATTACATTGGGCAACCTTGGTTTGAAGGTGTAAAACATTGAATTATCTTTTTTTACTTTTTCTAGTTGTTTGCATTAATTTTGCCATATCGACTTTATTTAGCTTCCTATATTGGGCTCTTTACACATTTTATCGGAAAAAGCGGAGGAACAAGCGGAGCCGTGGGTAGCTGCTAGTTACGTAATAAAAAATGACAATAAACATGTATTTGTAATATTATCTAAAGTTAAAACGAAATGATACAGATTTCAACCAAATTGATTATTTTAACATCGTGTAATATTATTAAAATTATAATGTAAAAATTACAAAAAATAATCCCAAAAAACTACAAAGTATTAATTTAATATAAGTTTAGATTATTGATTAAATTATTAATAAGTTCTATTTATCCAAATAACATTAAAAAATTAACGTTGAAAATATTCTAAGCACTGTTTTTTTTAATACTGACGCTTTTCAAACAAGTAGTTTAATTTCCCTACAAGTGTTTTTTTTTCTGAAAACTGACAAAGATATTACGATAAAAACGAAATTATGAATTCGAACATCTATAAAGGCGAATCGACATCAGCCCGTGGTTCAGTTTAAGCTCAATTCAATTATAGATTTTAATACAAATTTCTACGAATTTATAATTTTAAAAGTCCTAACATGGTAAAAATTATTTTTGAAGTCCTTAAAGCTTATATATATATATATATATATATATATATATATATATATATATATATATATATATATATATATATATAAATGCTCTGTAAAACGGGGTACGCAACTTAAATAAAATCGAAAAAAGTTAAGATGGAAAATTCAAACGGTATTGCAGTAAATATCCGATCGATTTAATCAATTAATAGTAAGTTTTCAATTTAATAGTAAATAACCTCGTAGTAGTCAAACATTGGCTTCACAAATGGAGAAATTGTATTCAGTGCGACCAGATATAATCAATTAGCGATGACGGCCACCCCTCGGGTTAGTGCTCAATCGACGAGCTGCAATTACGTTGAGCAACCCTGGCAGGCGAGATATTTGCGTTAACGATATTTAAAACAATCGATAAATAAGTTGTTACGAAGAGTTTTAGAACACGTACGAGAAAACTATAAACACTACGTTGTATTAAAAAAATTATGAATAAAGCATAATAAATTATTAAACAAAGTAAGGAAAGAAAAATTACCCTTAACATTGATATCAAAAAACTTGTTAGAAATGAAGAAGATAAACATGTACATATTAAGTACATGTTTATCTTTTTCATTTCTAACAAGTTTTTTGATATCAATGTTAAGGGTAATTTTTCTTTCCTTACTTTGTTCAATAATTTATTATGCTTTATTCATAATTTTTTTCCAGTGAGAGATACAATTATTTGAAAACCTAATGGTTTTTTGGCGATTTTGATGTCACAACATCGCTAGTAATATAATTGACGTGAAACTTTGCCTGTTTATTTGTTTGTTGGTCTTTCTTTCACGCTTAAATCGCCTAATGAATGTTTGCAAAATTTTGCATGATAATATCATATGATAATATACATCCTTGATTAAAGAGAAGCTGTATATTATTTTGTTATTATTTGCAGAAGTAGATCAGTGAACATAAAAGTTAAAAAATACCCGCCCATGATAAACTATATGCTCTTCCCGAAACTATAGGGAACATTCAAAAATGCATGTGTATATATATATATATATATATATATATATATATATATATATATATATATAGGCCACCTCTATAAAAACCCCCTAAATCCTAAGGTGTGGTACGTGCCAACAGGACTCTTTGGGTGAAAGGACAGATCAGTCACTAGCGACCAAACTCGACGAAACAGGCGACTCGTCGATCTATGTAGCCCTCTACCGGGAATAGGCGTCACCCCAGGTAGCGACCGTATTATCGTCCTATACTCGTGGGAACAAAAATTAGTGATCCAATCAATAATAAAAATAATAATAAATAAAAATGAAAACTGCACCAAGATTAATAAAAACCAACCACAGCAGATAAGCCATAATGTAATATTTGAAAGTCGACCTAGAACACATTCTCTGGGTAACTATCCAACCACAACCTACCCAAAACAAAGTACTGACCAAGAACCAAGTACAAATAAAGAAGATGACTGGAAGGAAGTCATCGGTAAGAAAAGACCTCACTCAAGCCCGGAAAAAGTTGGAACACAAAAACAAACAAAACTGGATACATACTAGCTATCTCAAACTCAACCGATACCAACAACAAATAGTTTTACTCAACTAGCACAAGAAGAAACCCAAGTAGACAACTCCACTACTGTAGAAAAGACAACAAAACAACCTCCAATATTTGTTGACAAAGTGGGTAATGTCCGGCCTTTACTTAACATGCTTAATGAACATGCTCCAAATATGTACGCTTTGAAGGTCCTCCACAATGATCGAGTCAAAATCCAGACCAAATCTGCCGATACATACAGAATTATCATCAAACAATTAGAACAAAAACAGACTGAGTTCTTTACTTATAAGCCTAAACAGGATCGAGCGTTCAAAGCTGTGCTCAAAAATATGCATCCATCTACTAACCCTGATGACATCAAAGAAGCATTAAATGATATGGACTACAGCTGCATAAACGTTTGGAATATCAAACAAAGAACCACAAAGAAGCCATTGCCCATGTTCATTATTGAATTATTACCGAATGACAACAACAAGCGGATATATGTAGTTAAAAGCCTAATGCAGTGTATAGTACCCATTGAACCTCCACGACCAAAACGGGAAATCCCACAGTGTGCGAAATGTCAACAATATGGACATACCAAAGCTTATTGTCGCCGACAACCTAAGTATATCAAATGCGCTGGTGACCACCTCTCCACAAATAATGGACTTATTGAAACAAGTGATGCAGCAATTGACTACATTGACAAACCTAATAATAGCACTCACGACGAATCTCTCAAAATAGATTGCTTAAAATAGCTCTATGGAATGCCAATGGGCTGCCACAACACACCCTTGAGGTTCAATCGTATTTGCAGACACATAATATTGATATCTTGCTAGTCTCTGAAACCCACTTTACAAAAAAGAGTTATTTCCAAATACAAAACTATAAGACTTACCACACAATGCACCCTGATGGAACTGCACATGGGGGGAGTGCAATAATTATAAAAAATAATATTAAGCATTACGAAACAGTACAATATTGTACGAGATTTTGTTGTAAGAGATCCAAGCAACAAATGTGCGAATCGAAGACTGGGTAGGATCTTTTGTAATATCGGCTGTCTACAGCCCACCGAAACATAAACTTAAGGAAGCAGATTATGTAAGGTTTCTCGCCACACTGGACCACCGATTTGTTGCTGGTGGAGATTATAATGCGAAACATCATTACTGGGGCTCGCATACAGTAACAACAAAGGGACGGCAACTAAATATGTCAATTGACAAACTAAATCTTAGTGTTGTCTCGCCTGGGCAACCCACTTACTGGCCCACTGATAGAAGAACAATGCCAGATGTGATAGATTTCTTCATAACCAAAGGATTCTCTAGCAGCTTTATCACAAGTAGAATTAGCCTAGATTTGTCTTCTGATCATTCACCTGTAGAAATGACCCTCAAAAGGTCCATCACATTAGCTCCAAAACCATGTAAGCTGCACACACGCAAAACTGACTGGGATCTCTTTAGGCAATTAATGGCTCAATGCCTGGTCGAGTCACTACCTATGAAAACAGAAGAGAACATAATGGAAGCTGTTGAACACCTCAACTATTGTGTACAAAGGTCTGCCTGGTCTGCTACCCCAACACTTACAGACACAAACCGTAAACTCGAATGTCCTCCGTCTACTCGTTTACTCCTGACTGAAAAACGTAGAGCTAGAAAAAAATGGCAACAGTCTCGACATGCATCAGATAAAAAACATCTAAACTACTGGCAATCTAAGCTAAAATCAGCACTTAGCGATAACAAGAACGAAGGCATACAATCCTTCTTAAAAAGTCTAGACGTGACATCGGCTACTGATTACTCACTGTGGAAAGTCAGAAAAAATATGAAACGTCCAGTCTTAAACCAACCCCCTCTACGCAAAGAGAACAATGAATGGGCAGCCAGTGAAGCGGAAAAAGCAGTTACATTCGCCGAACACTTAAAACGCATCTTTGTACCAAACCCCGAAATAAATTCCCCCAAAACGCAAGAAGTGTCTACTTTTCTGAATCAATGCCACCAACTCGATCCCCCTATTTCGAATTTTACTAAGAGAGAAATAAAAGCTGTTATTGATACACTTGATATCAACAAGGCACCTGGCTATGACCTAATAACTGCCAAAATGCTAAGAGAGCTCCCAGAGGAAGGAATTTCATTCCTCACAATCCTGTACAATGCAATCGTACGTACGTGTGCGATTCCTCCCCAGTGGAAAGTGGCCCAAATAATAATGGTCCTCAAGCCTGACCAAAATGCTATTGATGTGAAATCTTACAGACCTATTAGCTTGCTACCAATTACTTTCAAGGTTATGGAAATTTGATTTCTGCGAAGATTAATGCCACATATCTATGATAATAATCTACTGCCAGATCACCAGTTCGGCTTTCGTCAGAGACATGGAACCATTGAGCAGGTCCATCGATTGGTCAAATATATCCATAATGCCTTTGAGTCAAACCAATATAATTCTGCATCTTTCTTGGACATATCCCAGGCATTTGATCGGGTGTGGCACGAGGGACTGCTGTTTAAAATTAAAAAGAACCTACCCATAAATTACTACAAATTCATCAGATCATATCTACACAACAGACACTTCTACGTTAAACAGGGAACTGAAACTACGTCTCTCTATCCGATTCAAGCAGGAGTTCCCCAGGGAAGTGTTATGGGCCCAATACTGTACCTGCTTTACACAGCTGACCTCCCAGTCACAGAAGGTGTTGTTACGGGCACTTTTGCTGATGACACAGCAATTCTCGCAGCAGACCACCGACCAGACATAGCCTCACAAAAACTCCAAACAAGCCTTGACCAAATATCAGAGTGGCTGCAAGATTGGCGAATCAAAGTTAACGAAATCAAATCAATACAAGTTACTTTTACTACTAAACGAGATACGTGTCCGGCAGTAAACCTAAATGGAGTACATTTACCGCAAGCCGATTACGCGAAATACCTTGGCGTGTATCTCGACAGACGTCTGACATGGTCCAAACACATCCTGACCAAACGATGTGCAGCGGGCCAAAAAGTGCGAAACATGTACTGGCTCAATAACAAAAACTCAATTGTCGCTCGAAAATAAACTATTAATTTATAAATGCACGATCAAACCTATATGGACTTATGGCCTACAACCGTGGAGAACCGCGGCAAAATCAAATATTGAAATACTACAAAGGTTTCAATCAAAAACGCTTAGAATGATAGCTGGTGCACCCTGGTATGTCACAAACAACAGACTCCATTTGGAACTTGGCATAAAATTGGTCCAAGAAGAAATCTCAGAGATGATACAGACATACAGAGATCGAATCGCAAATCATCCCAATCCACTGGCTATAAACCTGATGAACCCAATAACGGCACCCAGAAGGCTTAAGAAAAAACTTCCCCAAGACCTTATATAGGGGCAAAATGAAATGAGTTCAAAAGGACGAACTCAGTACAAGACATGCTAACATACGCACCAATTGCTGAATGTCTCAAATGACAGATTGCAATAATAAAAATTAAAAAAAAAAAAAATATATATATATATATATATTTTTTCTTTTTTAAATTTTTTTTTATTTATATATACATAGTCAATAAATAACACACAATAAACGTTTTAATAATAAACAAAAGTATTATTTCTGAATATATTATTCATGACCGTTTAAATAGAATCCAAATATGGATTATACTTTATGGAAGAAACCATATTCTAAAATGGTGTAATTATGTTTTGAAAAAGTCCTACTCGTAAGCAACCAAACCTTCATTCGAAACTGAAAGTAAATAAAGGCATACTCACTTTCAAGTTCAAACTCATTTCTCGTATTATGCGATAGAAGCAAATTATAGAAAGAGTATCATTCTTATCGTAGTTTATTTTTATTATACATATAGAATATATCATTCTTATTATATATATAGAATATATCATTCTTATAACAAATAGGCTCGTAGTGTACATATAGAATATATCATATAGAATATATCTTTATTATACATATAGAATATATCATTCTTATAACAAATAGGCTCGTAGTGTACATATAGAATATATCATATAGAATATATCTTTATTATACATATAGAATATATCATTCTTATAACAAATAGGCTCGTAGTGTACATATAGAATATATCATATAGAATATATCTTTATTATACATATAGAATATATCATTCTTATAACAAATAGGCTCGTAGTGTACATATAGAATATATCATATAGAATATATCTTTATTATACATATAGAATATATCATTCTTATAACAAATAGGCTCGTAGTGTACATATAGAATATATCATATAGAATATATCTTTATTATACATATAGAATATATCATTCTTATAACAAATAGGCTCGTAGTGTACAAGCTCATCGCTGAAAACGAAAACTGAAACATGCGGGGCTATGGAAATGCAGTGGAGTAGTTTATTTCAACGGCAAGGAGTTTGTAGCGAACAAGGAACCCATTATCATCAGATTTTCTGGATTTTGTTAAAGAAACAAGATTTTAAAAAAAATCTTTAGTGTGAAAATAGAATTTTATTATATTTTCATTGGCCTGTGACATAATTTAATATTATTGATAAAGTATTTAAAAAGTTAATGTCCTAATTTAGCTTATCAATGTCGCAGTATATTACAAATATAATATTTTTATTTTAAATAGAGATATATTGTATCAACTGAAAGTGTTTTGTAAAAATGTACATTACGGAACTCAAAATAGACTATTATTTAAAAAAAAATAACGGATCGCTTGTAAAATATACCCTGTCATATATAACTTTTCATTCTATGTAAAAAGTTGAAAATATTGCTTAAAAAAGACGTTTATTTAAGTTAATGGCAGGCAGATTGCATTCGTAATGTTTCACAAAATGATTGTTAATAACGTTTAAGGAAACTTTTTTTTATTTTTAATCTTTCCTTCATGTCTTCCGACATGGGCTTGAGCAACTTTTGTTAAGATTTTATTTGAATAATTTTTCATATTACGTATATAGAACAGTGGGCACGATTATTTAAGCTAATGTTTTATAAAATGATTGTTATTAATGTTTGACAAAATGATTTTTCTTTTATGTATTTCGATATGAGTTTGCGTGACTTCTGATAGTTTAATTAAAGAAATATTCTTTATATTATAAATATATAAATATTCTTTATATATATTATATACATAGTACTGTTAAGAATATACGTAGCTTTAACACTTAAAATGGAAAAGAAGACTGTTAGGAATTTTTTTAGAGTACGTGTATTTAAGCTAATTGCAGGCAGATTGCACTAATGATATTTTACTAAATGATCTTTCTTTTACGTGTGTTCCGACATGCGCTTGACCGACTTCTATTATTTGTTTAATCAAAGATCGCTTCGTATTACATATATAGTACAGTTAAGCAAGCACATAATTAATTGCAGACAAGTTATAATGTAATAATATTTCACTAAATTATTGATAATAATATTACAGGAAATGATATTTCTTTTATATATTCCGACATGCTCTTGGCAGACTTCTATTGACAAAAGAATGTTTCGTATTACAAGTATAGTACAATTAAGAAAATACAAAACTTTTCACACTTATAAAATGTGAAAGAAACTTTCAAAAGTTTAAATTTGTAAATCTTTTCTTAAATTCGGGTCGATCATTTTGAATCTCAACATATTGACGTATGTCTCTAAATATTTAAAAATATAATTATGTCTAGTGTTATACTTTATTTATTATCGTTTTTATAGTTATACAGTCATCCACGAGAATGTATATTTACCAACGACCTTGACACGACCAATGCACCAATTTATGTTTGAAAGGGCGTTCATTTTCATATCAGTCGTAATAGTATACAAGCCACAATATTTAAGAGACCAAGTAACGACAGGTTGCATTTTAATACAACCTTCATACCATATTATTTTATATTCTATATATCGTATCAAATAATTGTATATACCACGGTTTACGTCACTTACCAGACTGCGTATGAAGCACTCGATTTTTTTGTAACTCGAGGGAAGTCTGATAAAAGTAACATAAGTCATTATAATATGAGTCTTATGCAACCCTAAAAGTGCAAATAAAATATTTAAAAGTTTCTAACGAATAAAAGTACTGTTAATAACACAAACATAAATGATACTTGATATGCAAAAAAGACAACAGTAGAAGTTTAACCACATATTAGCGTCACTTTCCTATGACAGCAGTTGTAAATGGCCATACGTAAGTAATAAATACGTAAGTTTTTGAGAAATTATATTTCGTAAGAACAAATAATTTTACGCATAAATTCAAAATAATAAACCTCGACACTGAGATATAAACAATCCCAGATAAAACGAAACCACACCCGGGACATATCCTGTCCCTGGTGTGAGATCGACAAATAATTTATAGAACATAGATCTAAACTACGTAATGAGACTTTTCGCAAGGGAGATGAAAGACCAATATCTTTATACACATTCATATGTTTTAGTGTGAATAATGATAACGCACACATAGATATGATTTTTGACATATTTTACGATCAGGACCAAACTATATTATTGAAATAAATGATTTGTAAATAAATACATTTGTACATTTATCAACAATTACTTAGATTTGATAATCAACATTCTTATTACATATATATATATATATATATATATATATATATATATATATATATATATATATATATATGTATATATATATGTATATATATATATATATGTATATATATATATATATATATATATATATATATATATATATATATATATATGTGTGTATATAGGAAAAATTGTTTTTATAAAATTAGCATATATCGTCTAAGATTTAAAATATTGATTTCAAATTGTAAAACTATAAAATAAATTTAAATTTATCACACTACAATAGTTTATCATTAAAATACTTTCAAGAATATTGAATACAAGGCAAAGCGACTTCTTGTTCCTCTCTAATAATATATTATCTACAATAAATATGTGTAGGTTTCAATAAAAATCAATCAAATGACAAAATGAAAATTCACTAATTTTTTTAATATTAAAAACCACATTTGTAGTTATAACCAACTAATAAGATTCGCAGCTCTAAAATGGTTTGATTTCAATAGTTTCATTTTAATTTTTCGTCAGTAGTAAATCTGCCAAAAATGTTATATTTAAAGTTTGTCTAAAGCTATTTTTATGGAATTTATCAAGTATTTGTATCATTTTTATAAATAATAATCTATCTATGCCCTTAACTTTTTGGAGTTTACATTAAAATAATAAGGTTGCATTAGCATCCACGAGGGAGGTCAATGAACTTTAAGGAAGAAGCGTTTTTTTAAGACAATATTAATAGATAAGTACAAATCACATCGGAGTCTGTGGAATGCATGCATTTACATATATGAACTTTCAAAGGCTTATAAAAAGAGAACCTTCTGTGAAATATGGGTTTCTTTTTTTATAATGTTCAGTAGAACGGCAAAGTCAATAACTTCCCATGCTCGAAAATCCGTCGCGCCCTTTAGTTATACCACCGAAAAATTAAAAACTATGTCCCACAAAAAGTAAATAAAAATTAATTTGGTTAGAACTGGACAAATTGCCTGCTATTCATAATGATCCATAATAATGAAAAACATTCCAATTATAACTAAAAACAATAACCTTTGATTTTATTTATCGTTGGAAAACTATTTCCGGAGATAAAAGCAAAAAACTGAATTATTCATAAACCAAAAAATTACAACCCGGCCGCCCGCATACAGTAGGAAAAGATGACTTCTTCTTTAAGGCCGTTGCTTTAGGTTACGGTATTCGGCAACTCAAGTTCTAAAGGTTGTCATAACTTGGACAAGTCTGCTATTCTTGGTGCGAAATCATGCAAATATGCTTCGACATAACACGAAGTCGGTTGATTTAGTATCAAAATATAACCATGTGGTACTTAGTGTCGTTCATGCATTGCCTCGTTTTACCAGAAGTTTTGTCTTGTTTTACTCCATAGCATTTGTTTTCATATTAGCTGAAATTTGATTGCCAGCATTCGAAACCAACATAGAGCTCAAATCGATTGTGGAATTTAAAACGAATGTACATTCACATAGTCCTTGGAAAATTCATGTGATTTCGACATGCATGACCTCCATCCCCACGTAATCAATTTGATTTCTAGATCGATGCCTAGGTATTGCCATTATACAGTCTTATCGGATGAAGCAATTGAAACAGGCATTCATGGTTGTTAGAGCGTTTCTAGTGCAAAGACTCCAAGACGGGTACTGTCTTCAGTAACGAAAATGCAATGAAGAAGAAGATCGTACGGAAATATCTCAGAGTATGCATTTGTGCCTTTGTGTTCGTGTGTAAGTGAGTATATAGGCTTGTGATTACTTTGTTGTCGATTGTATTTCATCTTGTAATAACAAATTCATTTAAAAGAAGTTCTAATGATTCTCTGAAGCTTCTAATGATTATTGTCCTTATCTTCCTAGTAATCGCAGAGTTGAGTTGTTAATTGCTGTATATTAGATTCGTTGTAAAAAAAAATTAAGTTTTTCATCCTTATATGAATATTATTTTTTAAATGTTATAACAGTGTATAAATTAAGCTATTGTTACCAATAATAGTTATATATCAGCAAAGTGTTATACATAATTGTGTAAGGTGACATTGTAGTATACAATGTAGTTTAATTCTGAATTTAACAACCGAAGTTGGGCTCAGTCTTAATAACACCATCGAATTTCAGTATCGATCTTCATAAATCGAAAATGATCTTCGGGTATTTATTTCTTCCATATCTCTAGATATGGAGATAATGCAATTTTCAGCACATTTTTCTTCAGTGTGTTGACGCATTTAGACCATATTGCTACATTATCAAATAAATATCAATACGAACAAAAGCCTTTGTAAGGTCCTATCATTCTTAAAATTATTAAATAAGCTAGAGATATTAATGGATTCTTATTAGCGGTAGTTATTTTCCAGTATTTAAAAATAAATGCACATAAAAATGCACATTTATTTATACTATGTAATTTAAGTTATATGTATATATATATATATATATATATATATATATATATATATATATATATATATACGCACACATATGTGCGTGTGTGTGTACAATTGTGCGTATATTCAAACTTAATTTGGATGTTAAAAAGACTGCTTATTTTTCTCTTTCGAGCATATAACAGTTAAAGACGTTTTTCAAAAAAATTAAATTTTAATTGAACTTTTCTTAAGTTCAATTTTCTCTACTGTATGATAAATTTTAGGAAGGGTTCCTAAAGATCCATCGTATAAATTCGATGAATCTTCATCCTACTTATCTTAGATAAATAGTAAAAGATAATGTAAAACAATTCCAGTTCCTTTACGGATCAGTACTGTATTAATAAGTGATTACATCGATAAAGTGCAGCAAATATTTATAATAACTTTAGACAATAAATTAGACCTAAATTAAAATATACAGTTACATATTTCTATATTCCAATATCGAACCAAAATGCCAATCTCTCATTTACCGGGCGCAGGTGACAACCACTAGCCGGTCACAGCGGTGAGGCGACATTGACCGCGTACGAGACAGGCGTGTATCGTGACGAAGCAATACATTGTCACCGAGTTAACGGCGGCCTTGTCACGAGCATTCTCTCGCGGGCGCACATGCTGCTTAGCGACACTCCGACCCTGATCATATGGCCCGTTCGCTACCTCATCCGTAGAAGCATAACAAACTTGTTGTTGTTCTTGGTTAATTTTGTTTATATTTGAATTTAAATGTGAATTTAATTAATATATGGCTTATAGCATGTTGCGATTCTTGACCTTGAATATTTTTAGCAACTTTACAAAATTTTATTTTCTCTTTTATTCTAATAAAAATAACCTATAATAGTTTAATAATAATACGTCTGAATATCAAATAATATAATAAACGACCTTCCATCATAAAAACGTCATAAAAATTATAACGAAATAAAACACTGTAGTTATAGAAAGGTCTTTAAATTTAAAAGGTTAATCAAATTTAAAAAAAAAAACAGGAAATGACGTGTCATAATACATAAAACAGTTTTTTGTAGTGGCCTGTATCTCCTGAAATGGTTAATGTAAAATGATCAAAGTAAATTTAATTACAAATTCTGATCAAACATTAATATTTATATTTTATCAAGCTAGAATTGGGTGATTAGAAGAGGAGTACCGGAAAGGGAGAGGCTTCCGGAAACTTTGTGTATCACTTTGCCGCTTAATATTTCACAAATGGAACTTGTCACGTCCACTTTTGTCACAATCCTTAGGAGACATACCATTCGTACGAAGACAGCTTTGCATATGGGCATGGTTATCAGGTTCATTATTTTCCAATCTAACATAAAAAGCGGAACAGTTTGTTTATTTATTTGTCCGCGCAATTCTTGGAATCACACGTTCGATTTTAGAAATTATTTTATATCAGCAAACCCATACTCTGAGGAATTATTAATTTTAAATCATCACGCTAGAATTCATACAGGGAGAGCAATGATGAAAAATGTCACAGAAGTTGGGGGACACTGCTTAAACGATGTGAAGTAGAGAGAGATGTCACAGAAGTTGGGTGACACTGCTTAAACGATGTGAAGTAGAGAGAGATGTCACAGAAGTTGGGGGACACTGCTTAAACGATGTGAAGTAGAGAGAGATGTCACAGAAGTTGGGGGACACTGCTTAAACGATGTGAAGTAGAGAGAGATCAGCCTAGTTATTGACTGATCTTCCGAGTATTCCCACCGATAATCCCCCGATTCCGATGGTTTATGTCGTTTGGCGAATGGGGCGAAGGCGTTTAGTGACTGCTTACGTATAATAGCATAATTAAAAGAATTCTGTGTTAGTGAAACCGCGGGGTGCAACTAATCATATATAAAATATATTCATTCTTTTCGTTCCGTGTAATATTAAGATTTGAAGATCGCATATCGTTTAGAAACAAACAAAAAGTTACTATTGTTAAGGTCGCTATGATCTTTAGCCTCTGCAAGGGTTCATAAGGACTTGACAGATTTAAGATTAGTGAGAAACACATTATGCCCTTATAGCTATTTGACCGCTCGTAGATAATTGCGTTAAGATTACACATTGAACTATTAATTAGTACCATTAATAGTGTTTATAAAGTATAAAACGCAAAAAAGAAAGTTTATAATAAAACGATAAATTGCGGTAAAGTCTGATGTAATATTAACGTGCAATATTGAGTAAAGTCAGACAGAACTTTCATAAAAATGATATTTAAAATCTGAATTTGAAGGAAATTCTATCTTTTCCGAGAAAAAATTAGCCAAACAATTTGCTTTTTTGATGGATTCGAAATCTTCGTAGAGATCCTCTAAAATAATAGTGGTAAAAAAATTCACTTTCTGGCATTTACCCGCAAAAATATATGTTTTTCATTATAACTAAAAACAATAGATACCATCTATGTACCAATGCGAAAAACCTGCAATGTGTTCAGTTCTAATTCATTTAAGTTTTTTTTTAAATTTGCGGGACAACGGTTAAAATTTTTGGGTGGCATCAAGAGACTCGTAAGCGAAATGAATATCCGAGCTCAAAAAGTTTTAATTTTATTCGTTCCACTAAGCACTATTAGATAGAAAATTCAATATTCAATCGGACCCTCCTTTCAAATTGTATAAGCCTTTGAAAGCATATATACATACATACCCACGGATTTCGATATGATTCTAGCCTTACCATTAACATTTGTTTTAAAAAGACTTACTTTCATCGAAGTCCTTCGGAATGCAAATTCGATACTTTTATAATTTTAATGAAATAAATACAGGTAAGTCAATATAGGAGCAGTCGAGTGGGTTGTGAGAATGATATACACAGAGGTACAAAAATTCTTATAAGTGGTAAAGTATCCTTGCATAGTATAAAACAAAGTCGCTTCCCGCGTCTCTCTGTCTTTCTGTCAGCTTAGATCTTTTAAACTACTCAACGGATTTTGATGCGCTTTTCACTATCATTCAGATTTCTTCTAGAATGTTTATAGGTATAATACATCCATATTATATTTACAGGAAATGTAAGAAAAGTCAGAATTTCTTAAAAAAGGAGAATTTTAGGCGCTTTCATTGTTAACGCTGTCTAAACTTTACGAGATATATCAAAATGTTGTACTATGGAATTGTGTATTTTAAAAATATCTACAAAAAACTTCGGGATAGTATATATCCATATCCTACGTATAACCCACAGTGAACATTTTTATTAATTTTTTTGCGGGTTATACTTTCGAAGTTATTTTGATCAATATTATATTAACTTTTATTTAAGTAAATAAGTTTATTTTTGTTGTGAATTTAATGTAGATAAAATTTGCTCTTTACAGCAAATCATTATCATTAATATTTTAGAAGATATCACAGATTTAAAATTACCAAAAATCAGTATTCGCGATGCCCGCTGCCGGCCGCGGCGCGGTAATGACAGTAATATTATTAATCGCTACACTATCACCACATTAGTGCCTATATTGCACCCGCTGATAGCCGGAGCGATTCGCTAGTTTGTTAATAAACTAAATGAAATATTTCAAATGTTTTCGTTAAATACACATACAAAAGTATTAGAAAACTCAACCTCTTTTATATTTATACGACTACCGTCTAAGATCATAAAAATCAATTAATTCGACTTGACCGAAGCACGTACTCGTAGTATGGAAACGTGAGCACCTTTTTTTTATCGAATCACCGTTATGTAATAGTAGTTTTATTTTATCGAATATTATTGTCAGGCAGTTTTTCTTATCAGACCTCGATCCAAAGTGTGTCAGGTTTTAAGAAGTTAACAATCGCGAATAAGGTCGAAGTTCGTGGAAAAATTAAAGAAATAACTATTTAAATGTTTTAAAAATGGTATTTCAATTTTTCTTATGTTTGTTTATAAAACAATTAAGCAACAAAAATGGATGTTATGCATTAATTACTTAATACGTTTACTCCATAATTGACAAGGACTGCGTCTACTATACGAGTATATACAAACGGGTAGCAATTTCGAGTCGAATAAATAAGTTATTATAATAAATAAAACGCACTAATTTTAAAAAATGATACATCAAGAACTTGCTTCATTATATCACGTGGTATAGAACTAAAATGACGGCCGTATTGCTTTCAAAATAGTACAATTATTCTATAATTTATCCAATGAGATTTCGAAATACAGAACGAATTAAATAAATTAACAACATGTAATAAATGAAACGGAAATCACTGTTACCCTAGTCGGGTATTAGGAAAACCTTTGGAAAATAATTTATGTAAAGGCGTCTACATTGTTCTATTAATAGCGCACTATACCACAGATTTATAAATATTTTAAATCTATGCACTATACCATCTTTTTAATTTTCAACGACTGGCTTAGATAGTCATCATTACACCTTTACCTACGGTGTTACCATATCAGAGAGAGACTCTGTATTAATGCATAATACATATCAGGGTCAAATAAATGTGCTACGACTTTAAATATACGCATTAATTTGTATGTCCTTGCGTTTGCATTTATTTTATGCTTCTCTCGTCTAAGTGATTTGTGGAGCTCAGGAAACTCGATTTTTTTTTGTTTTCATGTATTCTCGAAATATGGGTATGATTAGAAAGTCTAAATTGTGACAGAAAATATTTTTTTCGTAACTTTAGGTAGCCTATCCCCCCAGCCTTATTTATGAAAATACTAAACCTAACATTATGAAAAAAAAAACAAAGCAAAAGCCGACACAAAGGTTGCAGAAAAACTGTAACAATGATTGTAGATGTAATTGTTTTTGAGATATCGCCATAATATATACGTCTCCCCTACTTAATCATATTAAATCGCGTTAAAAATAACAAATTAATCATTAATTATGATATATAAAGTAATTTTCCATGATCCATGTATCGATCCCTCGATGTGCTAGCCAGGTTTGCCCATGAATGGTTTTCAAAATTATAAATGATTTTACTGTGATGAAAAATAAAAGAATAGACAGATGACAAAATATGATTGATCTCTCAATTCCTAATCTTACTTATTTCATAAACAATGATAAAAATAACGCTTCTTGTGACTAAAATACGACGTGGTCTAAAATAACTCTCATTTTTCTTGGAGCTTACTCCTTAAGAATCGATTTTCATATATAGCGCCCATTTATATGAAGTTTGAGGAGTGGGGAGTAAAATCAGAAGTTCACAGCGTACGAAGTTCAGAGCATTAAAAAAGTATAACCGTTAGGTGGCTACTTCGTGCAACATTTCTGCGCACCTTTAGAGTGAGTTATCAATATGTTTATTTGGCATTTTCTTATGGCCTAATCGCAATGACTGAGTGTGATGCACATAGTTTACTTTCATTCGCTTATATCAATATAGCGAATGAAAGTAAGTATATGTCATTATGTGTGAATATTTGGTTTCTTCTATCCAACAAAATTAAAACTCTCTTTTAATTTTAAATTCCTTGTCTTACGTTACTAAATATTTTTAATTTTGTTGTATAAATTTAATCTTGTTTAATCGTGTTTTACTTGAAAATAATTATATTGTCAGCATTTATTTATTAAAGAATTTTCCATTTACATTTAATTATATTGATATTTATATTTATATACAGTGGTCCCTATTATGATACATTCCAAGACAATCGTATTTAAGATGTAAACTCCAGTCGCGCATCGGAGCTGACACGCACAATTTTTTTTAATTTTTGTAACACGTATATCATTACAACTTTCGGCTCACGATGATATTACGGCTACAGCGTAAATTATACAGTCATTACGTAAAACGCCAATGTACCAGTCATGGTAAAAACTGCTTGAAAAACTACGACAAATAATATAAAATCAGTGTATTTATTTTTAACAAACTGAATATTTTATAACACAATCCTAATAAAAAAAAATATTTAATTTCATTAACTGATTAGTAAATCAATGACTGACTCGTATATAAATACACACACACACACATATATAAATATATATATATATATATATATATATATATATATATATATATATATATATATATACCACTCTTGCAATTAATATAATAGTAACAGAATCCCGTTGAACACGATAAACAGGAATATTTTATGTATAGATTCAATAAAAAGTTATCTTATGTGGTATTACAGTTTGAGTAAATGAAAAAAATCTATTCATAAACTACTCGTATTAACTTTGTAATTGTCCAAAATGTTAATAATGTAAAGAAAGATTAATTTAAAAACTGATAACTATGGCTATATTGAAATGCTTTAAATATCTTTGTAGTTCTGTGTTACGTTCTGTGTTAATGCAAGTGCTGTATAGTTTCATTGATAATTCTAATATGCTTATTTGGCTCTACCAGATTTCACTCTACAATATTAAAGAATAAAATAAAAAAATAGGAAAATGAAATTATAACCACGTTCTTTTTTGATTAAATTAACTATTCAGTTCACTTCATCTATAGCTTCATCATAATCAAAGTTAATCGTTACGAACATATTTTGAAACGTCTATTTCTTATATAAGCTACATTGTATTGAACTTTATGATACTTGACTTGGTAAGATATATTAGTATTACTTGACAAATATCTAAATGAAAATTTTTTAGAATTTTTTTTAGCTTAATCTTCTTCTTATAAAAATTAATTATTATTTTTAAGACAATAGCACACAATTTACTAATTTTTAATCTTTGATTTGTTTCCAAAATGAACTACTAAATATTTAAAAAAAACTGCAATATTTAAAACTAAACATTGTATCGTATCCTTACGTAAGATTTTCAAGCATAGACACTAATTAATTATGGAACGAAACAAATCGGTAGATAGTAATTATGCACTCAGTTTGAAACCATTCATTTGAATGTGCAATAGACCATTGAAGAAATGTAGATAGAGTGAAATAAAAACCAATATGAAACAATACAATCGGTCGATGCACTTCGTTTTTCTTTTATTTTTTTTATTAGTAACACAGCTTTTTATTAACTGGTAATTTCAACAAGAACAGGTACTTCATCTAAGTGACAACACTTAGAGATACAATGTTGAATCGTAATTGATGTTATTAAAGATTAATAACTATCCTAAAATTATTTAATATCGAGTGAACTAGATATAACCTTTATCAAAATTAGTAATGTAATATTGGTATTTAGTAATAAATTATTTCGTTCTCTTAAATACGTATAAAGGAAATATCAGTTACGAAAATCTGCCTTATCACAATTGATACTACACTCGGTTCAATGAAGTGCACGTACAATGATTCACTGCTACTACTTGCAAACAGTGGCGAGTGCGCAACTGTGGTCTCTCTATTTCCAACGGCATCTAGAAATTCGATGAAACAATTATCCCACAACAACGAACTTAAATGTCGTTTTAAAATAATACGGCAATTGTTCATTCCAATCAAAGCGTGAAAATAGTCAACACAAAATACATAATTTCACAACTCGGCTGACGAAAAACTGCACCAAGGTGCATTAGGCAAATACGATTTCATCAACACCTTACGAAACAGCCAAGGTTTCGATTTAAACAAATAAATACGTCTGCGTCTGTCTAACCGGCGCCGAGTATCGAAACCGAGCCGCACAGAATATTGCCCGCATTTGCACGGCCTTCTCGCATTATTCACGGTTAATGTCTGACATTCTTGACGCACAGATCGCAACAGCTGTTCTGCGGTGCGAGCACTGATGATAAAAAAATTACGAGAACCGTCTGGTGAAGTAATGCGTTTATATAATCAAGTAATCCATAAGGGTATGGAGACAAAGGATTAGAAAATTAAATTCATAAATGAAAATTTAGTAATAAAAAAACATCTCCGTGCAAGGAAATGACGGTCTAAAAATTACATTGTTTTGCTTTTCACAGAACATCGATGGCCCCGCAATCGACATCTGCGATTCACCTCGCTCGTAGTAGTGACTAGGCTGACCTAGAATTATTGCGGAGAAAGTAGTAAATAAAATTACAAATCGTTACAAAATTACAAGAAAACATCTAATATTCAGATATATAACACATTTTTATTCGATAAGCGTACAAATTAACAACTGATTATAGAAGGCTGACATCTTTAGGCCATTAAAAGATATTGATTAAACACAGACAAAAGGAATGAATAAAGGGGTAAAAAGGACCAAAAAATAATATTAGCTAAAACCATTAATTATTGTAAAATTAATACTTGAGATAAGTTTATCAATATTAGATAATCTTGACTTTTAATACAATGTAATTCAGCCACGCCATATAATCCATAACGGTGTTAGGTAAGACGTAACAATAATATTTTTGATTAGTCTTATATCTCTCTGTTCATTAACGACAGTTTCATTTATGGTCACTGTATATAGATAATATGGCCCAAAGACATAAGCAAAATTGCAAATCTCCTTTATAATATAGATAATATGGCCCAAAGACATAAGCAAAATTGCATATCTCCTTTACAACTTTAGGTACAGACACAATTTTTAAAATATTTTCATATATCTCGTCATACTATTAGAATGACCAAAAATATATATTTAAATTGTAAGGTGCACTTAAAATCCCCAATTTTTCTAATAAATTAAAAAACAATAAAAAGGAAACTAATATCTCAAAAGACAAGAGAAGCATCTCAGCACTACAAAAATGATATGCAGGCTTCCTGATAACTCTATCTCTGTGAGAGACAAGGTGAAGATACACGTATAGGAGAAATATATTACAGTAATTGTCTATTAAACATGTGAGTATGTAAACAAACAGAAACCAATGCCAGTAATTTTTGCGTGCACTAAAATTACTTACTGTAAATAAATAGATTTATAATATTGCCATGCCAGGGTCAACATCATATACTTAAAGTTAGCTATCAAATATCGTGCCAGCGACAAATGTTCTCGAACAGGTCGCAATACACGGAAATATACTAAGAGCAAAAAGATCAATACGTGGATTAGATCAGATTCAATTAACATTTGCTCTATAAAACCAAAACAGTTATCTCAAGATGGCGACAGATTGACATTCATGAGATACCCTGCTCTTACAGAGAGTTATATCCAAATATGCTTAAAACGAAAGAAGATACATGTGAGAACAGTACGTATAAATTTTGAAGCAAATAATTTTGTATAAATCTCCTCTCAAGTTTTCTCCGTCATAACGATGTAAGTTATTCCACACAAAGACCAAATGACCGATATTCTTTCTAATTTACCATGAATGAAAACTTTAAATAAAACTTCAATACATTTAATATCGCAAAATTATCAGAAACGCCGCACGACAAATCTGAATATGCTAAACGCAGTTTTTTAAATGTCAGTAACGTGATTGGAACTCGGAAACGAGAACGAATCACCACTTCGCACTTGTTGTTGAATTAAAATGAAACTTGTCCTCAGGCTCTACTGTAACACAAAGTTGAGTTTCTCTCATAATCCTGACGATTATATTTTCTCCCAGATATGAATTTAATGGCAGCCAATCTTTAATATTAAAAAAGTTAGCGTACACATTAACAACTGATTATAAAAACAATATTCATTAAGACAATGGTCATCATAACAATGATCTTGAAGAGAAAAACGAGGGTACTGAAATTACTCTCCTTGCTCATATAAAATTTATTAACTTAATAATCTTATTTTGTTTATAAAACTATGGTACTGAACAGACAGCTACCGAGATCGAAAATAGTGGCTGAAAAACTGATCGAAATTGAAGAATTCTGTCTGCAGTAATTTTACGAGAAGAATATCATTATCAATGCGATTGAACTTTCGAGGAAAAGAGGAATATCGAGGGAAATAGAGGGAAGCTATACACACCTACCGCCTACAATTCATGACAATAGACACATCTGTGATAAATGAGTAAGGATTTGTAACACCTGGGGCGAAAACCGTGTTGACATTTTGTGGTTGAACGTAAATTTCGAAAACGACAAGATTATTTCAAAAACTTTACAATAGACGGAGAGCTTTTATTTTGATCCTAGAGGCTCTTTTGTGCAACAATACAATGGGCTAAATCTTCCTGCAATCCAAATTAAAGTTCTGGAAGGATACTAGAAGAAAATATTTGTCTGTTTCAAACAAAATTTTCAAATATAAAATAATATTTTAGCTAAGTTTGAAAAATAAATTCGCGTATAGCAACTCTAGTGACGTTAAAAAGTGACAATGTTTAATGCTGCAATTTTAACGGATCGAGCCGTTGAATGTTCCAGTTTCTCGTTGGATCTAATTGCTTATCACTATGCTGGAAATATGAAACCGAGTTACAAAGTCTTTATGAATGCATAGTAGCCTAACGTCAACGCAGATATTAAGAAACTTTATTTCATAATTCACAATCTCAACGTGCTTTTATCATATTTTTTTATTAGAAAGAGAATTTTGTTACAGTTTAAGAATTGAAGATTTTACAATATTCAGAAATTGTACTACCAAAAATATCTTGATATCCAGTAAAGATATTTAACACTTCTTTATCTTTTATCAAAAAACAAACAAAATATGTTTAAAACATTCAATGAACTCTAAACAAGAAATAGAAGCTAGTGTTCTAAAATTAAAAAAAAAGAACAACGAAATATAAATACATTAATAAAGTATCCAATTAAACACATTTATAAATGTATCAAAGTTAACTTAATTAAGCGAAACAATATTTTGTTTAAAGAAGACATAATGTCAATACGGAAAACATGTAATTAACTTATCAACTAACTAAAACTAAAATTGTAGAGTAATACGTTATCTATTTAAGATGCTCTAGTTAATTAATTTGGACAAAAAATAAATAAAACGATTTGAAAAGTAAAATCATTGATTTATACACTGAGCATAAATTTCACGAAGCCTATTCTTTACATCTGATCTAAACTGAGTGCGTGAAATTGTGAGGATGTCAAGAGACAACATCTCTTTATTGCAGAAGTAGCACAATCACTCTAGCAGTTCCCGGATTCCGGCGTTTGTTCGTGCGTTATCAAAATGAAATACGAGATGGCTACACTTTAATTTAGGAGTTTAAATCTGTATCTGACTCAGTAAAGATGGTCAGTCATAATTACCTTGGCAGATGTTGAATATAATCAACTATAACGGTCATTTGGTCTTTGTGTGGGATAACGTTTATGATAGAGGGTACAACACATCACATTTCTAATTATTAATTAATGTTTTGTATAATGTTTTGTATTTATTAATTAATATTTTATACGATGTTTTTCAAGAACAAAAAGTCGAGCCTCGAGTGTTAACAGAAATATAATTATCAATGAGTATATGTGCAATAGAACCGAATCGTAAAATATAAACTATGATCATATTCGGTCATTATCACTCTTATTACTTCAGCAAGGTCCTAGTACTTCTTATTGTAAATTCGTGACATAGTACTTATCCGCAAAATTACTTGTAGTCTAGTCGTGGGCTGATAAATATATTTTTTAGATATTCAATACACTATTCTCGGAACTGACAGGGATAAAATTTTTGACAACAGATAAAATTTTACATCGATCGATTTTGAAGCATGCGCAAAAAAATAATTTTCTGATATGCTTAAAAATCTATTTATTCATATTTTCCAGTATATTTCTAAAGATATCTACCCAAATAACTTTTTATAGTACTTAATTTACTCAACTCTTAAAATTAATGTTTTTTTGTTTTTAATGTTTTTTATTAGGTATAGTCGAGTTAATGCGCTTTATCATTATGGCAAATTTAAAATTTCTGCATCAAGTTACTGAGAAAAATTTCTGTAATAGACTAACACATGAGTGATGTTGTAATGACTACGTGTATTTCTTTTAAGCTACGGAAACCTAAAAAGAAATATGCATAAACTCATTTAGATATGAAACTTAATAAAGGACATTGATTCTAAATATTCGCATATTACCTACTGAAATTTTTCTTCATCCAGGGGAAAATAAAATTAGAACTGAAGTAAAAAAGATCAATAACAAACGGAAAATAATAAATAAATAAGTAGTTAGTTAATTAGCAGACTTTAAAATGATTTTTTTTTATAAATCTTATGGAACTGTGCTAATAATAGATTTTTTTTTTAATTTTCGTTACGTATTTCGATTTTTTTAAACTAACTCCTCTCAATACTTATTGAAGAAATCGAACAATAGTTATCAAAAGGCAAGTCTAGTCATAAAAAAATTTAACAATAAATTGTAACAGACTAAATTCCGTACATGAAAAATATTTTAAGTGATTGCTTTAGCGTATAGAATGACGATAGAAGTCGTAAAACTTTTTTTTATAATTTTTGTTTGTGTGTCAATTTGTGCGTCAATCACGCAAGATCTACTAGACGCAGTTCGATGAAATTTAATATGGTAATAGTTTATAACCAAGAGCAACATATGAGAGAGAATTGTTTTCTTATTCCGAATTTTACGCGTGTGAAACCGTGAGACATAGCTAGTACATAATAAGAAGAGAATATTCATAAGGGAATCTACTCGTAGCGTACTTGCGTTCATTTGTACCTTGATAAGTATACTGTACAATATAAGGCTATGTGTGTTCGTTTTACAACTTGATATTAATTTCTATCGACTTGAAACCGATATTACTATATAAAATCTCACTCTTATAGACTAAATAGATTTCAAGAATGATATAAATATGAATTCTAGTAAAATCGTTACGTCGGCTTTAGCTCGCTGGGGCAAACATGACTAGTTTTGTAACCACACTATTGTCCGTAAATATGCATGTCAACATAGCTTGAATTCACAACTTTGTATACTGAAATAGATTAGAATAAAAGAAAGCAATTGGTGATTATTATTGGAAAGAAATTGGCATAATATAACAATATGTCAGCACAGTTCAATTACAAAGATGAAAAGTAATACATTTTAAATACTCTGATATAAAAGAAAAAGTAGAATTCAAAATTAAAGAAATGGAGCTCAAAAAATTTGTAACAATTATTTATATATAAAAGAAAATGGTTAAAAGATATTTAGATCATCCAATATACAATGTTTTGTAGAGTATGTGTTTTGAACCACCTCTATTTTTTTTATTTAGGCTAAAATAAGTTTACTATTTTGGAAACTGCATGTAATGGATCATTTAGAAGTGAAACAACATGTGATTTTTTAAACCTTACCAGCCCTGGCTGGGCTGGTAAGGTTTAAAAAATTTACTATTATATCGTGACTATTATATCGAGTAAATAATTTAGCAAAATTACTTTAAACTAGAATAATAATTTATAAAGAAGCAAACAGCCAAAGTTACAAACAGATAAAATTTTATGACAATCAAATCCAATGGCTGATTTTTATTTTTTGAATTCATAAAATGGTCTGAATGAAGATTAGGGCAAATCTTTTAAAAAATATTAAGAAACAAAACACTTGTCTAAACTGATACACCGATTTTAACTTTCGTCCCAATATCAGTTATTATTTTTTGATGGACAATAATAACTTCTCTGAAACAATTAAACTTTTCTTTTGAAATAAACAAAAAAACTCTTTGAACACTAACTTAAACTGTATAGCAAAAGTAACATTATTTGGGCATTAGCACATTAAATTTACCTGACAATTTTTTTATGAATAAATTCTAGCTCTTAGTAACATACGGAGCTTCAGGAGCCGTCCTTAACCTTTAATGATGCAGAAGTGTGCTATTTGACGTTAACGTATTTACAATTCTTTAATATTGGTATAGCAGAAAGTTTAATATGACATTTGGAAAAATTAATCACATTTCATTTTTGTAATATTGTTGGTATTGCCAATTTTACCTTCAAAGATATGTTAATATTTCCACTTTTTTACTATTGAAGATATATTATTTACCATTTAAATTTCTATCTAAAACATGAACATGTGATTATAATTTCTTTTTAAATTAATATCTAAACATTAAAAAAAATGAAGTAACCTAATTTTGAAGTCATTACTACAGGTCACAAAATGTTCTATTCTCACCATCATAGCAAACGGAAAAAATATGTCAATGACTAGAAAAACTTCAATTGTCAGTTTTAATTTGATGAGAAAAATTTGATTTAATAAATTTTTCAGATTATTTATATAACCCTGACACAATAGTTAATTGCCTTTTTATTATTCTTGCATACAATTTTGAAACAATTTGAAACGTCAACATTTTTAAAACGATCTTTTTAATGTAATCACGTGAAAAACCACTTACGTAAACTTTCATAAAAATATGTAAAATATGTAAAAATCGTAAAGTTCATTACCTAATTTTTAAAAATAAATTTTGTTCGCAGTATTCTAATATTTCGTTTCCACATTATAATATTAACGCAGACAATCTTTATACTTAACGAAACGATGATACTCATGAATACACCAAAAACAGGTAAAAAATTCGCAACATTTTCACGAAAAATAGCCTTTTAACAAGCCGATACTTTTATTCACTTGTTACCACTAATTCTAGAATTATACATTTAACTAACAACACAGTGTGCATGTACGAAAATGAAATGTTCTACACAAGAAACATTGAAACTTTAACTTTGACCTCGCGCAGTTATACAACTGACTATTTCCGTACAAAAAGGGTTAAAAACGCAATTTAGTATTTAGTTATTTTAACTCTTAATTAATTTAAAGTTAATATGTAGAATTTTAATAAATTACAAGTAACCAAATACACTAAATATACATCAGATGCTTAACAGATCGTAGGAAATACTTAACAAATTCTTAATGACGATTTAATTAATTCTCAAGTAAATTAAGTTGGGAAACAATATTCATGCTCACCTTGCCAACGCGGTCCATATCGAGCTCTGTGCACGCTGCGCGCTACTACACCCGCCTATATATACAAATTGCGAAACAAGTCCTTGGAGCTTCCAGCTCTTAATATATTCCTAATTGTCATTAAAATACCTTATTAAATATCTTTTACAGTTTTAATAATAATTTACAATAGTAAGTAAATTCAAATCAAATGCCATTTACTCAAAAGTAAGGCAATGTCTTGAAAATGTTTTTCAACGTTTGTCATAAATACCTAAATTTTACGAAAACTAAACTTTTCCTTATTAATGTAAATACTTCTCCGTTTCTTCTCGCATTTATTACTCAACTTAATTAATGTTTTATAAGAACAAACAAACAAACAAACTAATTTCTCTATTTACGTGATTATTGTAAGCATATTATCTGGATGAAAAACGAAGGAGTACAAGACAGTAGATCGTTACAAACCTTTAAATGTACCGGCATCTTCCTGAAAGCGTATGGACAAAATATAAAATGCTTTGAAATTCTGGTATTCGTCTGAGAATTCGATTTTTTCGAAAATTTGTTTTTTTTTGTAAATATTAAAATTTAAAAATATTATTTACATGAATAAGTTACTACCTCTACTACTATAACTACTTCCTACTAATTCTTCATTTAACTGCAAGTTTCATAAATACAGTGCTTTTATTCGTATCTCGCTATTTACTGATTCAATCGTTTTGCAACGAACAGTCAATGTGTGCAGTGCCTAATAATATTTAAGCCACCTGCAGTGTACAAAACAAATTGACACCAAACCGTTGGTTTAGATCATTTTAGGAACACTTAGCCAGAAGTTGCAATTTACAACATAACAGCTTATATGGGTCTTAATATTGAATTCACTATGTGCAGAGAACGATATAAACATTTAAACGTGAAATATTCCAATCTTAGTTAGTTATTCCAATATTGCCCTGATGAAAAACAAAATTATTATGTTGATTGTATAGCGCTATTAGTTGCGTATAACGTGTTTGTGATAAATCATTACGAAGTAAAAATTTATTACTGTTTTAGAGGCCAAGTTCATATACTCGTACTTCCTGACTGTGATACGAAGGCGAGATTGCGTGAAGCGTCGCCGAGTGAAGGAGAACCGAAGCAAGGGTAATAACGACACTATGCTGGCGACTGTGCCAAAAGCTTTCACTAGCTTTATGATAAATTACTGGGTTGAAAATAAACTACTTCGAAAATTGAAGGTTCACCGAAAATTTTTGGGTTATTTTCAAAGGTTGCAATTTCGCAAAAAATTGTTTAATTAAAATAGGGTAAACTTCTATTTAAAGCTAATATTTTAATAAATTGTCAAGAATTTTTTTTACTTATTACTCCTATGGAGTAACAGTTCAAATACTCAATTTAAAAAAACTTTCATTTTTATCATTAAATCCACTTATATAATCTTAAAATGTAAGTTATTGTCATTATTTTAGTGACCTGATTATAATCATTCGGAGAGGTACATTAAAAAAAATGTTTTTTTTATTATTTTATAACGTATTAGTAATTTGGTTGTAATCTCAATATAAAGCATCTATTTGCAAACTTTCATGCCAATAGGTTTAAAGTGATGGAAACTGTTAGCTTGCAACCAACAAGGACTGACAGCCAGAAAGACAAACACTATGAAATTATAAGGGTTCAGTTTTTGTCATTTCTCTGCGGAATCCTTAAAACACAAAAGAAAAAATACTAGACACTATTAACTACTAAATACTCAAGTATTATATTAAAAAGTGTAAAATCTCCATTAAACGAAGGCTATTTTGTCCTTTCTTTTATTAGAAGTATTTTAAGCAAGGTTATATCTGTTTAAAAACGAACCAATTTTTTTCAAAATGTTCAGTGATCCTTTAGTTTTACTGAGTAATGTAATTATTGAAAACTAAAGAATCTCATATATTTTCGCAGTTGAAAAGTAACTTAGTTTTATAAACTTTCATTTGACACTAGTTACTAGATCAATCAAAATTATGTTAGTCTAATTTCCGACTTTTCTGCGCAATCCTACAAAACATGAAAGAGAGAACACTGCTAGTAGATACAAAGCATTCAAATAATACATAAAAATCTCAGTTTTAAAATGGCATTCGTTTTACTAAAAGGTTATACCTGTTTAAAAATTACTAAATACTTTTCTAATAGTTCACCGATCCTTCAATTTTGCTGAGTAGTGTAATTATAGAAAACTAAGGAGTCTCGTATATTTTCGCTGTTGAAAGCTAACTTGGTAAATTGTAAGTTTCATAAATTCTCATTATTCGACATTAGTGACTAAATCGATCAATATTCTCTTATTTTATTTTGCTGATTTCTCTACGAAATCGTAAAAAATACGTAAAAAAGAATACTACTAGTAGATAAAAAATATTCAAAAAATACATTAACAAGTGTAAAATCTCGGTTTCAAAATGACGTTTGTTTTATTCAAATTATTTTTGGCGAAGTTACACCTTTTTAAAGATGACCCAAATTTTTTTTTAATGTTCAGTAATCCTTTGATTTTACCGAGAAGTTTAATCATGGAAAACTAAATGTTCTCATACATTTTTGCCATTAAATATAACTTAATAAATTGTAAATTTTATAAACTTTCATTTGACATCAGTGGTCAAATCGATCAATGTCCTATTGTTGTAGTTTGCCGATTTCTCCTCATTCATTTTACTTCCGTATCAATATAGTAAAAAACTTTAATTACAATTACTAGTTATTTTAAAAGCGACAGGGCTTCATACGTAAATTCTTAAAAAAATAGTGTAGCACTGAGATATGGGTTATCTTATTCCGTGACGTATCTCTTGATAATGTATTAAAATGATATGGATAATATATCAAAACTATTTTTGTTCCAATAACGTCTTCCGCAGTTCCATTACTTGAACCTTAGCAATAATGAACGTACTCGTATTTAGATGGAAAGTTATTGAGTAAAATATATGACATTTAAAAAAGAAATTCATTAAAAGTCATAAGTACTATCAATCTTCACAAATTGCCTAACTAAAAATTATGTCATACAATGAAACCTAGGAATTTAAATAAAGTAGAAATAATACTATTTCCCATTCATTTGGTTGTGAAATTTAAATGAATTTCCACAAAATTAACGCCAAATATATTCAACATTATAAATAATTTGTGAGTCAACTTATGAAGATACATTTTGCTCCTTGGACGAATGTGACAGACAATTTAATAGTTCTAGTGTTAAAAGGCAGTTTAATTTATAATTCATCAGTGAATTAATTTGACATTAGGATACAGAAATATTTTTCTTATCTCAGGAAACTTTGAACACCTGATCACGTACGTACATTAATTTGATCTTGGGTAATATTTCAAAACTTATCCTATATTATTTACGTCTCGTTTCGGCAAAGCTTTCCTCATTATCATCCTTATAAGAAAAAATTGCTTATAAGAATGGCAATGTTTTAGAGATTGAATATATTTGGCTTTAATTTTGTAGAAATTCATTATCACTTAATTTTTATTCATAACTAAATGAAACTACGTTATGTATTATTCTTTCTACTTTATTTAAATTCTTTACCACAACCTAGGTTTCGTTGTATGATAATGTCTTCCGGTGGGCAATTTGTAAATATATCTTTATATATATATATATATATATATATATATATATATATATATATATATTTATATATATATATATATATATATATATATATATATATTTACAAATTGCCTAACTGAAGATATTATCATACAAAGAAATCTAAGTCGTGGTTAAGATTTAAATAAAGCAAAAATAATACTACGTCACTTAATTTCATTTAATTGCGAATAAAAATTAGGCAATAACGATTTAGAGATTACTAATCGATAGCGCTATTTGTAGATAAGTCTCGTTTACTCACAAATAAGAAAATCGTCCTTTTCCACAAAACTACATCTGAAACGATGTTGTAAAGGTCGGATAAAAATGATATAGTGCTACAATTAATTTACCAGATATGGTTATTATTATGTGCAGTCACAAATCGAATTATATCCCGCAGAGTTACAAGACTCAAAGAACTTCGTCGGCACCTAATGACTCAGTAACACGGAACAAACGTGCAAAAAACCTACGTATGCATTCAGCCTTTCCACTAACTAACCTTGACCTTCCTCTAAGCAATCACTTTTGTTCTCATATCGTTATATGCTGAGAACGCCGTTCTGTGATTACAATATATCATTGTAATGTTTCTAGAATTAGAAATTTTCTTTAAAGCTGAATTATGAAACGCGTTGCGTAAAATCGATTGGAAAACTTAACGAGTAATGTTAAACTAATTTAAGTCACTTTTCACGGGCACGGGTCAATGTAATTTGCATTTGCGTTTCGTTGCGGCGAGAAAAGCGGAATTTATTTATTGGCTGACAGTTTTACTTTGATCGTTTGCGTAGATTTTTTAATATTTATCGTTCATTTTATTATTTCTTTAAAAATATCTTTAGTAAAAACCCTAAATTAAAATATCTTTAGTAAAAACCCAAAGTTCGTCTAATCTGATTAAAAAAATTAAATCGAACTGTTTGGCATAGGAAAAATTTCGATTTTATTTTATACATTTCAATTTTATTAATACATAAAAAGGGCATAGTATAACAATGCAAAAAGCAACTGCAAGAGGTTTTATCCATATTATCTTTTATTTATGTATATATATATATATATATATATATATATATATATATATATATATATATATATATATGTATATATATATATATATATATATTTATATAAATATATATATATATATATATATATATATATATATATATATATTGCATCCATCTAGTTTAATTCATTATTTAATTAAAAACCTAGTCCATGAATTATTCGCTATTCAACCGTCGGCTTAAATGACGTTCAGCCGTTAATTGAACGGCTGGCCACTTAGAATGACGTGCATTCATCTTAAATTTTCGTAAGAAAAAATTTACTTAGGCAATAATTTTATTACAATTTTTATTAAACTTTCGAATATTCTCAAGAATATTAATTTCTTTTAACTTATCACCATTTTGGTACATTTATATATAAAAACTATGTTTAAAAAGACAAAATTAAAAACTATTTCTGAAATTAATTTTTGTTTTATTTTTATAACTCAACGAGGCGAGCCACTCGAGCACATTTAATGCATTCTAGTGGCTAAGCATTGACCAGCCCGCATATTAAATATTGTATTAAACGTGTTGACTGAGCGCCCAGGGCTGAATGGAGATATTTATATAACGGGCTAGATTACTGAGTGAATGGTTAATTAAACTATATGGTTACGACGTGTACGTATAATAAATTAAAAAAATGAAAATATCCGCATTAAATATATTATTAAAAAGTACCAGTGGTTTCTAAAATTTTTCCCTCTGTCTTCATTCGACTACATATCAAATAAAAACTGCTAGACTTATTGAAATGGGGGTTTTATTTTAGAATTTTTGAAATTTCTAGTTGTAGGTCAGGATGGTTTATTTGGATGATTGTACTGACATCACTTTATAATTAATAAGTAACATTATGTGCTATTTCCATATTTGAATTTCCATACCGCACAAAAACGAAAACAATTAGTACCCAGAAAAAAGCTTATTGAATTAAAATACCCGAAAATTTTTATTCAAAATTCCACACATAGAGTGCGGTATCGTACATGCTAATGAAAGTCTCTCAAATATTTTTTCATAATTTTAAAAATTAATCATATTAGATATTTTGAAATATTTATTCCACTAGAAAGTCCGTTTTAGTGGTCGACGTGTGGACCCGATTCGCACTCGACCGATTTTATTCACATTTATTAAAGTCTTGTAAATAAATTAGGATTTCGCAAAATAAGTATAAAAAATGTCGGCCTAGTAAAGATCGCGACGAAATATATTAATACTTGAAGTATCATTATATAAATACTGTTATTATATAAGTATTATTATACAAATACTGCAGATGGATTTTGCACACTGAATATTTTTTTTAAATACTACACCAGGCGCGTGTGTTGGACCGAGTAGATGCCAAAATGACTTTTTCTTTAGAATTTTTATTTAAGCTTTATTAAAGGAATACATAGGCACTACTGGGTTGATTTCAACGAGACTTTTACGGTATTTTTGTACAAAATAATCGTTTGCTTTCTTAGTTTATCAGTACGTAAATTGTTTGTAGTGTCACACAAAACTAAGTAAAGCAACTTAAATAAAGCTTGCTTAAAATACTCCAAGGTTTATATTAAAATCAAGGAGCTAAACTCTGTTTTGATCAAATGTTATTTAAGTTACCGGAAATTAAATTACCAATTACGAAATCATGCATTTTTTAACTATTGAATGATTTTGTTGTACTATCGTTTCTAGGTTTGGTAATGTTTTATGCTCCTGACTGTTATGTGAGAGAGCGAAATAATAGTTTATTTCGTATGCCTAGAGCGCGTACGAATATCCTGCAGCGATCGCCACTTTATCGCGCACTTACCTTGATTAACAAAATATTGCGCGAGGCATCCAATCTTGATATTATTTCTGCTCCATTGGCCGCTCGAGGAACGCAATTATGGAGCTGTTTTGTAGGTCACCGTGGATAATTACTTATTTTTATGTTTAATTTGAATGAGATTGGTTTTAATTTTGTTTCTTTAATTATCATTATTTTAAGCTATTTTACTATTTGTACTCATACTATCTTACTTTTTATACTCGCACATTTGTAATATTTTTTAAATAAATAAACAGCCACTTTTTTTTAACAAATAATGAACACTCTAGTAGCACGTCTAATTTACGCTACTTACTACTGTTTCAATGCGTATCTTTTTACAAGAAACTTTTTGCAAGAATCTTTTTTACAAAAACTTTTTCTGCGTCATAGTACCTTCGCATTCCTAATTCCCAAACGCTATTAAATCAATCGACATTCTTCAATTTCCCTTCGCCGCCACGGTTTAATTCGATATGCCTTTCACTCTCTTTTTATCGCAAGTAATTCGGAATAATTTTATAATTTTCCATAATCGTTTTACACCATAATACTTTCATTGTTCTCGCGGCCTTTGTTCTCGGTCATCTCTCCCGTTTGCATTTGCCACAATTCGTTTGAATTGTTTTTCTTTTCTTGCAGTCTCTTTGCTCTTACCCATAAACTGCAAATATAATTTAAATTAAATTATATATGGAAAATTAAAATCATTAGAAAATTAGTTTAGAAATTTGTTGATACTTCAATTATACAAATATGAAACAACTATCCTAATTTATATTAAAAATAATAAAAAAATGTTTGTGTTCAGATGCAAAAAGAAAGAATACTCTTTCTTTACACACCCGTTTCCTTTCTCTTTGGCGACCTATTTAAAAGAACTAGTACATATTTCTCAAAATATTTTCAGGATAAATTTTTAAAATTATTACGAACAAACTCTTAGTATTTCGTTATTCATTTGAGGTACGTAAAAAAAACCTGTCATGAATGAATACATTATGCGAACTTATTGGTACAAAAATAATTCCTTGGAGTCAATAAACAAAATTTATAAGAGATCTAAGCATTGTGGAAAACCCGACACTTTTCCCTGAAAATAATGTAGTAAAAGTGAAAATAATAAAGGTGACAAAAATACGAGAGGTATTTTTACGTGCAATTAAGTAAGTTTATTTAATTAATTTTATAGAAGGTTCTATTTAAATCCATGTACATGATACTTTAACAAACAGAAAACTTTAGAATTAAGACTAATAGAAAAAAATAGACGAAAGTTCTATAAAAAATACTCCCCTGACCTATGTTCTATTTTATGCAAAAGTTTCGTAATAGATGAGTCCTGTTTATCATTTTTACTAGCTTAATTACGCGGGTAACTACTACTTTTTGCATGATTTGTTTAAGAAGTGCGCGAAGCAGTAACGGTGTAAAGTAAGCAAAATGAGTCAAAAGTAATAACAATTTATGAGAAATGTGATGAATATCCGTATGTGATGAATTACTTTTTTCGGCGAACACTCGCCAGTTTTCAAAAATTCGTCGCATTCTCCATAGTATAATAGAATACTCGAATATTGGTCGACTAGTACAAGTTCCACTTAAGTAGTAGGTAAAAGAGATTTAAAAAAAAAATAAACCTTTATTTAGAAATCAGGTACATACCTAATTTCATATTGAAAAAACATCGCTATCAAAAGGTTTGACGTAATAAAGAATATATAAAAATGTTTTTTTGTGCGAAATTACAATAAGACAAAAAATACATGAAATATATAATAAAATAAAATGTAAATTGCCGTAATATTCATTATAATAGTGAAACAATAAGACACAACCTTATTAAATATAATTGGATCGAAAATGCTATTCAGGTTGAAAATTCAAGGGAGGCAATAAACAATAATTAATATAATTCCCTTTTCGCTTTATAGTCTTATTCTTTAAGAGTTATATCATAGATTAGACCAGCGTTGCTAAAAAATGTTTCACTTGTTGAGAAACTTCCCAAAATTTGCATTTGGGCTCTTGCATTTCGTGATAGTATTCGCGAATAGTGTTTTTACTTTATGATTTGAAAAACATCCCTAATATGTAGTTATAACGATAACATAGATTCACAGGAAGCGGGTGTTAGAGGGGCGTAAACCTAAATATAATGGCACACGGTCAAACATAAAAGGTTTAATGTGTAATAATTGTAAACTGTTCAAATTTAAATTGTCATTTCTATATTTTGTAATATATCAACAAAACTTACTAAATATATAAAATTAATAATAATTTTTTTATTTACTAATATTATAAACAAGTTGCGCCCATCATTTCGTTCACGCTAACATTTGAGATACATTATTAGGTTATCGGTAAGTTTGAATGTTTGAATACACGTAAGGTCATATTTAAAAATTGAAATTTGAACAAAATTGCAACCACCATATCTTCCTTTCTAGTAGAACGATTGCAATAAAATATGTTACCGCCTGCCTTATGTTACCTCATGCTCTAAAGAATTCCTTCAATAGTCCTTCTGTGATGCGCGAACAAATAAACCGATTTGCAGATAAGCAGATAAAATTTCGAAAAAACTATATTTTTATGTTGTATTACTTTTATTGTGTACCCTAAATAATTTTTTCTCAAATATTTTCAATGCACAAACATTCCAAATCGATTATATGTGTGGATATGAAAATTTACACGAAAATTTTTTTACCGAAAAACTGTGCAAGTACTTAATCAAATATTACCAAAATTTCCTCGCAAATAGACCGTGTTTCCATCTAGTTTGATAAAAGCGAGGTATACTTATTAATACAACAAATTTTGTAAGTTTTTTAGGTAATATTGAAGACAATTTTTTCCCGAAAGATGATACTAATTGTATAATTATTTATTTAATTGCCCAGTTTATTTTTAATGGTCGACACTTGCAAAACTTCTTTATAATCAATGTTTCCTAAATTTAAAAATTTACGTGCACCTCACTATATAAAAGTAAATATTAATATCTTTAATATGTTACTGCATCCATAATCAGGCAGTATTTGTCCAATATTGTACAATCTCGCATAATTAAATACTTCGGACACGTGTCGCGGCGTAGCAACGGCAGTATTGAACGTCTGGTGGTACAGGGCAAAATTGAAAGTACCAGACCACGTGGGAGAGTACCGATAAGATGAAAGATAAGATTAAGGTAGCCATGGACGTTCCCCTAAACTAGTGTACCCTAAGAACAGCTGATAGAGAGGAATACCGACATTTTCTGTGGAGCATCACTCATCTTCAACATACTTGACACGATGTTGTGATGATTAATGAAATTATACCATCAGCAGAGGTAGTACTGATATCTTCTTCAAGAAATTGTTATGAATCCATATTTATAGACCTTATTTATTAATTTTTAACCTTAAATAGCCTAATCGTATGAAATTAGGAATGTTCCCAAGAAAATCTGATACAATTTCCATTCAAACCGAAGGCTTAAATACGATATAGATAACCCAGATAAGAATGTGGAAACGCTTATGAATGCAATTCGTAACTTTTGTCAATAAATACTATAAGTGAAAAGGTTTCTAAATATTAAGAAAAAAAATGATTTATACTGCGTATTAAGACTCTGACAAGAGGAAATTTTCCAATTAGTTAAACAAAACTTTGAGAAAGAGAACATTCAAAGAATTTCACTCGTCTAGGTAGCATTAAGGAAAATTTTCCATATTTTCTTGTCCAAAAATACCACAGTGTCTGAATACAAAATAATTCAAAAAGTGTGTGTCTTCAATAGTAATAACGTAAACAAGTGAAGTATGGTCCTTCATTATTGGTCTCGTAAAAAGACCCCAAGTTACTAAGCGATCCGTCGAAAGTGCTACTCCACGATTTTAGGAATCAATTGCAGTTTAAACATCATAATTACTTTTTATTAATAGGATTACTAGACTGAAAACGGCAATAGCATATATTGTACAGACATTGGGGGAAAAATATCCCCTAATGGCGCTAACATACCGGAAGACACAGAGTGAGGTGGACCCCTGCTAGGTGGACGGACGAGCTGGTAAAGTTGATGTAAACGGTACGGAATCGGACTTTGTAGAAATCTATAGGTGAGTTTTATATTTAGCAGTGGACGTAATCTGGAGAATTTCATTACGTAAGCAGAATTGTAAAAAATGGTACTCACTTAAAAGGTTCCACGATCTTAAATGAAACTCGTTTACAATTACACGATAAAAACGAATATATTCCAATCAGTCACGTTATGATAAACATTCATTAGTCATCGAACTTTGAATCAGCAAAGCAATTTTTAAAAACCTAGAATGACAATTAGCTCAAGGTTTCTAAATGTTATTTGGTTCAAAAGTGATCTGAACAAGTGCTGTGCTGAAATTTATTTATACGCCTATAATTGTCACTTGCGGTTTCGCTTGCAAGAAATATTTACTTGACTCTTCCTAATATCTGACTTGGCCTGAAGAAAAAATAATATTATGTCATTATAATTATATCACATCTTATGTCGTAACTATTATAACATATATCGACGTGTATTCTAATTGAAATGACTGAATTAATTAAACTTGACTCTTATATTATATTAAATGTTTGTCGGACGAAACATATACACTTTTAATTCTAAAATTGGGATTTTTAAAAACGTTTAAAAAACCCTTGAAAAAGATTTAATTATCTTTAAATAAGAAAATAGAAATGTTTGTTGAAATCCTTTATCAAAGAGCTTGGAAATAAAAAAATCTTTATCATTTAAACTATTACATGACAAGGTCATTCGTTCAATTTTAAAATTTTCTTTACAACAACCAATTCTGTTCTAATATGGTTTATGCAGATATTTTAGAAATATTACAGTTCTAATATGGTTTATGCAGATGCTTTTAGAAACATTACAGATACTCATAAATATCTTAATCATAATGTCAAAAATAATTTAAGCTAAAAAGGACAAAGTCTACTTACGATTAGTGGTTGAAATTGAATAAAATCAAACTTTATTTGAACTTGAGTCGCGACGTTCAGTCGTCACCCGCTAATCGTAATCAAAATTTGTTCTTATTGATTAAACGAAACCGTTATTTGAACTTCAGTCGTGAAGTTCAAATGAAGTTTGATTTAATTCAATTTCAATCGTCATTTACTAAACGTAATCAGAACTTGTTCTTGTTAATCAAATCAAACTTTATTTGAACTTAGTCGTGAAGTTTTTCCGATACTATTTTTAGTTATTTTTTAGTTTATCGTTTTGCTTTAAAATTATGTTCAATGCTGTTATTTGTGAATTCGGCAAATTGCAAGCTAAATTTTTAAAGTCGACGCGAATACTCAAATATGTAAAGCTTACACTCTTTCTATTGTCAATAAATAGAATTAAAAAATCACAAATTACTTCGAAAATGATTTATGACCCTGGTTTTTTCTTGCTGGTTCATCTTTTGATTCTAACGCTTTGATACAAATAGTCACATTAAAAGAAGGTTTTTAATAGATGATAAGATGTGTAATGAGCGCATTTGAGTGCGCACTCCGCCAGTGTTTATAATTATGTTTTGTAAACTTTACAATTAGCAGTCAGTCGATCTTCAACTACTATATAGTTAGCCTATTTTTATAAAAGTATAAATTGACAATTTTATTCTTTGAAATCGACGTGGAGAAATAAATACATATTACGTATCAATACTTAAATATCTATTAATTAAGGTGATGGTTGATAAATAATTCAATGGGTATTATCATATAATATTTACACATTTTCGGTGTAAATCATTTTAAAATTATAAAATGATAGTTTACTTACAAATTTACCTCAAAAACAATAGAAGGCTGAACGTCGCGTATCGCAAATTTGATTCATTCATTCCCGAACAGTGGACTCCTTCATGAAAGAGCCCCAAGAAGAATGCCTATTTCGTCCGATAACCTAGTTGATTAATTCGCTGTTGGTCAGCAATACATCATATAGGTATGTTACACATGCAGATAAATTTTGATATTTAAATTTCAAACAAATAATACCATAATTTTCAGTATTTAATGGGTACCCTTAATAAAAAAAACGCAATATTACGGATCCCCGAGATCCCGAAATTAAAACCCCTGGTAAATACATATCAAACGACAAAGCATACTGCCAATAAATGAAACAAATAAACGAGTTTTATATTCTTTTCTCCTTCTTATAGTTCACTCGTTTCCACCGATTATCTAATAACTTCAAACGTAATTTCATTCTGTTTTTTGCCAGATTATCTCAAGCTTGGCATCGCCGAGCGTGCATGAACAGTCGCTACGTTTTCCGTCAGGTTTGTCCAGTTTTAAAACTAATTCCTCAGTTTTACACCGCACCACGTAAATATCTTATTGTTTATTAACTTGTATCTCAAATTGTATTAACTTTCATGTCATTCTGTTGTCCAAAACCTTTAATACATATAGCACCAGAATGTAATTTTGTTAGAATGTGCAATAGTAAAACCGTAGGCATATACACAATGGATATAATGACTAGACACCACACTATTTTTTTATGTCAATCTTTAAATTTTATAGGTTTGTTTGTCTAGATATGATATCGCTCTAAAATTTACTTCCTTGTATAATATATAATGTAAATCATCAGGCTGTGGTGTCAAGAACCTAAGCGTTAAACGGAAAATTGTCAAAGAGCTTTAAAGGTATCCATACACAGTATAATATGACAAAATTGTACAATTTACAACTTTTTCCTTTAATTCCTGAACTTTCAATCTCCTCTAAAATAAAATTGTTTCATTCGTCAGTGACATAGCGAGAGCGGAGGATCACAGCTTAGATGGTGTAATAAAGCCCATTCATTACACAGTAATTTTTAGTTTGTACAACATTTTCGAAATATTTTTAATATCGCACAATTCATAGTGCAGCCTACTTAAAATCTTCAGTCTCAAGCGTCCACTATCAGTATTATTGTGTGAAATTTGGGAGTATTCGTTAAAGTATTCATCCACTAACAATATTATTGCGCAATATTTTACAGGGCCCATAAAACACAGTTCTTTTAAAGTAAAACTGCTTTGAGTTTTACTTTAAAAAAACTGTGTTTTAGAGGTGTGTTATGTGCAATGCACCGAGGTAATTTTGTAGCATTTTACCAGTATATAACGCTATATATAGGTTAATTTACACAAGTACAATTAAATGAAACTACGTGATGTAGTATTATTTCTACTTTATTTAAGTTCTTTACGACGACCTAGGTTTCGTTGCATTACAACATCTTCAGGTGGGCATTTAGCAAAGTTCTTTGCTAATAGCCCACCTGAAGATATTGTAATACAACTAAACCTAGATGGTGGTAAAGAACTTAAAAGAAAGTGGAAATAATACTACATCACGTAGTTTCATTTAATTATGAATAATGAATTTCTACAAAATCAACGCCAAATGTAATACAACGAAACCTAGGTCGTGGTGAAGAAATTAAAGATAGTAGAAATAATACTACATCACGTAGTTTCATTTAATTGTGAATATTTAAAGTTTATAAATATCGATCGATGCCTGACAGAATACATTTATTGATTTACGTCTCGTTGACAGCTTTTCTCCTTGATAGTAAGTAGAATTTAAACCTTGATATTTTCCCAACAAGAAAAAGTGGATCAACTGATATAAATGAATGGTTCATCAATGATTGGTGTCATTTCATAGTACACGGCGTCGATTTCCTTAGTGGACCCGCGCTGCTCGCTGACCCGGCTCCGTGTCTCTTTCCTAATCTGTGTCGGCGCAGCATCTCGCGCGCTCTCGGAAGCCGCCATGTTTCACAAGACGCGCAAATTGCCGCTTACGTCACTGTTCACCGACGACAGATTTATTCTGGTTAATCGCTGCTACCGTTCGTTGTTTGATTGGAAATAAATGTTCAAATGTAACTTTTAATTTAAAATTCGAATTTAATTCAAAATAGATTTCAAACTATTGCTACGTTTAATATTAATCACTGGTCCTTGGTATTCTAACTCATATATAAATGAACATTTTTAGACTAATTTCCGTCATACATTAAGATTAATATTGTTCTAATTGAGTATTCCTTTTATTTATTGTTAGTTTATGAAAAGTATTTTTTATCACGTAACGCCGTCTTCGCCTCTCACGTAGTCTAAACTCATTCCATAGAACAGTATTTTACGTCGAACAACTTTCCAAATTTATGGAGAGTTCATTCAATAAACTTTTCGTTTACGTAAAATTTCATTGAATGTTTATTTTTTTAATGATTTATTTTCAATTCATATCAATCAGTAATTCATATCAATTAAGGAAATGTTTTATCCTTTCCCTGTTTAAATGATTCTGGTGTAAATTAGTCCATATACCTTAGAATAGTTCTACTTATTTTAATATTAAATGATTTACATCTTTAATCGAAGTGTCTTACCTCCCGAAAATACACACACGCACACGCACGCGCATGCACGCACGCACGGATTTATGTATATATATATATATATATATATATACATGTATGTATATATATATACATATATACATATATATATATATATATATATATATATATATATATATATACATACATGTGTGTGTGTGTATGCGCATGCGTGAGTGTACTTTCGGGTGGTAAGACACTTCGATGAAAATGTAAATATTATCATATATTAATACATTCATTTTGGCCACATTTAAAATGGATTCTTTGAACAAGGCATCATCTCTGTGGCTATGAGAGGTACTGGAATACACTTCGTTCGTTTTTCGTACAGTGCAGCATGTAGAATATATATCTATTTAACAAAACATTTTGCATATGATCAATAAATACTAAATAATAAAACAAACTAATAATAAAACAAACTAATTTATCATTCCTTACTATTCAATGATCATATGAAAAATCAAGGGTTCAAAGTAAATTGGTTTTATTGCTGGTGTCATATGTGAAGATTATTTTCCACAACTTTTATTTTTTTTCGTTCCCTTTTAAATAATTTTCTTCAAACTACGATTTATATGCTGATAACTTTTAATTATATTCTCACCGTAGTACTCGTAACATTACTGCAAAAGCATAAATATGTTAAATACAGATAGCGAGCCAGTAAGTAGAATTTTAAGATCAATCCGAATAAGATACTGGATATAATTATATTATACAAATGGCGAGCCAGTAACTTGAATCTTAGAATCAATCCGAATAAGATATTGGATATAATTATACAGATAGCAAGCCAGTAAGTAGAATCTTAGGATATAATTATATTATACAGATAGCGAGCCAGGAAGTAGAATCTTAGGATCAATCCGAATAAAATACTGGATATAATATTTTCGATTGAAATATTTGATTACTAATTATGAAATTAGTAATAAAATATTTCAAAGGAAAATATTCATGTCTATTACAACTGATAATGGACGACTGTTTGATACCCTTTTTCTTCTACTATTACAGCTGATTGATCAACATCTTACATGACATGCTTAGGTAAATAACGCTAATCGGAGGATTTTCTTCACAATTTTTTCTCCCAAAAATCACAAAAAAATTCTCCACCTTTAATTCGGAGTATGTATTTGTCAAAATCTACTCTTAGATTATAGAAACATGTGTTAATTTAAGCTAATAGTTCAATTTTTCCATAACTTGGCACAATTTTAAACCTGTATATTAGATTAATGTTCGACCTCAAAAAACATAACGGAATATCTGAGGCATTAGTCGCGATTAAAATGGTTAGAAACTCGCAAAATCCACGTTATTGCCAATTTTATATATTTTCTTTCACAATTAAACGAAACTACGTGATGTAGTATTATTTCTACTTTTTTAAATATCTTTACCACGACCTAAGTTTCGTTGTATCACATCTTCAGGTGGGATATTAGAAAATATCTTTGCTAATATCCCACGTGAAGATGTTGTAATACAACGAAACCTAGGTCATGGTAAAGATATTTAAAAAAGTAGAAATAATACTATATCACGTAGTTTCATTTAATTGTGAGTAATGAATTTCTACAAAATTGACGCCAAATATATTCAATATTTTCTTTAATAATAATCTGATCCCCTCATTTCTCAAGTCCAAATTTCAATATACTTCAGCTCTAGGCTTTAAACAACGTTCTAATAATACGAAGATCCTTCTGATCCTTCAAAACAGAACATTTCACAGGAAATAATTTACCGCAAATGTCACAAAATAACGGTACCAGTCGAATATAAATACATAAATTGCACTCTCAGTAGTTTTATTCCAAAGTCGTCTTAAATTTAAAATTACTTCCGGATCAAAATATTAAATTTCTCAATATTTCCCATCAATTACCTATCTCCGCCACGTCGCCTCTATTGTTTTCTTAATTTCAACATTCCTGCAAAAGATATCCTAATTCTAATACACTTCTTCTTATCGAAACTTGGCAAAAAAATCGTACGATTCGAACTTCTCTAGCCGACATTTATAATCTCATACTCTTTTCTGTTTTTTTTAATTTTTATTTCTTTCCGCTGATTTTCGAATACAGTCATGACCTATCTGGTCTGCTAGGCAATTAGGAAAGTCGGAATTATTCGAACTAAATCAATCATTATTGTAGTTGATCAATCAATAAATTTTGAAACATTTCTTAGGTAATTACAAGTAAATTTTCGATTTAATTAATCAATTATGACCGATTATCTATCATACAACCGTCTGTCATTTCTGATGTTACAGTCTGGATGTCTCTAAGAGGTTGCTTAATTAATATGCAAAAAGAAACAAAAGTTGGTAAATAATTCCTAGTTGGTAGCATAACTTAAAACTTTCGTTACCTCTGAACTTTTAAATCAAACAGAAAGTTGTTCTTCACCGTTCACTTCATAAAATTATTCAATAGCCATGTCAATAACTGAAGGGTTATAGAAATTTATACTGCTGCGATCTGCTGTACCTCCACTATTCTGTGGCAATCTGCTGTACCTCCTACGATTGATTTAGAAAAAATTAAAAGCATTATTGAAACAGATCTGAGATTAAATTCACGTTGTCTGACAGAGCTATTTTCATGTTCTTATAAAACAACTTCATGCTTTGAGAAAGAATTGGAAATATTCCGTTTCCACATCAGCTAACTCTCTTTCAACTTCAGATGAGAGCTAATGTGCGCTTGGAGCTACTGAGTTTCCATCACACCAACGATGGGCTAAAATATCTAGTTACAGAAGATGATAAGTGGGTAGCTTATATTAATTTTTAGTGTAAACGCCAGCGCTAAAAGCTGGGTAAAAAGATGTACGTAAATCAAAATATAGTATTGAACAAAATATACTTTTGAATGTATGGTGGGGTATAAATGGAGTTAGTCATTGGAAACTCGCAAACAGGAAAGTAACTGGTAAACTTCCTTTAAACCAAAGTTTACTTTTACAAGACAAGTCTCGACTCAATATTAAAAGTAACGTGTGAAAAGCTACTTTCACTCGGATGGAGTATGCTATTTTACCAACCGTACTCTCCAGATCTTTCGCCATTTAATTACCATCTATTTTGCTCTCTGTCTAATAATTTATGTGATAGAAAATATAAAGACGAAAGTCTTGTCGAAATCAATCTTTACCGGTTTCACTGAAATCAAGGCCCAAAGATGTCTGTAAGGATGGAACTTTAGCTCTGTCTACACTTTGGCGACAAGTGTTAGATACCGACGGTCCTTATGTAATTAACGACTGATTTTATTGATATGTACATGTGTATATATATACATATATATATACATATATATATATATATATATATATATATATATATATATATATATATATATATATATATTTATACGTACATATATTAGTACCGGGTGACCGAGCGTCGCTCGGTGTATTTCGAATTTCCCATAGGAACATGTAATTGCTTGTTTCATAATATTAGATTTAGTATTCCCTTCCTCGACCCCTTTCCTCTTCCACTAGCCTTGTTGGTTCTTCTTCGTCCTTCAAATCAATATATACACAGTCCTTGTTAATCTTTACCTATCCTTGCGAAGTCGGAGCGTGCCCCTTGTAGTAAAATGATTTATAATTATTTGTCACGTGCCTAAAGTATGTTTTAATTTTTTTATCTACTGTCCACTACACACAAATTAGTAACGCTTCAAACGGACCACCAGTATCATCCACAAAACGTTCAACAAACGTACGCTTACGCTCAACAACGTTACGCTCAACAAACGTTACGCTCAACAAACGTAGGTTTCATTCAAATTTGTTATATCCGACAACACTTATATTTCTCATAAAGAAATACTCTCAGTAAATACACATACTTCTAAAATTTTACGAATATTTTATTATGGTACATCTGCGATTTCTCCTCTGCTGTCAATTTCAATAGACACCCGATTAGAAAATACGATCAAATTGTGCGGATGTGATGTAACATATTACGAAGCGTAAGTTTCATTACAACCGCATGGAAAATATTCTCCTGTCGATTTCACTTAACTTACTAAATCTACGGACAGGAAAAGCATTCAGGCACTATAGAGACGCTTGGATAATCGATTCTAGCAGAATCTTAAATTACATAGTTTAAATAGTATAGCGAAGTTTTCTTATCACTAGTATTTATACCATAGCCAAATTGAGAGAACGTTGAGCAAATATCCTTGCGTAGTCTTTGCGAAAGCCATTGTGTGACAACGTTATGTCACTCCTCAGGTAATGAATGCAAGAGTTAAATGCTTGTATTATTTTATATAGGGTATTTTACAGACTACATGATTGGTAAACTAAAATGCTATTGATTAATATTGTTAACCTAAAATTTATGCTCTTTTGAACTATCCCATTACATTGCTTATTTATTCACTGCCTTCGACGTTATTTAAATTTTAGTTTGTAAACGTTTTACATACGTCTCAACAGCTATCACAGAATTATCATATTACAATTATTATCAAATTCAGAAATGTATCTTGTGCATAAAGGCTGGGCGCATGGTTAGGAAAGTAGTAGTCCTGGTAAGAAATGTTCATAATTCTATCTAATTTCTAGGTTCACATACGATGAAACTTTAAGTTTTTAAGTACAAGCAAAATGAAATAAACTTTTTAATATGCCTAACTGAAACGTGACCCCCATTATAAAAAGAACCACTAAGAAATATGGAAGGCACCGTCCCTGCTCTTCTTCCTTACAGGAATTGTTTGCATATGAAAATCATGATTGAAAACCACCAAAATTTCACCACCTACTTTATATATTAACTTAGCTCACAAAAGAATCAGACCGAAACGAAATCTGATCGGAAATAATGAAAACGATAAGAAAAATCATAAGTCCCAGCTTAACATCAATATCACCAAAATCGTTAGCTAATTTCTTCTCAAAATTTTACGTCAAATTCAGGCATATTTAGGTTTATTTGTCTCAAAAAAATAACATTCAGAAATATATAGCGAATAACCAAAATTAACTCATCAAAAAAAGATTGGCACGAACTGGCACTATTTTTAAAATTCTGTAAGAAACTCTTATAATTTCATGATACCCATCCATCCGTCTATCTGTCGGTGCGGTCAGTCTGCTTTTCCGTCTGTTTTGCCATTTTTCGTCATTAGTCCGTTTGTCCATCCATCTGTCGGTTCGTCATAACGCACGAACCATTATTCATCTATTATTTGTCGATTCATTCGTTATTTTCTTAATTCGTCTATCACAGTCTCACAAATTCCATAGTTTTATGCTTAATGTACATGCAATTAGACACTACAAATAGAGATGTATGCAAATTGCAATGCAACAAAATACTTGAAAAAAATTTATCCACATTTGTAACGTGAGACTAATTTTATGCACCCTATCGATTACGATATTATTTGGATAAGTATTTTAAAATAAAATTTATCGTTTTATTTACCATTTTTTTTATTTTACTAATATGATGTTTAATAATATTACGTAAAAGAGGATTAAAATTTTGCTTAATATGAAGATTCAAAATGGTATGCAACACGCCCGCCTCTAATTGTTCAATAATGAGTTTAAAAAATGTGAAAAAAATTTATATACTACATTTGATTTGAATAAAAATTCAAGCAAACTTCTTTTTATTTATTGACTCGCCTAAAATATTTCAAGAGGTCGCGGAACCCTTTTTAAGTCTCTTTGAAACATACTTGTCTTATATATAAGAATCTCATATAGTCTCATACATACATACATACCAATAATTAATAAATATTTATTCAAGACTAGTTGTGACCATTACATTCATGTGAACCTGTGCAAACTATTATTCATCGAATTGTAATTAAAATATCCGTGACGCCACAAAATAATTTTATTTGTATAAATGCAATATGTATTGAAGTTTCATTTAGTCATGCCATCTTTCTTAATAATTGCAATGAAACTATACAAAATTCTTTTATCCAAACATCAAAATATTTTCAGTAGTTCTTGCGTAATGCTAGACCAAATAAACATTCAAAAACACGCAAAAATTCCAAAAACTTTTTTATTGAGTTTCATTACTTTTATTATGTACATCCAAATATTTTTTTTTATATATTTCATGTGCAGATCTGCAATTTAATTATATGCGTAAAGATATTAGTTTATAGCAAAATCGCTCACCAAATCAAATGAATAATTATTAAAATTCTAATTAATTAGGAAGTTGCAATAACCTGACACAATGTAAATTAAGAAACTTAGCAACCGAAGAGTAAATCGGTTGTTAAGCGATGTTTATCAAGTTCAAACTGAATAAAGACCGGATGGGCACTGAAGTGCTCGGTAAAAACATTCTCGCTCACGTCAAGCTTTATAAACAATTATAATTGTTTTCTGTAAACATTTGTAATCTGCTCATTTTTGATAGTATAAGATTTTAATGAATTTTTTAACGAATGAATACTCGACCTGGGAATTGACTATTTTTAAATAATAATGCTTTTATATATAATATTTATATTAAAAGAGAATTTAATACTAACGTAACTCAACGTTAAAATTAACGTAATTAAAGTAACTCAATCGATGTAACTAATATCTCGATATACAAAATTGGTCAACGAACTTACATATAAATCACTTACACTTCTTGATGTTGCGTTATCTAACTAAAAGCTATAACTATATATAATTAAACAAAATAATTTGTTCTGGAATTTGTCCCAAAGATCAGGATTATTACCTTCTCCCCGTCCCTTTTCTCTTAGGGTCAGCCCTCCTAATCCTATTTCTCCACTCTGAGCGTAGTTGTGTCAATTCTGGTCGGAGTCCCCTAGTCCTCATGTCATTCTTAATTTTCCCCATCTAGGTCATTGGCTGAGATTTTCATCTCGGTTACATTAAGTCTCTGTTCGTCTGACGTGCATAATGCCCAGCATTCCGACCCATATGTAAGAGCCGGTCTTACTGCTCTTTTATAGACGTTCCATTCGATCTCAATTGGCAATCACTTGTTACAGAGGAAACCCCAGTCAACGCTCTCCATTTCAGCCATCCTGTTGTTATTCGGTTTTCGGTATCGGCGTCCGTTGTACTTCTGCCTAAATTACTTAACCGAGATATTTAAACTGGTCTACTTTTTTAAGGGAAGCCACGCCTCTGGTTACTGTTGAAGCTGTGTTATTATTAGTGCCTGAAAAGTTACAGTGCATATATTCGGTCTTGAGTCCGCTGACTCTTAGACTCCTGCTCTCCAGCGCTGTGCCATGCGTTAAGTTGTGACTGTGCTTCTTCGGCGATTCAGTGACTTGTACTATGTCATCAGCATACAAAAGCGTCCAGAGGGTCTTTTGTTGGTCTTCTGTGACATAGTTCCTAACTAGGTTGAAGAGCATAGGGCTCATTGTGGAGCCTTGATGGACTCCCACTCTGAACTCGAAGTCGGCTCCTACACCAGCTGGGCTCACTACTTTGGTGGTAGAATTACTGTTCAGGAGAACTATGAGGTGTTCGGGGACCTGTTGTGATCTTATACTCTGCCATATGAGTCAAAGGTTTTCTCAAAGTCGATTATATTAGATTATACTTTAAAAATTGATGAATGCACAATTAAATGAAACTACTATTAGCAAAGATTCAAATCTTTGCTAATATCCCACCTGAAGATGTTGTAATACAACGAAACCTAGGTCGTGGTAAAGAAATTAAAGAAAGTAGAAATAATACTACATCACGTAGTTTCATTTAATTGTGAATAATGAATTTCTACAAAATTAACGCCAAATATATTCAATAATTGATGAATTATTAAATACTTTACAAAGCGATGTAGCAGATGTGGGATTAAATACTTCACAAAGGGACGTAGCAGAGAGACTGTTCATTCTTGATCCCAATTTAATGGTTCAATTTGTTAATCTACTTTTGTATTTTGTTAAATCCTTGAAGGCGACGTGGTTGGAAATTAGTTTCGGCGTACGTAACAATACAAATAACCTTTGACATTATAATGATTTTGACAAAGTTTTCTAGGCTCTCCGTGTACCCTTTGTTAAAAAATTCTCGGTATGAAGGATACTGGAACATAAAAGGATGTTCTGTTTAATTGGAATTTATTTAACTGGGTCAGAATTGTTAACAAATAACCTAAAAATTGAGTTTGCAATCATTAGGCAAATTTATCCTCAAAATGATCAATATTGTTATAATGCTTTATTTAGTCTAATTTTCCGTAATTAAGAACGCTTATTAAGTTCCAAGCATTATTCGTGATGTTATATTAAAAAAAATGGTAATTTTATTTAGATAAAATGTTTATTTAAATCAAGTGAAAACAATAGATTCAAAACCCCTTTATGATTTAAAAATGAAAAGATTTGGTGTGTTTCGTTACAATTTATTATGTCACATCTAATTTTGAAAAAAAAGATCATCTTTCATAGTAGATAGAATTAATTAAATTACAAAAAATAAAACTATTCTTCTACATTACAAAATGTCAGATAGAGATATGCTGTTTTATTAATATATAAATTACTATATTATATTACTTTTATTTCTTTCCAAAAAAAATTTGTAATCTCTGCAATCATGTTACATGTATGGCCCCCTGACTTATACTAAATTGCCTCTAATAAACAACAATTATAAAAAAAATTAACAAGTACGTCAAGGACACATAAGATTTTTGAAGTTTACACAAGTTATAATATTGGCCTTAAAAAGTTACGATAACTAAACAACAAAATGTAAAACTATACGTTCTTAAGCAAAAATCAGAGAAATTTTGTTTAATAAAGAAGCGACACTGCTTCCAAACTTTTCAATTTAAGTGTACCAATTGTTTAATTGATTATTGGATTCTTATCTCTAGATTAATTACTTAAAAATCAGAACGTCGACTGAATTAAAACTACGAAAATACATTCAACATTTATTTTCAAGAAATCCCATCAAATATGTTTTTACAGAGAAATGTGTACAGCTGCATATCTAACAAATAAGTGTATACTAGAAAAGGGAAACTGCGAGGGGAAAAATAGAAAATTGCAAGAGATCCTTTTTTCATATTATTAATTTTTACAAGAAGTTTCGTGTACATTATTTTGAGGTTAAGTTATAATAAATAATTAAAATATTTATGACATGTATTTGACGAATGTACATTTTGAAATAACCTATGCTACTGCCCTATAAAATGTTTTATTTACATGGCATCGCCTCCGCAACAATTCTTCTGTTACCACAAGGAGAAGTAACAAAAAATAATTACAATTAATTCCTTAAGCCTGTTTTCACTGAATAAAAAGAATTTACAAATTGTCTACCAAAAGTTCGACACTCATGAGTAGATCAAATAATAGTATCAAAAAACTTGACTTCTGCAAAAATATATGGGAGCGAAAAGATGATAAACGACTTTTTTTCTTATGGGTTGCGTTAAGAAGATGAAGGGTTGATTAACAAATGAAATGAAAAACCAATTTATTTTCCTATCGGCATTCCATATATACTCGGATATATGTATATATATATATATATATATATATATATATATATATATATATATATATATATATATATATATCGCAAATTTTACAATTGAATCAAGCGACGGCTGAGCTCACAATAACCATCCATTGTTCAGCGCGTATTGTTGTGCGTTCATAGCAGCTCAACCGTTTTCTTCCTAATTTTGTAGTCAAGGATAAAACATTATTTTTTTGTTAACAAAATACGAGCGATTTTTAAACAACCGCCATTTTTAATTATATCAAAAAAATCGAAATTTAAAACAAACAATCCGTCCAGGCTGACGTAAAGAGGTATTATTTTTTTTTATTTCAAATGGAAATAAAAAAAATAATATCTCTTCTAAATCCTGTTCACTGTAATAGCAGTCAACACAAACCTTACCGTTGAAAATATATTGTGGGGAAAAGGTATATTTTAACACTATAACAGTAACAGCAAAACATTTTTTTTATTTTCAAAAACCTTTCATAGATATGAAAAAAAATATAAATGGCCTTTTATTTTTACTCCTAACTAATCATAGCCTTTTAATTCAATGACCCGTTCCTGCCAACAGAAGACCATAACAAAAAAACATAAAAATGTTTTTGTTACTTATAAAGTTTTCATTACTTATTTAAGATGATGCCAATGCACTTAAATATATTGAACTAGGAAAGGCCTATTCGAGCCTTCACGTATAAAACAGTTCATTAACCCTTTCTACTATTGCCACATAAATGGAAATAAACAAGAGATATAAACAACGTTGAACGAACTTATATAATATACAAACTTATAATTTCTGTACATTTGTAATATCACTATTGTTATTTCAATCCGCAATAAAACCAATTTATTCCGTAAAAAGAATATAATCTAATTCATATTTTTAATAGGAATATCTAATTCCAGTTAATAATATTAAAAAGTTATCTGCCCGTTAATAAGCTTACATTCAATAATAAATGATTTACCACTTTTCTAAATGGCGCTCATTCTACTAAGGTTAGGTAATCAGTGCAATGCAATTGTTATTGGGTCAATAATCGCAATTAGCCAAAGACTCCTTGCAACATATCCATGGCTGGATACTGTCGAGATTACTGTGGAAATCCACTAAGCCGTAAATGGTATCAGAAAAAAAAAACATTGATCTCGATTTATTGATCTTTCTCGACGAAAATACGCATAGATATTTTCGTATTAAATTTCCCAATTACTTTTTTATTCTATACAAATGAAATTCAAATATTGGGAGTCTAAGGCTTCTTCGATGTTAAAAAGATAGAAATTTTGTGTATTACAAGCACGTTATATTTCGCCTCGAGAACATATGTGTACCGCGTCAATGTTTTAATTAATTTTGTGTATTACGAGCACATTATATTTCGCCTCGAGAACATGTGTGTACCGCGTCAATGTTTTAATTAATTTTGTGTATTACGAGCACATTATATTTCGCCTCGAGAACATATGTGTACCGCGTCAATGTTTTAATTAATTTTATGTATTACGAGCACATTATATTTCGCCTCGAGAACATGTGTGTACCGCGTCAATGTTTTAATTAATTTTGTGTATTACGAGCACATTATATTTCGCCTCGAGAACATGTGTGTACCGCGTCAATGTTTTAATTAATTTTGTGTATTACGAGCACATTATATTTCGCCTCGAGAACATGTGTGTACCGCGTCAATGTTTTAATTAATTTTGTGTATTACGAGCACATTATATTTCGCCTCGAGAACATGTGTGTACCGCGTCAATGTTTTAATTAATTTTGTGTATTAAGAGCACATTATATTTCGCCTCGAGAACATGTGTGTACCGCGTCAATGTTTTAATTAATTAAATTTTATCTTCCATCTCAGTTTTGATAATCTACCTAATTTGTTTTGTTTTTTACTGTTTTTATCATAAATTTAGATTATTTAGATTATGTGTTACCAGACTTAAAAAAATCTTCTTTCAAAATATTATAAATATTTATTTTCTAACCTAAAAAGATTATTATTGGAAACCATTGTTCGTAAGCATTAATAATTTGAATGTTATTATTATTACGTGAATTTATTTCGCCTTATTTTATAGACACCCTCTCGCCTTGTTGGAATAAAGCCATCAATGAGTTCTTTTTATCTTAAACTTTTATTTATTGAATATATTTGGCGTTAATTTTGTAGAAATTCAATATTCACAATTAAATGAAACTACGTGATGTAGTATTATTTCTACTTTCTTTAATTTCTTTACCACGACCTAAGTTTCGTTGTATTATTAGCAAAGAAACCTAGGTCGTGGTAAAGAAATTAAAGAAAGTAGAAATAATACTACATCACGCAGTTTCATTTAATTGTGAAACTTTTATTTATTTAATGAGGTGATTAATAATTGTGAACTTTTACGATGATGATTAATTTAATAAATCGTAAATGGATTTTTTCAAAAGGTTAAGGTATATTTAATTTTACTCATTTAATAATACAAATAACTGAAATCGACTCAATTATAAAATTTAATTATTATACGCTAATTTTAAAATATTGCACCTAATATAAAAAACATGGATATATCTTTTTACAAATACAGTACTAAAAATTTCAACTCTAAAAACACGACATAAAATAAACCAAAAATATCGCTTTTTATGTCGCACAACGTATATACACACACATATATATATATATATATATATATATATATATATATATATATATAATTTAAAAAATCAGACAAGACATTCGCGAAATTTTTATTAAAATTAGTTCAGAATTTTTGGAGAGTTCGTTTGTTCGTTCGTAAACTTTCCACACGATCAGAATATAAACTTATGAAAGCTATGAATTTAATATTTATGTACAAACAAATATACATAAGTTTTATTGACCAGCATAAACGTAGACGGTAAATAGAATCGTCTATGATAATTAAGCAAAGACAAATTGATATGCCCATAACCGCAAGTACTACTGTGCCCGGGGTCAGCAATCAGGAATAATATTTCTATGCATTACATAGACAGACAATAAGGGTCATTGCCCTCGCTCTCGTCACCTACATATCTCTTTACAATTCTGCACGCGCCAGTAATGAGTTCAACAATGGAGGCTTAGATTAAACGCCGTAGTTTTTTGTCCATCACCTTTCACCGTGCTAATTCAATAATTGCGCCAACCGGACAGTCGAACGTAATAATTAAAACGACACATTACTCGTTTTATAACCGAATGACTGTTTCACGCAGAAGCATTCGGCGTTCATTATTTAAATAAGTGAAATGTTGTACAAGCGAGCGGCTTGAAAGCGATTTGAAAAGGTTGTGGCTGATGTTACTTAAACAATCCACGATCGGATTTGTCTTGCTCCAGATTTCTCTATTCTCTAACCTTTACGATTTGTAACATTGCAAATTCATTTTTTCTTCGTGCATTTAAATTTTCCTCCGTAACATTGTTTCGAGATTAACAGTTTATTGTAATCAAATTATCATTGTAAAAAAATACTCTAAAGAAGTTCATTAAACCTTTCAATATTGTTAAATCGACCGTTATTAAAGGGGAAGTTCTCAATTTATATAGAATTGAGAATGCATATATATTATTGCATCCACAAATAAAGTTTTAATGAATGTTAATGTTCGAATAAAACTTATTGCATTTTATAAATCATCTTGCATAATATTTCAATTGTAACATCCTCAAGATCTATTGTAACATCGATTTGGTGGAAAATTAAATAAAAAGGGTTATTTTTATGTATACTCATTCCAACAGTTCGTCACTAGCTTTTTACAATAGCTTATATTTTACATTTAATAAATAATTTGTTAAAAAAATATTTAAAGACTAATTTTAACAACAAAGACGAAAAATTATTCCCAATTAAATGAAATTACGTGATGTATTATTTTTACTTTCTTTAAGTTCTTTACCACGACCTAGGTTTTCGATGTGTTACATTTTCAGGTGGGCTATTAGCAAAGAATTCTTGGAAGAAAGAAGATTAAGATGACTTGAAGATTTTTTTATATTAAATACGAGTAAAGGTTAATTACTATATTTCTGAAGCATAAGATAATCCAAAACTTTTGATTTTTAAAATACTTAAAATAATCTATTGAAAGATTACTATTTAATGTCTATCTGCAGTGTTTTAGCAAAAATTGATAAAGTTCGCTCAGAGGTATTATGTGCAGAACTAAGTATAAAAAAATCGAAATATATAAAAAAATTCCGTCAGTATTCTTGATTTAGAAGAGACAACTTCTAAATATATAGATATTCCGATATGTACAATATATATATATATATATATATATATATATATATATATATATATATATATATATATATATATTATACATGCTATTAATTACATATAAGTTGTTTTACGATGTGTTGAAGTGAAATAAATACAAGAAGTCAGTTTTAATTTGACATAGATAATATTGGACTGTCTTTCCGGCGTGATACTTATACGAGGAAAAAGAAGTAAAAGAGGCAGAATACTGATGCTACGTAACAAATATACTTATACGTAGTGAATACAGGCATAGTGAAAAAAAGTTTTTTTTTTATTCAAATAAGTATAAGTAAATTAAAATAAGTATTTGTATTATCTTGCAATGTAGAGTATATGTTTTGCATTTAATAAACGACTGTATTTTTTAGAAAAGGTTTTGTTCTTATTTCACCATGTGATGTGTAGTTTCATTTCCTCAAAGTTACTTTAATTAATATGTCATAAAAATCCTATAACAATGTATCCGTCATGTCCGTGTACTTAGTGTAACGAAGTAGTTTAGTAACTCTGTCATAAGCCTACACTTCGACCGTAAAATTTTTCGAAAACATCCAATTAAAGGTGAATAAGTCTACAAATCATACATTTTACAAATATATACATTCGCAAATATATACCATACATATAATTAAAATTGAAGTTTTTATCTGTGATTTAAAATTTCTTGACTAGTGACTGATATATTATGTTATTTACACGATACCGAACCACAAACAACCATTTTATATGTTTTCTCTATGCACGTGTATCTGTTTATCGGCGATAAATTCCCAAACTAATGAATGAAATTTGGTAAAACTTTACACTATAATAAAGAGTATTCCTCGTCATAAATTTCACTTTATGCAATCTCGATATCTTAAAGAATGCCGAAGTTATGGATAATAGAACGGCAGGCGAAATGCGCTACGCTAAAAGGGTAATCTTTAGTTGACATACACATTGTGGATGTGATTTAGATGAATCTTCACTCATGGCCTTTGCTATTTGTTAGCGTCATATTTTAGTCACGGTCATAACTTCGAACTTTAAATGTTTTTCTATGTAGTTCTGCATGTACTAAAATGGGAAAATGCATACGAAAAGTGGGGCGCGGTGTGTCGGCACGGTGGAGTGGGTCGTTCTGCGTAGGCGATGAAACACATACAGATACACAAACACGCATATAGCGTGTTTGTGTATCTGTATGTGTTTGCGTGTATCGTTGTCGCTCTAACCTCACTTACGTGACCCTTTATTAGAGGCCGTCTGATTAATATAGGAAGTGTTGATCTATCCAATCGAAATATTTGCTAAAGTGACATGAGTAATCGTGGACAATGACAGATTGAATATAAGGCTTATGTGCTCTTTTCCCTTTTATAAGTCACCTATTTAATTATTAACTTCGATATAATTTTTTGGATAAAATATTTTTGAGTGTTTTGATTGTAATCAAAATGTCCATTGAATATTAGTAAACAATGCAAAATGACATTTTGTGTATTGCAAATCTTTATCTTGTGTTCGCGTTAGTAACATAATATGGATTAATTGGTATTAGTGATAGTAAATTACATAATAGTTTTATAGAAATATACATATACACTACATAAACAATGCTTAATTTGTTTTATTAAAAATTATTGCCATACACATTTGCGCTGTATATGATACCAAAGTCTGCATAAATAATGCTGCAATTATAAAAAAAAGCTTTTTTTTTTTAAAAATAATCATCGAAGACACAGGGTGAAATAAGAACAAAACCTATTATAAAAAATACAGTCGTTTATTAAATACAAAACATATACTCTACATTGCAAGATAATACAAATGCTTACTTGAATTTACTTATACTTATTTGAATTTAAAAAAAAAACTTTTTTTTCACTATGCCTGTACACGTATAAGTATATTTGTTATGTAGCATCAGTATTCTGCCTCTTTTACTTCTTTTGCCTCGTATAAGTATCACGCCGGAAAGTAAGTATCACGCCGGAAAGTAAGTATCACGCCGGAAAGACAGTCCAATATCATCTATGTCAAATTAAAACTGACTTATTGCATTTATTTCACTTCAACACATCGTAAAATAAATTATATGTAATTAATAGCATGTGCAGATATATGTATGTACATGTATATATATATATATATATATATATATATATATATATATATATATATGTATATATATATTGCATATGTCGGAATATCTACATATTTAGAAGTTGTCTCTTGTAAATCAAGAATACGTTATTGAATTTCAAAAATATGAATGACTTTATTTTTTTATATATTTCAATTTTTTTCTACTTAGTTCCGCACATAATACCACTGAGCGAACTTTATCAATTTTTGCTAAAACACTACAGATAGACATTAAACAGTAATCTATCAATAGATTATTTTAAGTATTTTAAAAATCAAAAGTTTTGAATTATCTTATGTTTTAGAAATATAGTAATTAACCTTTACTCGTATTTAATATAAAAAAATCTCCTCAGAACGAAGAAAAATTACCACTCTCCATTTTAATGTTTCTTTTTAAAAACACTGCACTATGTAACGAAGAACTGAAAGCGAAGATTTCAATAACTTTTTGCTAACAAAAAATATTATACGAAAACCAACTTCAGTATTATACGAAAACCAACTTCAGTATTATACGAAAACCAACTTCAGTATTATACGAAAACCAACTTCAGTATTATACGAAAACCAACTTCAGTATTATACGAAAACCAACTTCAGTATTATACGAAAACCAACTTCAGTATTATACGAAAACCAACTCTACGTCAACGAATTGACGGATATTCTTAGTACCTAAGGAAAAAAAATCATCACTGTTAAAGGCTCACTTAATGTCTTTCGCCACATCTCGGAATTTAACAGCTCTCGCAAATTCGCAGTTTCGTATCATATAGGGTGCAACTTCTGGATAATTGGAAAAGCGATAGTCAGAGGCAATAAGTTGATCTACATCGAATGAGTTTTGTTTACGAAATACACTATCGTAATCTCGTCAGCCTGTAACTATTAGAAAAGCAATCGGTTCACAATACACTACAATGTCTAGTGACGGACAAGTTCAATTGACTGCCTCGAGTTCTTTTATCACTAACTCTTAATTACTATTAGACTTTTAGACTTTAGTAAAATGAAGCATGGTAGAAATACATGGAGAATGTATTGGAACAAATTCTATTTTAGCTCATTTCTTACAACTGAATTTAAAAAAAGATTACAAGTAACATCGTTGTTATTCATAAAATTTGACTCTTGAATTAAACTGCTTCAGATGTATTTACAAAGCTACCTTAAGTAAAAACGCCACATTTATTATTTTCAATGTAACCTCGACTGATTTCTTTTGTTTATAAAGATAATTTGTAAATATCAATAATACTTTTGGTTCCGTTTTCGTGCATTATTCAACTACCATCGTGACGAAATACTACCTTTCACTTGCAATACAGAGGCAGGAACGTTCAATAATTTACCTACTGCAATACGAAATGAAATTAAAAGAACGTCGAACCAAATACGCGCATGCTGATAGCTTGTCTCGTTATAACTCCAGCTCAACTCCAGTTAATCGCGATACGAAATGCTTAATTTGAAGTAGTAAGCAATGCTAGTGAAGTAGTAAGTATTTAAACCCAGAAAAAATGCTGAAGTACAAAGAAGCAGTCAATATTAGGAAAAACACTGCAAGAGATTTATTAAATAAGAATATATAAATCGGTCCTTATGAAGCTTGGGAACTCAACGGTCTCGAAACGTAGTTTGTGCTTTAGAAATGTATTAATTAATCCCATCTTATATACATATAGAAAACAAAAATCGACTAATTATCACTTTATAACATTTTGCTGCTTTTTCCTAAAAATACTTACTTCCTACCACCAACCAAAGTGGAGATTTCAATAACTCTAATATATTATTGAATTAGCTCCCTCGAAACATTTCCTTTTTTCAAATTTTAAAAAAGAAGAAATTCAAATAATTGACTAAAATATAAAATTTGAGCCTACATGATTCACAGAAGTGCAAAAATGTTTCATATTAGTTTTAAATAATTTGACATAGTGTTCAAGTATTCGAAATAAATACTTTTTCTTACTGGGCGAGTTGACATTTTTAAACGGAACAGAAATTTATTAAACACTCCTCATAGAATTCTATTTTATTTACACTCAGCAGATTGCTAGCTCGCTTCACTCGCATATTTTTTATCGACTCCATAAATCCTACAGTTTCAGGTATTCAAATAATCAATTTAATTTCATTGAAGTTATATGTAGCCTTTGTTTATAATATTTTGCATCTAGTTAGAAGAAGAAAATAATTAGTTTTATTTAGGAAACTAACATAGTCCATTGATGTATTATCTAAATGAAAGAAGAAATTAATTTTTTTATAAAGTTATTCTGGTAAATTTAGGACAAAAGAAGTAAAAAGAGATTGGTTTCGTATTACTTGATGACATGATAAAAAGTATTCGGCCATTTTTTTTAAACTGTTGGAAAAAAATTCACAATCTTGTAAAATAAATATAATGATGAATAGAAATAAAGTTTTCAATTCTTAACCTCTTCTATATTATAGGACTGTAATGCGTTGGTGATACACGGTTACACAAAATTCGATTGATAAGTTACATGTATACATGAAGTGTGACGTCAATACCTTACATTGCATTAATACAAAATATGTACAATATATACATCACAATTAACCGAAATTTATTCAAAAATATATTTATTTGTATATAAGAATCACGTCTATCCCTTGACCAATTTTATTTGATTTCTTGAATATATTTAATCCTACTACTATCGTAAAAGCGAAAATTTGTGGGGATGTATGGATGGATATTTGTTGCACTCTCACGCAAAAACTACTGAGCGAATTTTGAAAAAACTTACAGTAATATAGCTTATATATCAGAATAACACAGTTTATAAAGATATCGTGCGATTTGGCTATTATATAACGATGAGAATCAAATAAGTCAAAGAATCCCTGTACTCTGAGAGTTATTTAGCGTGCTGCCTAAACCATTAACACGAAGATAATGTACAATGGAATTGTTTCTCTTAAACGGTTCTAACTAAAAGCCTGCGACAGCATATATCTTTTATCTGGAAGTCGGTATAACCAAAATAGTCAGGCGTAAATACTGTTAATTTGAATTCATTACAATTCGCGTTTCATAGTATTAAATTAATTCTTATAAAAAACAGTTTTAATGCTTTTAGTAATTAAAGTAGATAAATTTTCTCTTTTACACTAAATAATATGGACAAATAGTTTAACAGTTATCACGATATGAATGACTTGAGCGGAGCGCTATTAAAACACGCCGGTGATACGCCGTCAGCGGCGCAGGTGGCGCGTGGAGCGGGAGTGGAGGGGCGGGCGAGGCAACGTCACGCGCTATCGCCGAGCTCACGACCCGAACGCGGGCAGACACGTAGGATAGACGTCGTTGACAGTTGTGCTCATATTGCTTGATTATGATTGACTACTCTTGATTTTTTCACAGTTAATACGAATCGTATTCCGTATAATCGTAAGCATAATAATTATAATTTTTAGGAAGTATTGTATGATATTGAGGAAGATAGATTAGTTTTATTTAATTAAATAAGATGAATATAATTGTCTAAATACAAAATCCTATCCACTTGTCCATATTCTTTTAAAAAAATGTTATTTTACATCGAAATACGTCCATCCATCCTAGGCTATTTAAGACTAAAAGATATAATACGCATCGTTAGTTTGTTGTATCAGTTCGGTGTAGACATACCATAATGGCACACCAAAATGATCATATGTAGGTAATGTATCCTGAAATAACAGATAATATTGAACACACCAAACTGATTGTATTGAGTACGCAAGGTGCTATAAAGTTTATTGTATGGGTTCGGCGTATACTCATCGAAATTAAAACTTATCGTTTTTGGGTAATGTATCCAATCACATTGAACGGTAGGTAAAATGGACCATACCAAACGGTAGGTAAAACGGACCATACCAAACTGATCATGTTTAGTATGCAAGATATTATAAATTTTGGTATATTAATTATTTTGGTATAGTAATTCAGCGGGAACATACTGAAATAACACACTAAACTGATCATGTATGTTTAACTGTTGTTACACTGAATAAACTGAATACACCGAACTGATTGTGTGTGAATAATGTATCTAATTACGTCGAACTACCAGATAAAACTGAAAATACCTAAATCGCACACTAATCTGACCGTGTATAGGTAATATATACTGTTACACAAAACTGACAGGTAAAACTGAACACACAAAACTGATTGTGTGTGGGTAATGTATCCTGTTATGATGAACTGACAGGTTAAACTGAAGTCACCGAATTGACACACTAATCCGATCGCGTGTGGGTAATGTATTCTGTCATACCGAACTGACGGATAAAACTGAGCACATAAAAATAACACATTAATCTAATCGTGTGTGAATAATGCATCATGTTACATCGAACTGACAGATAAAACTAAACGAAATAACATACTAATCTGATTATGTGTGGGTAATGTATTTTGTCATAACGAACTTGCAGGTAAAACTCAACACACTGTAATGACACACGAATCTGATCATGTGTGGATAATGTATTCTATTACATAGAACTGACAGGTAAAACTGAATGCACCCAAATGATACACTAAACTAATTGTGTGTGGGTAATAGATTCTGCCACACCGAACTGACAAGCAAAACTGAACACTCCAAAATAACTCACTAATCTGATCATGTGTGTTTAATATATTATGTTATTACACTGAACGGACAGGTAAAATTGAACACACAAAACTGACCATGTATAGGTAATGTATCCTATTACACCGAACTGACAGGTTAAACAGTACACCAAATTAACACACTAATCTGATCATGTATGGGTAATACCTATATCCTATCACGCCGAACTGACAGGTAAAACTAAACGCACCCAAATGACACACCAAAATGAACGTTTGTAGGTAATGCACCCTGTTATACCCCGAACTAACAAGTAAAACTGAACACCGAAATAACACACTAATCTGCTCATATGTGGGTAATATATCCTGGCATCGGACTGATAGGTAAAACTGAATACACCAGTCTGATACACAAGTGAATGGGTGTAGTATGCTTAAGGTTATAGAACAGTTACAATAAGTTTGCCACAACAGACTCAAGTCCTGGCATAACTAAAATGTATAACGTTACGTACATTACGTATGTAACATTACATATGTACATTTTATGCCTTCAATTTACCGAGGCTATTTTAAATATTGTAGCTCAGAGATTGAAAATACTGAAACACAAAAATTTTCACATACTTGATGTATGTTTTGTGGAGAGGCAACTAATATAGCAGTTCGTGTCTCGCGAAAACAATGCGTTCACCAAATGATACAATTCTTTATCGATGCATAATGTTGTACGGCGTGGTGTACTTTTACCTTGTCAATAATTATTGTACTTATGGAAAGGAAACTATGAAAATATTCGTTCAGACTTGGTGGCAATTTAAGGACTTGGCTTGCAGCAACTTCACTAAAGGTTCATTTAGCTTATATTATTGCATTTAATATTTAGACAAATAAACAAAACCAACATTTTATGTGTTCAAAAAAACTTTGTCATAATAACTTAAGTAATCTGTACATGCCACACGTCGAACTATCGTCTCGACGAGTATCCGTCAAATCGTCACCGCCCATAACCCAACTAACAAATCGTTAACTCGGTCATTCTCTCGACTCGACCGCAAACACAAACCAATCGTCGGATCAGATATCCGGACAAATTAATTTTAATTCCACTCGACAATATGCTAGAAATAAAGCAAAAATTACGCTGAGCGGCATTCAAAGCTAGATCGATTCGTAGTCGATAGGTATAAAAGCATTGCGCAAATGGAGGTTGCGAAACGGCATCGGCGCTGAACGGTTCCGTCTGCCATTGTTATGTCACGGCGATCGCCGGAGAATGTGTTCCATTATTGCCACACGCTATGTTTACTTGCACAACCTTGCCAAAACGTATCGCCGCCCCAATCAATACATTAGTCATTATGCACCAGATCAAATGTGGTTGTGCCTTTTCTCGAGCATTCCTTTTTCGACTCTGTTATTATCTCGGCATAAAACATAATTTGAAATATCTTTAATAATGAAAGGATTAAGATTAAACAGGTAGAATCGCTAGTACAAATGTTTAAACGTTGATCGTCCACAATTGAAAATTGTTTTTGATCAAGTTTTTTTTTAATTATGTTCATAAATCCTCGACATTGATTTTAATAGCGTTTTATGCTCCTTGCTCTTAAATGAGAGAACGTTTATTTCACTTGCCTTAAACACGTAGGAATATTCTACAGCATCTTTCGTATACTCACATTACTAAACAGAGTATTAGATTTCTATATATTTGTTTCTTCTTCTTGTTAAGATTTGATATTCTTTCTGCACTATTGACATCTACAAAGCAAAGATTAATAGCTTGATGAGAAGAATAGCTTGATGATATACGACTGATCACTTGACAGAGGGATGTACATTCGAATTGTTATGAGTTTTCTATCTTATCTGTGGTCGTTTTTACTACATTTTATAATCATTTGTCCTCATAAATTAATGTAAAAAGAAGAAATTTTAACTAGGATTGTTGAATATACATATATATATATATATATATATATATATATATATATATATATATGTATATATATATATATATATAGCATTCCATTGATGGATGAGTATTTTGGATTTATCATACGATTCCCAATAGATTTTTCACGTTTTCGAATATCGTAAAATTGAAAATAATTTGAATCAACAAGTTGTGTAATGGTTTTCTTACTATCCAAGTGTCACAGTAAACATTAAAGTAAAATAGCTAAAAAGGGAAGGAAACACAATTTTATGAAAACAAAATTGGAAACATATCTAAAGTTGTTTATGCCAACCCTCATCAATAAATAGAAAAAATCAATTTATCAAATACGTCGATACTATACGAATGACGAACTGCAACGAAGATCAAATCCTTTGAAACCTATTAATTTAAATTAAAATAAACACACACAAGAGAAGAAACGTTTATCAAACGTTAATTAAATTTTCACAACGCAATCGAGAACAATACTTATACTTGACATTTAGCCAAAAATAATCAAAATTCAATAGGTATTTTGATTATTTTTGGCTAATTGCTAAATTTTCATTGAGTGCTCATATATCAGTAGTCATTGGCTTTGAATTAATTTAAACCACTTATAATTTATTATGTACAACTTCACCTTCCATTTGTACCAAATAAATTCGATACAAACATAAGTAACAACATTTAAATAGTCAAAATACCAAAACACAGTGTTCGACCTTGACAAATATTAACTGCACGATATCGGCATTACTTTCAGTTAGTACTTTAGAAAAAAATATTTCGCCTATTGCAACAAGTTATATATTTCTTTCATTTAGTTTTAAGCAAGTTCTGTGGCATAATAATACCTGTATCGGTAAAACGTCAAAATATAAATAAACAATAAAAAATAAATCGTATCAAATACAAATCTAAATAGGGCCTGGAAAACAAATAAATGGAACCTCCTTTTGATAAATCCGTTTATCTAAATTAAAGATACTTTATTTTACAAATTATCAGAAACCACTTCGGTTTGTAACTATACACAAAAGGAAATAAAAAAAAAATATACAAGTATTAAAATAAAAATAAGATATTTTGCAAAGCATTTAGTATTGAAACTGCGTAAATCGTAAAACACGTTTGAATTTTTTTTAAAGTCACAGGCATTTCAAAAAACAATGGCTAATTTTAAGCATATAAGATATCAATTATAAGGGAAGTTCATAATAGTATTCACTTTAGAATCATATTATTTCTGGGAGTGTTAAATTATGGAAAATGGGAACCAGATTAAATACTTTCAATTAAACTTCGTTCGTCGGAATCCATAAGATTAGGCTATGAAGGAACTCAGAGTAACTATCTTTTTCCCAAGAATTAATTCAAATTAGGATCGCTTAAAAGAATCTGCAAAGTAATGATAAACACTGCAACTTATTACACGTTACTTGAAAAAGTAACGTCCACCAAATTACTTTCCTTCCTCAATGTAAAATTTGGAAGGTGAGGTTTGCAATTGATTTTTCAAAGACCGAATCATAACTTATTCAAGTTATAAGTAATAGATATGTTTCTTTAATAGTTTTCTTTGTTTCTATGTTAAACTAACTAGAAAATTAACAAATATTCTTAAAGTAATCGATTCCAAAATAGTTTGAAAAGAAATAAATGTATATTGAGATATTGACATTATTATTTAATTATATGGCGGGATGTCGTGTCCGCTACGTTGAAAGTTTTCGTCGATTTTTGATGCAAAATCACTTGCTATAATCAGGTGTGTAGCGTGAAGAAGTTGTTATATAACGTCAGTATAGACTTTGAATATCTTTGCCACTTGCTTTAAACTTAATTTGGATATTGTGGTCACCTTCACCAGTCGTGGACATAATTTAACGAGTGTAATTTAAATTTAAACTTCCGCCCCTTTCATTTTTCTCTCTCAGAGCAAATTTCAATTAAATGCAATAAACTTAGCTTATGTTTTATTAGGTATGAAAATGAAATATAGTGCGAAATAAATTATGTAGCAATACACTTCTAAAAAGGTCGCCTGATGTATTTTTTTCTTTTCTAATTGCTTTCATTGTATTCATTTAGTTCTTTTATTTCTTAAAAATCTGTTAACCGAACATTTTGTTTGCTTTATTGCTTACAGCGCTTTATAATACATAACTAAAAAAGTTTTGAAAATATTGTTTTAAAATAAGAGAACGCCAGGATTACTAATTGCTTTCAAATCGTTTTCATCCGACTGCCAAAGTGAATAGGAAGGTATTGTCTTTCAATCGAATTTATGTGTTTTATCCCCTCTATCTAAAAATTGTCTATTCTATATAAAAATTGGTAACTTGAACGTTACTTAAAAATCAATAGGTCGGAACTCCAAAGTGACGAGCGCGACCGGCTAAAGTGAGGGCGCGTACTTGGAAATATAACGCATAGTAATTATATTGCAATATATATTTCAAATGCATTTGAAGTATTTATACCTCGAATAGACTTGAATAGATATTTGAAGATGTGGAGTAAAATAAGTACGTTTACTATGTTTCTGACCATATGTATGGTTTCTGACGAACGTCCAAAGTGGCGAACGCGATCGGCTAAAGTGAGGGCGCGTACTTGGAAATATAACGCATAGTAATTATATTGCAATATATATTTCAAATGCATTTGAAGTATTTATACCTCGAATAGACTTGAATAGATATTTGAAGATGTGGAGTAAAATAAGTACGTTTACTATGTTTCTGACCATATGTATGGTTTCTGACGAACGTCCAAAGTGGCGAGCGCGATCGGCTAAAGTGAGGGCGCGTACTTGGAAATATAACGCATAGTAATTATATTGCAATATATATTTCAAATGCATTTGAAGTATTTATACCTCGAATAGACTTGAATAGATATTTGAAGATGTGGAGTAAAATAAGTACGTTTACTATGTTTCTGACCATATGTATGGTTTCTGACGAACGTCCAAAGTAGCGAGCGCGATCGGCTAAAGTGAGGGCGCGTACTTGGAAATATAACGCATAGTAATTATATTGCAATATATATTTCAAATGCATTTGAAGTATTTATACCTCGAATAGACTTGAATAGATATTTGAAGATGTGGAGTAAAATAAGTACGTTTACTATGTTTCTGACTATATGTATGGTTTCTGACGAACGTCCAAAGTGGCGAGCGCGATCGGCTAAAGTGAGGGCGCGTACTTGGACATATAACGCATAGTAATTATATTGCAATATATATTTCAAGTGCATTTGAAATATTTATACCTCGAATAGACTTGAATAGATATTTGAAGATGTGGAGTAAAATAAGTACGTTTACTATGTTTCTGACCATATGTATGGTTTCTGACGAACGTCCAAAGTGGCGAGCGCGATCGGCTAAAGTGAGGGCGCGTACTTGGAAATATAACGCATAGTAATTATATTGCAATATATATTTCAAATGCATTTGAAGTATTTATACCTCGAATAGACTTGAATAGATATTTGAAGATGTGGAGTAAAATAAGTACGTTTACTATGTTTCTGACCATATGTATGGTTTCTGACGAACGTCCAAAGTAGCGAGCGCGATCGGCTAAAGTGAGGGCGCGTACTTGGAAATATAACGCATAGTAATTATATTGCAATATATATTTCAAATGCATTTGAAGTATTTATACCTCGAATAGACTTGAATAGATATTTGAAGATGTGGAGTAAAATAAGTACGTTTACTATGTTTCTGACTATATGTATGGTTTCTGACGAACGTCCAAAGTGGCGAGCGCGATCGGCTAAAGTGAGGGCGCGTACTTGGACATATAACGCATAGTAATTATATTGCAATATATATTTCAAGTGCATTTGAAATATTTATACCTCGAATAGACTTGAATAGATATTTGAAGATGTGGAGTAAAATAAGTACGTTTACTATGTTTCTGACGATATGTATGGTTTCTGACGAACGTCCAAAGTGGCGAGCGCGATCGGCTAAAGTGAGGGCGCGTACTTGGAAATATAACGCATAGTAATTATATTGCAATATATATTTCAAATGCATTTGAAGTATTTATACCTCGAATAGACTTGAATAGATATTTGAAGATGTGGAGTAAAATAAGTACGTTTACTATGTTTCTGACCATATGTATGGTTTCTGACGAACTTCCAAAGTGACGAGCGCGATCGGCTAAAGTGAGGGCGCGTACTTGGAAATATAACGCATAGTAATTATATTGCAATATATATTTCAAATGCATTTGAAGTATTTATACCTCGAATAGACTTGAATAGATATTTGAAGATGTGGAGTAAAATAAGTACGTTTACTATGTTTCTGACCATATGTATGGTTTCTGACGAACTTCCAAAGTGACGAGCGCGATCGGCTAAAGTGAGGGCGCGTACTTGGACATATAACGCATAGTAATTATATTGCAATATATATTTCAAGTGCATTTGAAATATTTATACCTCGAATAGACTTGAATAGATATTTGAAGATGTGGAGTAAAATAAGTACGTTTACTATGTTTCTGACGATATGTATGGTTTCTGACGAACGTCCAAAGTAGCGAGCGCGATCGGCTAAAGTGAGGGCGCGTACTTGGAAATATAACGCATAGTAATTATATTGCAATATATATTTCAAATGCATTTGAAGTATTTATACCTCGAATAGACTTGAATAGATATTTGAAGATGTGGAGTAAAATAAGTACGTTTACTATGTTTCTGACCATATGTATGGTTTCTGACGAACTTCCAAAGTGACGAGCGCGATCGGCTAAAGTGAGGGCGCGTACTTGGACATATAACGCGTAGTAATTATTTTGCAATATGTATTTCAAGTGCATTTGAAATATTTATACCTCAAATAGATTTGAATAGGTATTTAAAGAAGTGTCGTAAAATAAGTGCGTTTACTATGTTTCTGACTCGATTCTTTCTGAAATTCAGCAACTGTCATATCACTTCGTTTAAAATTAGCTTTTAAAATTAGATTTAAAAAAATAGGTACAAAATATATTTAAATGTAAAAATATTATTGCTTTATTTTCATTAATTAATAGAACAAACTAAAATTAACTACATAGTTATCATAGGATATATTTATGGTTCTACACACATCAGACTTGCGTGCAATTTATTTTTACTTCTTTCCCAGATTAAACAATATATAACTATGTATGTATCGAATGCACTCTTTCGTTCATTAAGCCTACGCTAACAATTTTTTTTTAATTTTTGGTAGTAACGTATGATATATAGCATACTTCATAAGGCAAAATAGTAATGTGACATATAAAATAATTCGTAAGTGAACAACGCGTATTTTATGTGTCATTATATTTTTAAAATACAGCGATTTGTGCTCGTTGCAGTTGCTGCAAACTGCAACGACCACGACTTCTCAAAATAAAACGATATTCGATTGTAAAAGGTCTCTCGCAACTGTTGTGATGTCATGTTAAATATCAGCCTCGCTCTACAACATTCAATAACTCGAATTAAGTTACAATGCTAGGATGAAATCAAAGAAAACCAATTAAATTCACATAATTTCTTAGATTGCAAATAATGCACCTCAGTGCCAGCGGACAGATTGGTCACTCTCAAAGCGCTGAAGCGATTTTCTCGCAGGATCATGTAGCACCGTTTAAGTACAGAAATACATATGGCACTCGACCATCGCTCTTCACGGATGTTTAAATAAAAAATCAGATTGAACTCGACAAAACTTCATTAACAATATTTTCATTGCAGAATGGGAATTAAACGGTGGGAGACAAATTAGTGAAGCCGAATTACAAAATACTGAGAGACTACTATTTTGGTGGCCGATTTATAATGGAAAACATTTTCGGAGTAATAAACGTCGATCAGAGAGACAAGTCGTTTACAGTAAATTAGTATAGTACTCAATCATTGCTGCTTAACAGACCGAAGTGAGGGCCGACGTGATGGCATGTTTAGCCCGAGTTATTACCGAAATGAACAGATTTTAATTATTTGCATTTCACGAGTCCATTACCACAGATCGGAGAGATCTGACCGTTAATATTGCGTTATTGTTTTACGTTGCGATGAAAGCATAAAGAATACGGCGATGGGCGTAGGCGAGGCAGAATGAATTGCAAAATGGACGGCAGAATTTAATGGAATTTTCATTTCGGTTGGTGTCAGTTTGATAGATTTGTTTAAATAAATAATGAGCTAGGGCAGTACCGGTTGTGAACCCATGCGATTTGGCGCAGCAGGCAATAGCGATCTTATTAAGCTGTTTCATATACCACGCCAATCAGTTGGCAAATAGGCAGTTCACGAATGAACAGCAGAATTGAAAACTATTTAATGTGGAGACTATAATAAAACAATACAATCATATAATTTACAAATTACAAATCGTAATCTTTCTGGAAACCAAATAAATAATTAATATTCAAAGATGATTGCAACTTGTTATCACAGTTTTTTTTAATATTCAATTAAGTATATTTATTTATTCCAACAATAACTTCTTGCTCTGCAAATAATACGAATTGAAAATAAGTACTCTGCCTATTGACATTGTTTCACAAACGCTTGAAAATTCTAAATGCAAAGATCACCGAAAAAATTTAAAATTCATTGAAATACATTAGTTCTTTTTCATTGATAAATATTAAGAAATAACTTGGAGAGTAGCAATACTTCCTAACAACGGGTGTATCTGCCTTACTCAAATCTGTCTGTTCTTATAGTAGCGTATTAAATATATAATTTCAAGGAAAAATTTAACTTGCGGTTAGCACATCAACTTTCTCATTAATTAACTATTTCAATAGCATGATTGAGAGTAGGTGTTTTTTATGAACCAAAATATTATTGTATCATATACAACTCGTACAATTTAAGATATATTTTCAAATAATAAAGAGTTCTTTGAATGAGCAAAAGGAATATTATAATAATATATAGTATGCGTTAAGATAGTTATCTTAAAAAGTCATATTTAATGACAAATTAATTTTAAGTTAACCAAAAAAAATTATCGTGAAGATACGTGGTGATTAATAAATATATGTTTCCTTAAAAATGGAGGAGTTAAGGCTTTTATTTTTTTTTTACAATAAGTTATAATATGTAAGAATGTATACAAATTAAGTTATAATATATAAGAATGTATACAAATTAAGTTATAATATGTAAGAATGTATACAAATTAAGTTATAATATATAAGAATGTATACAAATTAAGTTATAATATGTAAGAATGTATACAAATTAAGTTATATTATATAAGAATGTATACAAATCAAGTTATAATATGTAAGAATGTATACAAATCAACGTAACGTGTCAACAGTGGCCATAACACGATTTTCTTTATATTGCCCTTTTTCTTTTCATATTAAATAAAATTCACCTTGAAATAAAATTCGACTTGACGATTAAAATGTATATATTCATATTTATATAAACTAGCATTAAGTAGAGACAACTGAACACATTTTTATAGTACTTTCATAGTACTTTTAAATAAAAACATTATCAAACGCCTTATTAATTTTTTTAATCTTTGAGCTATGAATAATACAGAGAGATTATTTCTTTAATGTGCTCGCACTAAGTGCAATGTACATAAAAATATTTGGAAAGATATTTTCTGAAAATTTAGTTGCCGTTACGATCCCTATTTTCAAAAAATTGTTTAATTAACCTTAAATGTAGCAAATCATCTAAACAACTTCAACTTCATCCTTTCGCGTCTATAGCTCTCCAAATCAATAACAATATTTTTACTTTCTACGAAACGTTAGACAGGAAACTTAAATATAATATTTTTCTTACAAACTCGCATATTTATAGGACATATGATCAACTAAGTATCCAAAAATGAGACCCAAGACTCTCAACTCACGATTTCCATTCCCATTTATAGATATGCTATTTAGAGTATGTGGCCTTATCGAAACTTATTATAATTCCGATAATTGCCCTTTTTAGCCAAAATCTACACCCGTCTACTTCTCTGGTAATAACACTTATAGCCAAAATGGTGTTGCTATCCTTCTAAAACATCTAAATAACTACCTAACGAAGTATGAGCTTATTAGCGATCGTTTGCTGAGTACTAAAATCAGAGAGACGCCAGTATCATACAGGTGTATGCACAAATGAGTGTTACAAGAGCAGACGTTAGAAGATGAGGTCAGAGAAATTCTACCTTTAACTAGAAGATACCGTTTGAAAAGTAACGAGTAAAGAGATGTTTCTGATCATGGACGATTTTATTACAAAAGTCGATGCAAACTCTCGTCATTTTAGTAGGATTAGGCTTAATTCTGCCTCGGGCAATCTAATAAAAGAAACGTACGCTTTTAAGCGTACTATTCACAGCCGATAATAACTTGGTGATATTGACAAGCTTTTTCCAGATACTGTGCATGCTTTACCCTGAAATTTTCTTAATGGCTAATATTGTTATCCAAAGGACTATATTTGGATTAGATCGCGGTGGAAAACTTCCATTCAGAAACACCCATCCACCGCATGGAGCAGACTATGGATCAGGTCATCAATTCTTGGTCTCCAAAGTATAGCTGAAACTAAGAGTAAAACTTTAGAAACAAAAACAAGTTGAAATAAAACGTATATCAACATTTCTGTCATCCGTATCGTAACAGAATTGGAGCCAGTGGGCTTGTACATATCTAGATATGGCAACTCCTAATGAGTTATGTGATCAAGTGTCTGATAGCTATAACGCCAAAAGAATCCAAATTACCAAAAGAAACACAGAAAAGACACTACTGGATGAGCGGCAATTCTCTGTCTCTTATTGAGGAGAGACAAAGAATAAAAGCAATTGACACAGAAGTAAAAATCTTGTATAACTTGTCCCTTCGGATTTAAGCCAGAAGACCAGCCAGAGACCAAAACATCTAACCTCAAAACTTTTGTGCAGAAGTCGAAGACTGAGCGGGCGGAATTATGATGTACTGCAAAAGATGAAAGACATTATAGCCTTGAATTCGGATTGAAAATTTATCGTAATAAGACGAGGGTAGTGATTGTTTATCATGCTAACGATAACTCGTTCGAAGTCATACAACTAGTGAATTGCGAGGTGATTTAATTCTGCACCTATTTATACGCATTAACTTATAACAATAGCCGATGTACTGACGAAATCAAAAGGCATATGACAATTACTAAGTCTGTTATGGATAAGCTGAGGAAGATATGAAAGAACAATAACGTTACAAAAACAACTAAAATCCAACTCATTTGAGCATTAGGGTTCCCCATTTTCATCTACATCGTTAGAGTCACGGAATTACGTGAAAGCGAGAGAAAAAAGGTAGACACGCTGGAAATGTGATGTGGGAGAAGAATGCTTGGAGTATCATGGACTAAGTTCCATACAAATGCATCCATACTCCAAGAGGTCGGTAATAGGCAGCATCAATCCAATATAATACAAACTCGCATAATGAAATTCTTCGGGATGGGTCGCGGTGGAACCATGACGATATTAAACGCCTGGTGGTACATGGCAAATTGGAAGACACGTGGAAAAACATCGACGAGGTAGATAAATCAGATCAAGATAGGCATGGACGTTCCTTTATACGAGTGCAACCGGAGACCAACTGATAAAGAGGAATAGCGACGTATCCTGTAGTACATCACTCACCTAGAACAGACTTAATACAATAATCGTGACTATCCAGCTGTAAACGTAACGACTAAGAAGACGAAAATAAATTTTGTTCAGTTCCTCCTCATGATCGCTATGAAGTTTAATAGACTGGTGGCCCTAAGGCTGCATGCGTTAGGCATGGGCTCATATAAATAAATTATAAAAACTGTTCAAGTGATTCCTCGTCTTCTTACATCCTATTAGATATGTTTTCCCCATAATTTTATTTGACACCGTAGCCGCGTACTGAAATTATTGTTAGCAGCCCTTCTTGTCTCTTATTGTTCACTTACAATATCTCAAAATTTAAGAATATAGCTTGAAACACTTTCAACAAAAAATATTTCAGCCGCTGTAAAATATTAAACTTGATTTAAAGAGGAAAAAACTATTTTTAAACTTGCTTAATTTTACCTACACTATTTTTGACACATTCTAAAATATATTCCAATAAATAAAAAAAATATCGATTTATTAGTATTTCTGGAAATAAATAATTTAATACCGAACCTAAACACAGAACTTTGATATTTGAATAAAAAAGCGATCACCAACAAGATGTTCGCTCATGGCTGTATGAGTAAATATAGCCTTCTTCTATGGAGCCAACTAAAAGCAATAACTTTATTGCCTATATCTGTTTAGTTTAATAATGCAAGTTAATCGAAATAATTTTGCCTTGAAGTAGTTACTTAATACCCTTATCGTAATTTCTTTCAGATTTTTTGCATACCTGGTTAAAAGGTAAGAGGGCAAACACTTCAAATCGTTTCGAAGACTCGCATCTCAAGAAGAAGAAGTAGTGCACAGAAATATTATGAGATACTTTCAATTACATGTTAAAACACTTTCTCGATAATACTCCGCTTGATGATATTTTTAAGATAAAAATCATAGCCTAGTTTAATGAACATGAAGGTACTTAAATAAAATTAAAATATTTCCTCTTTTTCTCTGTGCGTTCATGTAATTCAATTACTTCTTCTTGTAAAACTTTATGTGACGGAATTATAAGGCATTCGTTTTATCATTTAACTACAGAATACTATCAGAATAGGTAAACTGACTTGATTAATAATACTTGGTAATACTTTTACTTTTTTCTTTGGTATTACAGTTTATAATAATCGGCTGCATTATTGTTGTTGATTTAAACTATTACAGCCACTTTCAAGTCTGGTTCTCCTGCAAACCGTTAGATACTTTCAAAATTATTTGAATGTAATGGTGTAAATCAAGGAAATTATAATTAACCCGTAACCTACATTACACGCGCATAAAGCAGGACCAGGCGTACTTAATTACTATTTGTCCAATGTAACAAACTCCACAAATATAAATGCAGTAACTACGCATGTAACAATCCATTGAATACGATAATATTTCTTAATATATCACAGTTATAATACTAGAGCGTAAAATTTCAAAAATTATATCAACAATATAATCAACACGGCAGACAGATAGCCTGCGTTGAACGATTACCCAAGAGTACTAACTCATTATATCATGTTCTTTAAAAGCTATTGAAAATAACTTACAGTACTAAGTGGCACAAATAAAACAGTAACGAAATATTTTATTGTCAGTTTATTATTGCAATGTATAAATACATGCAAATCAGACTACAGAATTACTAATACGATTGAAAACGTAATACATGCAAATAATACATGCAAATCAGATCAAAACGTAATACATGCAAATAATAAAACGTAATACATCAAATAATACATGCAAATCAGATCAAAACGTAATACATGCAAATAATAAAACGTAATACATGCAAATAATACATGCAAATCAGATCAAAACGTAATACATGCAAATCAGACTACAGAATTGCTAATACGATTGAAAACGAAATTTTCTGTATTTAAACGAGGATCATTTCTACATTTTTTATGTAGGCAATATATCTTATTGTGTAAGCAATTACTACTTACATCGTTAATAAAAACCAAATAATGTACAAATGAAATTTTAATAGGAAAACTAATTAAAAGAAAATAGTTTTAAACTTCTCACTTCTAATCCGCCAAGATATATACCAAATGTGAAATAGTGTGAAATAAACACAATAATTCCGACATTAATCAGAAAAGGCAGAACGTGTAATATTTAATACTTTAACGTATACATTCTATAAAAATCGGTCTTGAAAAATCCGAATGACACTCTAGCGAACTTCCACCGATCCGAAAATCAACAGTAAAACGCGCTAACGGTGAAAATTACAGAAACATCGGCGGCGCGTGCCTCTCATCATCGAACATTGAGTCGATGAAAGTCGACCGCCTTGTCCGAAAAAAGTTGGCGGCTATCGGCCGCCGACTCACATATCTGCTGCTTTGCGAGTAAGATCAAAATTTATAAATTTTGAACAAACAGTTAATATTGCGTAAAGACGCAATATTAACTGTTTGTTCATTCATTTTGTCTAAATCGATTTGCGTCATTCAGAAATTTCTGCAAGTATCAAGTTTGCTTAACATTTGAAGTTTTTGCTTAATATTTGTAACTCTTATGACTTTATAAATGTACTATTCCTATAGATTGTCATTTTGGTATATTACGCTTGCTACTGACAATGACCTTGTATGTAGGGTATCACGTTGCATAGGTGCTGTCTTGTAAATTTACTTTATTTTTATTACTTTATAAGAGCATCCAATAATCGGTAAGATTGAGAATCCTTTAAACTAAATTTTATTACGAGTATAGAAAGAGACGTGTTTAAAGTTCATCCCAACGCCAGTTTTTTTTCTGACTTATTTTTTATGATGGCTAATCGGCTGATTTAAAATAATTAAATTTCAATTTCAACCGATAAAGTTAGAAAAGTTGGAGAGGGTTTTTTTTATTTTTCATGTCACATATAATGTCTATTTTTTGTAATCATGTAATCGACTGATTTTAAATAGCCAAATCTCAACCTTATCCTATAAATATAGAAGAGGTTGGGAGGAATTTTGCTGATTTATGATGTCACATGTAATGTCAGGTTTTCGTAATGGTATTATCGGTTGATTTCGTATAACCAAATCTTTACTTCATCTATTGAAGATAAGAAAAATGGACAGGGATTAGCATACCATTTACTTTAACATTTACTTTGTGACACTCAGTTACTATCTTTAATTTTTAAATTTGCCTGCCACTCTACAAAGATAAATTTAGTTTTATGTCCCTTCCAAAAACTGACAGAATTTGTGTCAAATGACGTACAAATTGTCCATATTAATGGTTAATTGAAATTATAAAATATTGTTACAAGGAACATACTTTTTACCTAAGCGGAATTCGGACCTGTGGACCTCTATTAGAATGCATACCAATCTGCGTGACCAACTTTTTAACTAAGATCAACCATATTGAGGACAACGGTCAACTTTTAGAAGTTTTTTTTATGAAAAGAAGCAATATAACTTGCATCATTATTTTAAGACAATAGATAAAAAGACTTGACGCGAGAAAGCTTTAAATTCCTATTATCATGACAATATAAGGCGGTTATTTCATAAACAGCATTAACTTGATATAACATAGATATTTAACTTGATATAACATATATAGTTTTTATTTAAAATTCAAAATAGGTTTTTACAAAATCACCACTTTAAATCGATTAACTTCACATCGGTAATAACAATATTTCGATGCCACAAAGAAACTTGTGTTTTTAGTGCGAGTCACATGAAATAATTAAGCAATATTCTATTGCATATTTTTTTAATTTTAAACTTATAATTGTTTATTTTAGAAGGTCTGGAAAAGTTTTAAAAAATTCCTACGAAATTCTTTTAGTGAAATTTGTTAAATGAAATGCTTTCAATGTGAGTTCGAATACTAAATAAAATTGGTCTTCGAGATTACTTCTACAACAATTTTAAATTACAAAAGTTTTTTTTAGCTTTCATATTCATAGTAATAGATAATTAGATCGCAAGTGAATATTAAAATTACATCAAAATATCACAAAACAAATTTTATTTTTTTGATTCGTACAAAAGATTATATAAAACAATTAATGCATGTGATAAAGTATTCTGTTTTATAAAGGTAGATACGTTTTACATCATAAACATCAATTTAAACTGAAAGAAAAAGCATCAATTTTTCCAACACTATTAACCTATTTTCATCAACTTTTATTTTATGATCAAAGAAACTGCATAACCTTCATCAAGAAATTGGTGAAGTTAAAAGTAGACTTTTGTAAATTTAATATAAATATAAATAAAAATTTATAATAAATATAAATAAAAATGAAATATGGACAATAAAACATTATATTTATCATACACAAAAAGTTAAAACTACACGTATGTAAACTATAAATATATTACGCAGTCTGAATGACACACTGTCAAAAATGTATATATATCACTATCTATAAGATAAATATATCTACTACTTTATTTAATAGAAAATTTCATTAGCTTCCAATTGGCATAAGATATAATCAAATTGGCGCGGCGCCTTGCAATATTAAATGCAGTAAAGGTTACTTTAGTCCATCCGTTACAGCTGGGACAGTTCGTTCCGGTTACTTGATAAAAACGAGCTCGCGCCGCCGCCATCCGCTCAGTTCGGCTACGACCACCGCCTTCCGTCACGTACCGTAACAACAAGTATCCACGAGGAAATAATATTGGAGAAAAATTTACCGAAGCATTGAACGCGTTTATATACAACTTGTCTGAAATGTGAAAGTGACACGTGATAAACAATATACTGTGAAAATATGAATCTCGTAACGCTAAATAATTTTTTATATTGCTATTTATCATTTGTTTGTTTTATTGCCGCGATAAAAGTTCCTACGGAATGGACTATAAACAGTGCAAAATTATTAGCGAATTACAAGCCAAATGACGAGAAACTCGCAGGTGAAGCTGCAAATCGTGATATTATTAATAAGGGAGTAAAATTAAATAATAAGTGGCCCCAGTATAGTGAAAAATTACAGAAACAACCGCCAAAAAAAAATTACGACCATGTCGAAATTGTAAAACCCGAGTTCCTAAATGAGAAATATCGACAAAATTACTTTCAATACACTGCACCGAAACCACAATTTGCCGTACAAGTCGCACAATTTCATGGCGTTCCGAGCCCTCATCAGCAATACAAGGCAACACCTGTGCAACCTCATACCCTACATTCAAGGCCATTGCCAGCAGCGAGCACAATATACCAAAATCCCAGTCCAGTATTTGCACCATTCAACAAATTTATTGCTGCACAGGAGCATATAAAATCACCTCTTTCTCCTATCTCGAGCAACTACGAAATATTTCACCCTTATAAAGTTGAAAAGCCGCATTTAAAACAACTCTCTAGAGATCCTGGTTATAAGCAAATTAAACAAGATGTAAAAACAAACGAAAAACGATTAAAAAAATACGAAAAAGCTGCCGGTAATGTGGATATTCCCAAAGAAGATTATTTAAAGTCACCCGAACAGATAGATGATGAAAAATTCGGTAATAATGAAAATACCCCAACGGAATATGAAAAATATACTGCAGAAAGAAAACCAATTTACTATAAGCCACCCAAAAAGCAACATATTCCGCATGAGTACTTGAACCAAAAACTAAAATATCCCATTCCTCTTAACCATGCTAAAACCAAACCTGTGCATTACGCACCGTTGAGACACCATATTCTAAATTTAAAAGAGCAGCAGGGTGTAACATTTGGTGATGAAAATGATCAATATCCCGAAATCAAACCTAAAAAAAATAATTTCGCTGAACCACCAGATGGTTACGATATTTATGAAAAAGAAAAACAGAATTATGAAAACCTTAATAAAAATTTTAATCAAAATTTCAATGCCTTTGCAGCTGATCAGGGAAGCGATGGACCTACACAGCGAATAGCTCCACGGAACCAACAACACCAAGATTATAAAAATTATGAAACATCAAAGGAAAATGAAGAGGATTTTGTACCCATTAAAATGTACGCTCAAGTACGTAAAACAGAAACAACTAAGCATTTACCCAGGGAAGAAGCATTCAATGAAGCAGAAACACCTGATGAAATTCTAAACGCGCCAAGACTGAGAGAAGCTGTAAAAAGTACCAAGGCTCAAACCGTATACACTGAAGAAGGATACGAAGATAGTGCATATGACCATGCCGGCCACCAGAAACATGCTTCAAATGAAGAGGCTCATGGCGGATATCTAAATAAGAATGAAAAAAGTGCGGGCAAGTACAAAATTCCATCAGCCAGTGGTGGACATGAAAATAGCGGCGGTTCTGCAGCAGGTCAATCCACATCTTCGGGTAAAAAATGGAAAAATCTAGACGAAGAGTCGACTGAACACGATGATACTGAAACATCTAATGAAGATGAAGGTGAATTAAGCGAATCAAAAAATTTTGATCTACATGAAGCTGGATCGGAAAACAAATTTATCGAATCTCCTAAAAATGCTAAAACGAGCTTATCCATGACCAAAGATTCCGAGAAAACGATTATCAAAGAAGCGAATGATGGCACGCTTGTCAATACTAAATCACAACACTTGCGATTATCTAATGATAAAAATTTAGCAGGTGATGGTGAATACACAGAATTACCTAGCTCACAGGGACTAATAAAAAATGTGAAACTGACTGAAGAAACACAAGAACCTAGAGAAAGCATTACAAAAATCACAAAGGTATTACCAAATACTGATTTTATGCGTTTGAAAAGAGGTGTAGAGTTTGAAGTTCCATCATTTAGCCTAAAAGATACTTATTTAACAGAAGATGAGATTTTGACTATCTCAAAACAAAAAATTCAGGTGAAAGAAGATTTTAATAAAACTAAATACCCATATTATAATAGTAAAGATGTTGACCGCAACTCACCGCTTCGATACGCCGAAAATATCAAAAACATACCAATAAAATCAAAAGGTGGGACTGAATTCTACGATTCAAGATCTCACGTCGAATGCCCCGAGGTGGAACCAATTATTGACCCTGTACCTGATAGAATTAAATCATTACCGGCTGGCAAAAAAGAAGATACAGAAGATAATGAAGAGGATATTGAAGGTGAAAACAATGAATCCAATAAGAGTGAAGTTGACCAAAACAAAAGCAGTGCTGACTTTAGTAGCATCAAGAAACAGCCAAGATTACGGGGATTGGGAGATAATATTGATTGCTTTAAAACAAAATATTTCGACGAAAATCCTTTGGATAGTCCATTTTTTAAGGAAGAATTAATAGAAGACCCTGAACCTCTGACAATACCTTCGATTCCATTCACACAAAATAAATCCGAGACTGAAGAAATGAAGACGTCTAGTTCCGAGGATGTTTTTGTAAAACATCCAGTCGAATCTACTGAGCTTGATGACCTTACTAAACCAGCTAAAGCAGACGAAGCAACTGAACTAATCGAACAATCTGACGTAGATAAATCTTCCAATAAAAATGAAAATTCAGAACGTTCTGAGAAATATTACGATCCTTCATATTTAAGCTTAGTTTTAAAAGTAATTACTCATAAATTGGGATATATACCAAAAGATTTACATAAACGAGTTTATAGAGATGTAAGTGATCAGTATGAGGAACAACATGGTAAAGATCTTAAAGACATACTTCGCAATTATTACTCATTCAATAATGAAAACGATGGATACAGAAGTGAAAAGATTCGTGACTCAAGCAGCAAAGGTGAAAATGAAGATGAACGAGAAAATAAAGATTCTATACACAATGAGGATGACGAATATTTGGGTAAAAGTCGTTATAAGAATGCCAATAATAATGAGCTTCAGGACGAAAATATTCACACTTCAAATGACGATAATGACGAGAGGCCTTTAAGTAAATATGTTAGGATTTCAGATGCCGATAGAAATGAACATACATCAAGTGACAAAAACGATAGGTATGAAAACAAAAGAGACCATTCTAAGCTAGCCGAAAAAAACACAAATCAAAATATTCGCTCATCAGATGACGACAATAACGAATTTAACGAAAAATACGCACCCCTACCATATTATGAATATGAAAATGACCGAAAAGAAAACAACGGCGAACATCCTGCCAAAGCCAAAGAATATTCAGGCACAAATCAAAATATCCGCTCATCGGACAACGATGATGACGGCGAATTTATAGAAAAATACGAACGTACATCAAATTATGAATACGAAGATGACAGAAACAAAAACAAGAAAGATCGCCCTACAAAAGACGAAGAAAATAAAGACACGAATCAAAACATTCGCGCACCAGATGAATACAATGACGAATTTGTAGCAAAATATGTACGCCCATCAAGTTACGAATATCATCAGAATTTAAATAGAAAAGCTCACCCATTAGGCGAAGAAAACGATGAGCAAATTCCTAAACATAGACATCAACAGGAGGATGAAATTGAAAACTTAAATAAAAATACTCGGCCACCAAATAATGAAGATCACGAGGACATAAAAAAAAATATTCCCCCGTCAAATAATGACAACGAAGAATATAAAAGGGCAAATGCGCAACCATCCAGTGAAGACTTTAAAGACTTTTATGAAAATTTGAGACAAAATATACGCACATGGAATAAATATGATGATGATGAAGATGATGACGATGATGACGATGTAACAAATGACGAAGAAAAATCAAAAGAGAATAATTCTGACGACGTAAATGAAAATATTTCGAATTTAAAAAACAAAGACGAAAATTCAAATTCTGAAGAAAAAGAATATGTTAGTCAAAATACTCGCAATTCAAATAATGCGGATTATAAAGAATCACTTAATAATATTGGCTCTTCAAATAAAGATGACGACGAAATAGTGCATCAAAACTCACCTACGCTCAATAAAGAAAGCGAGGAAATAAAGTATAATACAAAAACGTCTCATAAAGATGATGATGATAACGTAAGTCATAATATTGGCACGTTAAAAGAGGATGATAAGAACATAAAACATGACGATCACACATTAAAAGTTGAAAATTATGAAAATATTCCAAAGGGAAACGATGAAGAGGAAAATCAAAATATTCGCCCACCAAGTACCGAAAATGAGAATACCAAAAAACAAAACGTAGTTGTTTCAAAAGATAATCTTGATGTACAGAAAAATACCTCAGATATCGAAGATAATGAAAATTTCTACAAAAAGTTACGTCCAGTGAATGATAAAAATGAAGAACCTCTGTTTGAACATATTTACGGGCCGAAAGTTAAAAATGAAGAAATAAATGAATATGATTATTCACCAAGTGACGATGATTTTGGTGAATTCAAAAGTCTTTTTTCAAAAAATACCCCATCTGATAACATTAGAAACGAAAAAGAAAATAGCAGTACATTAAACGCAGCTGTAATTAAAGAAACAGAAATATTGAGTGATGAAAAATCAGAAAAAATTGTTCCAAATGACAAAGTTTCTGAAAAAATTACTAATGCTAAGAAACCTTCAGTGCTCAATTTAGTACTAAAAGTTTTGAATCCAGATATAAATTTTAGATCTTTGAATAGTTACAATGAAATAGTACAAAATTTTCGATTATTGAAAGACGAAGTTAAGGAAAACAAGCGTTTGCTAAACAAAAATGGGGACAGTGCCGCTTTTGCCACAAGCGATTGTTCATCTTCCATTAATAAAAAAGATACAGTCCAACTTTCGGAAAAAAATAGACAAAAACGATCTACTGATTTCAAATACGAACCTTATAAAATAATTGAAAACTACCAGATGGACACGAAAAATAAAATGAAACAAACGACAATAAGTCCCCTCTTGAAACGAATGCTGAATACTCGGATAAATAATGTTGATAAAAGTCATATAGTTAAACGTGACACGATGTTCAAACCATACAAATACATTGATAAAAACCATCGCAGAGCTGCCAGAGGTCATGTAGATCCTAAGGAAGAAAGTACAGTTACGGTTGACACTGACCCTAGACGAGGTGAACCCCGATACGAAGTAATGACACCGGCCAACCACAAAAGTGAGTATACACCAGTTACGTTTAAAAAGTCTCTTAGTGTAGGAGAATACAATGCTGGCCGGTTGTCATCACCTATTGTAGACGAAGAAAAAGAAGAGGCTGAAGAAGAAGACGACGAAGTAGCAAGCGAAGAAGAAGAAGAGGAAGAGGAAGGAGGAGAAGAAGGAGAAGAGGAAGAAGAAGAAGAAGAAGAAGAAGAAATAGATGGAGAATCAATTAATGATAATTCCGGAGATGTAAAGTATAATGAACAAAAAAATGAACATAAAAATATAGATAAAAATGAAAATAATTATAATCAAAATTCGTTAACAAAAACTACTACTACAGCGAACCCCATCTTCGATGTAACTAATTACCTTCCGATCATTAAACCTAGCAGACGTCGTGGCAGTTCTATTAAAAAACGGAAAAATAACAACTTAAATTCAGAAACTACAAACCCATCTTCATACATAGAACTAGCAACCTTGCCACCTACTCCAAACCCTACAACTCATATTCCACAAAATAAGTTAGAAGTAACTGAAAGTAAAAAGCAAAAGTTAGAGAAAATACAAAAACCCGTAATAGATTATTCTGATTACGAAGTTCATGATAAGCCAAAAACGACAGAGAAGCCTTCGCCAAAAAAACGTGTTGTTCTTATTAAACATACTTCAACTCGAGCGCCACAAAAATATATAGATTACAGTGACTATATAGATGCAGATGACACAATATCGACGACTACTGAAACTCCTCGAGTTAAAATAAGGATAAGAAATAAAAAAGATGAAATTAAACCGATTAATGCAAATATAGAACAAAGTAACGAAAAACACTCTGCAGTTGCCGAAGAAAATGAAAATCAACATCCAGATGCAAATGACGAAGAAGAAGAAAATCTTTCAAATACTTCAGATTATCAGGACGTCACTATCAAACAAAAAAATGCAGCAAAAGAAGCTGACTCAGAAATTAAAGAAGAGATACCATTGGAAATAGCAGATGATTCGAATGAAAATGACAAGTATGATGCAATTAATAACGAAAGTCCTAAAATAGTAGAAAAGTCATCTAAGAAACGTAAAAACACAGGAAGAACAAAATCAACGCATTATGAAATTGGCGAACCCGATCAAACGACAAAAGAACAAATTAATGAAATGATGGGCGATGACGAAAAGTTGCAGCAATTTGTACCTCCTGAAAAAGAAATGATCGAGATCACTAGCAGAAAAGCATCATCGGAAACCACAACTAACAAAAATGAAAAATCTAATACCGAAAATACGTCCCGTATGATTGTTCCAAGTCGGCCTAAAAATCGGAGGAGACGCATTAAAATACGCAGAAAACCCCCCGTCCAAGAAAGTAAGCAATATGAAGAAAATTTAGAAGATGAAAAAATATTACCTCAAACTAAACCTCCTGCAATAAAATCAGAAAAATTACAGTTGTTCCGGGACAAAGAACTTGCTAAAAATGTGAACGATTTGGAAAATAAAGCTATTACTGAACCCGAAACTCTTCCTGATTCAGAAGTGGAAATATTTCGTGATGATTTCCAAATGAACGATGGACCTAGACACGGCGGAAATTATAGAATTGCTCCGGAAATTGAAGCCACCATGAAGACCCACGACAACATGGAACTTAAGGATGATGACGATGGCATTGAAATCGTTTATAAAAAATTACATGGTGGAAATTTGAAAAGGAACCATGATGGACAAATTGAAAGATCTGCAGAAGTGCTGAATGGTTTTGCATCAGCTATGCCAATTTTGACTACAACTCCTATATACATTGAAGATCCGGCTGAAAGAATGTATTATTTTGTAGATAGTTAGTATAATCAGTCAAAATGTTACGCTAAGTTTTCTTTATACTGCAATGTATTTCGTACAGAGCGGAATTGTCTTGTAAATATTGTTATTGTTATATGTGTTATTAATGAATATGATATGAGACACCATTACTTTTAAGTACATCTGTTTTTTTTTAATAATTATACGTAAATGTTATAAAGTCAAAGTATTTTTTATATATCTCAGCAGGATATATATCTATATATATATATATATATATATATATATATATATATATATATATATATATATATATATATCCTGCTGATAATTCTGAATTCGATAATTAAAACAAAAGCATTACTGCATAATTTTGACGAAGTGATACGAAACAATTTTCATTATGCAGATTATTAAATTTACATTTAAGTTCGTGCAGGTATATCTGTCTAACACATTTTTTTATTAATTAGACAATATGACATCATGCTGAATTAAGAACAGTTTTCAAAATACTGTAAATCAGTTTCTTTGCAACTAAAGACCCTAAGGAACATTATATACACTAGAATAAGCAATTAGTTAACTTTCTCTATTTTCTAATAAATTGTCTCGGGTCATTCGAAGCGCAATAATGCAATTTGTTACGAAGTTAAATCTTATCGTTACCACTACTTTTAACGAGATGATAACAATGCTAACATTTTATAATTTTATTGATCTATTATTCATTTACATTACGATATCGTGCAATTTAATTTAACAATTATAAATAGAAGTCAAATTATTGTAATATTAATAAGATAATATAAGAGCTTTTTAAATTAACATGTCGCTTTTTCAGAATTACCTACATTTTTTCCATCAGTATCCATATATTAACTTCTTTAAAGCAATTGGTAATTGACATATCCAAATTTTACTATATTCTTTATTACAAACTATATCTGAATGTAAAATTATTATATAAAATTTATGAAATATTGATTCAATTAATAATTCAAGATGGTTTTTATTAAAAAGGTAAACGACTTTCTGAAAGCAATTTAACTCATTACTATAAATATAACGAGCGTTCCTCAAAATATAATAATTTATAATTTACTTACCAGTCCAGTACACGTAAAGGACCATTGCAAACAAAAGTCGTTGTTATTCAATACTTCCGCAACTTATTTACTCCGGTTCTGTAACAAGTAAATTCATGACATTTGACACATTTTTGTTTACATGAAATTGATATACTGCGGTACTTTTTTTAGCAACAATATGATATATAAAATGCACATGGGTAAGAATTTATTGGCAATTTGAAACAAATGAATTTTAACTTCATACAATAATACGATGAACTGATCTCATTTTATTTAACCATTTAAAATATTAATAAACAGCTGTAACACAGAACTAAAGCATATTATTATTTCGCTGCAAAATCAACATTATTACTAATCGTTTCTAGGAAAATAAAATACCGCGACTCGAAAATATGAAGCAATGAGTATTGAAAGCGACGATATTTCAAATAATAAATTGGTGTCCATGAAAATTAACAGAAGCATTATGCAAAGAGACTCTATTTATCCTATCGAATAACTGTTTATAAAAAAGCCTCCGAATAAAATTGATTTTGATTGAAAACGACTTTTCGTTACAAAAATACCGAGTTTTATTTACAATTTCATGGCCATAACATTTAGTATTCCTTTTATTTCTAAATTTCGTTAACGGTTGCACCATTAACACTTAGAAACAATGGAAATCTTAGTTACAATTAAAATATTTTATGCTTCAAATAAATATTAAATTCAAGTGATTCAATTTAACACAAAACTGTTACATACATAACAGATGTTCTTGAAATAGTTTTATATTTCAAAACATGAAATTGTGATAATATTTTAATTTCATAATAAACTACATGCTTCTATTCAACCTATAATTTCACTGTATCCGGCGAAGAAATGATTTTTCACAAAATTTGATTATTAATTTTCTTTTTTTTATAAAAAAAAGCAAGTATCGTTTGCAATATGTGAAAGCAATAAGTTTACCTATTATATTTAAAATATATATCGTGTGAAACTTTATTTAGAAAAGATAAATGTAAACGGAAGGAATTATTTTTTTTAACTACCTGACGATTTCTTTGGACAATTGTCATTCTCTTTAGTTACTTATGAAAATGTATAATAATATACGTAACACATGTACGTAACACCTTATTACAAATATATATCATACAAATTTCAAAGTTACGTTGAGTTGTGTTTACTATTTATTTGTTATTAAAGAACAAGGGTTCATATACCTTATATATGTGTTTTATTACTTTACTCTTTTGACACAATTTCACCTTAATACAATATAAAAACCTGCAGAGTATTGACTAATACATTAGCATATGCTGCTCAAAACATATCAGAAAACACCTAACTGTTTTACAAAATATATGTTAGTAGCGACGAACGTCGAAACCTAGACATCAAATTCATAAAATAATATTATTTTGCATACTTGTATCTCACAGATAACGTATTCCTAATCAGGCTTAAAAACTTGGGTCATATTTTTAAAAAATTGTGAAAAATGGAAAAAGTAAAATAATAGATATTTTTTAAATTGATTATTACCATTTAATACAACTGATTAACATTAACATCTTTTCTGCCAAAATTTGTTCGTAAATTATTTCTAATTAAGTTCTGACTTTTTACCTATCAATTATGCATATTCATCCATTAAATCTTGATTAAAGAAAGCACGAAAGTATGCCTGGTAATTTTCTTTTCCTTCGTTGATCAGTTATGATTATACGATATGCACAAAGCTGCATTATGATAACTGAATAATCATTCTCTCGGCAACAAAACAATAAAGGTAATTACAAAGCAACATAAAATCGATGAAATTCACTTATTCGATGTAAAGAGCTGCTACGAATTCCCAATATAATATGCCGTAGTTCAAATTCCTAACTTACCATCATCAAAGCAAATTTATTCGCCCTCGGACTATTAAACATATTCTGGGGCTTTTGGGGCTTCTGTATTTGTTTGGCTAAGCTTATTATTCCTCAGAACTTTTACTTATGTTTATTCCACAGAGCATACAACTTAACCATTGTCAGTTATAGAAATAAATTATTTTAAGATATTGCTGAAAAAACAGCATTTGAAAAGTGGTATTTTTAACTTCCGCCATCACCTCGAGTGAATCCGTAAACTCCGCCAAAACATATCAGCTCCGATGACCTCATCCCTGTTACTGTCATTAACACCTTCGACAATAAACATTTATGTTTTAATCTTTCTGAAGTCAAATCTATATTTTCATCTCAGTAAATATACGTTTTTATTGAAAATGGAAAAAATTACGGTTTCTTCAAATTCAACATATGATATGCAAGAAATGAAGCATTTCAATAAATTTTAATTTTGTGCCTATGTGCGAATCTATTTTCCTAGGTGCCAGTTGAAGCATTTTTAACTGTACCTGCTAATAGAACATTTAAGAGGAAGTGAATCAAAAAGTTTTCCAAAACTTATTTATTTCAACTTATTTTATGTTTCTTCATTTTATAGATGGAGAATGATATTGAGAACTGGTAAAGATCCAATTTTTTGGTGGCAAACTAATGTTAAACGAAAATGTGGTCCCTCACATTTTTAGTGCCAAAATAGAATGAAGCAGTTGAAGCCAAGGTATACGCTTTTGAAAATTAATGGGCGCGAAATTCTTAAAATAAGTACAGAGAAATATTTTCATCCACTTTGTCAAAATTGATAAAAGAGTTCATTATAAAATTATCTCCAAGATCTGTAATTGCTAACTTACCAATTAGTTTCAAAAATTATTTTTTTCCGAAATATATAGTTATATACTCTGATAAATAAATATAATATTTAATAAATAAGTCAGAATAGTTTTCTCCATAGTAACTTATTTATTTTTTTATGTACAAAACAACATGTTAAGGGGTGCTATTGGCTATAAGATCTCATGTGAACAGAAATTATCAGCTAAATGTTTCACTCAGTGTAACTTTTTCAAAATTTACACATATGTGAGTAGTGTTTAAATATGTGTTTCTAATATTTTCAGAATACATGCACAAGCGTATGACGTTTATACTTTTTATAAAAGATTAAATAAAAATAAAGAATTAATTAACAGACAGGTACAATGCTGTCCTAAAATTCGACATAGAAAATCCTTTACATTGTAAAAAGCAACCTTAGAGTATATTGTTCTAAATTATTTAATAATAGATTTATTTGTAATTGTAACTTTTATATGCGGTTACATAAGTGGAAAATATTATACATTTCATATTAAACCATTATAATAAAGATAGTTTTTTTTTAAATATAACATCGTATTATTGTACCTCATTTAAAGAATTAAATAAAAGTAAAAAATAAATTATATATATTAAATTATGTTATACACCATAATAATAAATTATGTTATGTTACAGCATGACCAAATATTTCAATTATGATAAACTCTTTAATAAATGTTCTTTAAAAATTACCTTATTTTTTGGCTCCCAACTTTCAAAATTTCTTTTTCTTAATCTTTCCTTTAGTCATTAAAAAAGATTTAAATTTCAGTCGCTATCCCATTATTTTGTTTAGTAGAAAACATGCTAAAGTTTTACAATGAGCTGCTTTATGAGGAATAAAACCAGCAATCCTTCCATACCTAAAAAGAATCAAAGATGTAACGACATAAAAACACTTTTATGTTACATATATGTAATACATAACGAGGTCAGACTAGTTCAATTCCTATTCAGAAGGTTATATACCATGAGCTTTGACAGAGTTTCACATCTCATAACTAAGTCAGTGATATGCAATGATCTATTTGGTTATAGAACCTTAAAAATAAAGATTTTTTTAATGCTCTTAAAAATTCAAATTTAAGTTATATTCGGGTATTAGTTTTTTTTGTGCTACTAATTATTTAATAACCCAACTAGTTATCTACCCTGACTTTGCTAGGAGTAGGTTAATAATAGTACGCTTACCGGCGGCAGGTTAATAATGTGACTTATTTTAAACAACTCCCCTCTACTCAAACCACAATATTAAATAGCTTTTATTTACGATTGTGGAAAACATAAAATTTGTTCTTACTGTGGTTATTTCCTTTTCAATTTCTACAATAAAATAACAAGGTGAATCCAACTTTTTATTCAGCGTTTGTATTGAAATTTAGTAGTAGATTGTAAGAGATTTTACAATCAAAAGTCTTCATAGCACATTAGACAAAAAAAATACAAAAGTAAATTAAAAAACAAAACAAAATATTGACATGATTTGGTATGGGAAGGACAGGAAAGGGCAAGGACACACATCTTTGAAAATATTTAGAGACGTGGTTTTTGCTGATGTCAGAATCCAGGTGTTTCCAAATTTTTGCCGCTTGGACATTGAAGGATTCTTCGTAAGTGGTAGAGGTATGTTTAGGAATAAGTAGGTGTGTGAACTTTCAGATCGCAGCCCAAGGCTGTGAGCAGACAAATCTTTAAATTTGCCACTAAGATAATTTGGGCTATGAGGATTTTTTAAAAGAAGTGTAAGTATGTGAAGTTGGCGTCGATCACGAATCTTCAGCCATCTGAGAAGTGACCTTTATTCAGAAATATGCTTTCGTTTTAATCATTTTCTCTTACTGTTGCTATAAATTCTTTCAAAATATATACCTCAAAGAATATTTTTCTATTTCTATGAAAACGTTTCAAAGTATTAACTTTAAAATATATTGTTCAGCAATTTTCTTGAAAATAAGAAGTAAATTGAACTGCTTACTCGAGAATGGCTCTCAGTTCTCAACACTTTTGGAAGTGGCGCATTTTGACATTTTGAATTTCTTCAATTAGTATATAATAGAAGTAACAGGAGGCTCATCTGACCGTCTATGCAACCATAGCAAATCAATAGTTGCATGTTTGCATCCACCTGTAAGTTTCAAATGTTTTAATTTAGAACAGAGCGATGGAATCAAACTTTTTTCTTTTCTTTTTATTTTTGGATTTCTCTTTTACATCATATTTAGAACATATAAAAAATATTTAGCTATGTTACCGTAAAATTGTATTATACTATTGAATATATTTGGCGTTAATTTTGTAGAAATTCATTATTCACAATTAAATGAAATACGTGATGTAGTGTTATTTCTACTTTCTTTAAGTTCTTTATCACGACCTAGGTTTTGTTGTATTACAACATCTTCAGGTAGGCTATTAGCAAAGATTAACTCTTAGGAACATCCAACAGCATTTATATGTTTCAAACACAATAGCGGAAACCGGGTTTGTGTGGGTTTCCCCACTGCTTATATTAGTGAGTTTATTGTAGGGGAGCGGTGTAGGTTTTATTATATTTCCGAGAGTTATACGATATACCAGTATTTTAGTGAGGGTAATAAATTCAATTGTTGTTATTATATGAGGTTGTACAATGCAAGTGTTCCGGTGTACGTAATAAAGTTAAAAGAAAGTTATTCTCGATAATACATTTATACAAAAGCAAGGGTATCTGAAACTTAGAACAAGGTTATACCACTAATTCTATATATCTCCTGTTTTATTTATTCATATATTTATTTATTAATGTATTTATTTATACTTATATATATATATATATATATATATATATATATATATATATATATATATATATATATATGTATATATATATATATATATAATTTTTATATTTATTTACTTATTTATTTATCTTATTTTTTTATATATATACTTATATTTATATCTGTATTTGGGCTGAAACAATTTGAAGAGTACTGTAGTATCAATGCTGTCTAATTATATTATGTCTAGAAGATATTAAGTATGGGTGATGATTTTATATTTAGTCGTTCATTTAATATATTAACCTTGGTCTCTTTTTATGTCTGTTTATTTTTAATGTTTCTAGAATATTAAGTTTATTACCTTTTGTATTTATTTGTAATATAAAGAGGGCATTATCAGTATGAGGGTGATGGTTATTTTCAATAAGATGTTTAGCAAAGTGAGATGTGTCTGGTTTGTTATTTCGCCAGCTGGCAATGTGTTCTTTATATCTTGTTATGGAAATTAGAGACCTCTTTAAATTATGCATGGACCAAAATTGTTTCTTATTCGATAACAATTTTTTTCATCAAGTCAATAGCCTTGCCATGAGCTCCCCCCTCAGTCCCCTTTTAGCCGAGTTATTTATGAACAATCTAGGAACTAGAGGCTAGTTTCTAGATCAACAGTAAATTAGCTAAACAGTAAATTAGCGACCAATATATTTTACTATTATAGATAAGTTGATGACATACTTATCTGCTGGAAAGGTACACAGCGACACTTAGACCAGTTTGTTAACTTTGCCAACTCCCTACACAACAATATCAAATTCAATTTAGAAGTAGAATCCGATAATAAACTAAACTTTTTAGATATCGCAATAGAACGCACAAATAATAAACATGAATTTAGTATATTTAGAAAAGACACATTTGCAGACTCCATAATTAAAGGTCATTCTCAACACCCTTGGTCCCATAAGTTAGCAGCCTTCCATTCGATGGTTCACACAGCTTTAACCATCCCTCTAGAAAACCTAATTTACGTAAAGAAATAAAAACTATAAAACAAATCGTAGTAAATAATAATTATAACCCATCTATTGTCACAAAATGTGGTAGAGCCATAATAAATTGAGAAAAATACTCATACAAGAAATATACCCGGATGTATCAGATAATAATAATATTTACTATAAATCTATCCCATACATAAGTAATGTATCACTCCAATTAGGAAAACTAATAATAAAAATATAAATAATACATGTGCTTATAGTACTTTAAATAACTTGGGTAAAACCCTTATTAATAAGAAACGAAAAATAGATAAACATAAAAAGAGTAGTATCTGTAAACTTAAATGTAACGACTGTAATAGTGTATGCATAGGTCAAACAGGAAGAGATTTTACCACAAGATATAAATAACACATTGCCAGCTGGCGAAATAACAAACCAGACACATCTCACTTTGCTAAATATCTCATTGAAAATAACCATTACCCTCATACTGACAATGCCCCCTATATATTACAAATAAATACAAAAGGTAATAAACTTAATATTCTAGAAACATACTTAAACATAATATAATTAGACAGCATTGATACTACAGTACTCTTCAAATTGTTTCAGCCCAAATACACATATAAATATAAGTATATATATAAAAAAAAATAAGAGAAATAAATAAATATAAAAAAATAATAAATATATACACATATATACATATACATATATATATATATATATATATATATAAATATATATATATGTATATATATATATATATATATATATATATATATATAAATTATTAAATATATGAATAAATAAAACCGGAGGTATGTAGAATTAGTGGTATAACCTTGTTCTAACTTTCAGATATCCTTGCTTTTGTATAAATATATTACCGAGAATAACTTCCTTTTAATTTTATTACTAACACCGGAACACTTCCATTGTACAACCTCATATAATAACAACAATTAAATATATTACCCTCACTAAAATACTGGTATAGCATATAACTCTCGGAGATATAATAAAACCTACACCGCTCCCCTACAATAAACACACTAACATAAGCAGTGGGGAAACCCACACAAACCCGGCTTCCGCTATGGTGTTTGAAACATATAAATGCTGTTGGATGTTCCTAAGAGTTAATCTTTGCTAATAGCCCACCTGAAGATATTGTAATACAACGAAACCTAGGTCGTGGTAAAGAAATTAAAGATAGTAGAAATAATACTACATCACGTAGTTTCATTTAATTGTGAATAATGAATTTCTACAAAATTAATGCCAAATATATTCAATATTTATAATTCAGTAATTTTTTATGATTTGTCAATTTTTTTCTCTCTCTCTTTAACTTGTACCTTAGATTTTTTAACTAGTAAATTAAAAAAAGAGCTGCCAAATACTAAGTATTTTGACCTTTCTTTAATTAGTTATGTAAAATAGAAGAATCCGAATACCCAACACGTTTTTTTGTTAAAGTCGGTAATGTACACAAAAATATATTGATAATATGGCTTTTTGAATGTATAATATTTTTGAAAATTTCCCCTTTTTAAAGGTTCTTATCTTTTTATTCAATGAACTGATCAAACAAGGTAACGTTGTATTTTATTTTTGATACTAGTCAGACTTGACAACTAAATAAGCTTAGCTTACGGGATAAAGTGTGAGGTTAAATTTAAAATTATAATAAATGGGAAGAAATATCTTTATAAAAGTAATTGCTTTAATTAAATGAGATATTTCAAAACTGTAATATTTGTAATTGTGATCAGGACAATGACAGAAGGAATAACAGACATGACGTCACTTAATTCTGATTGATATTCAGAAACGGCATCCATTTAAGATAATTTGGAAGGTTTTGTGATAAAAATCATAATTTTTTTAATAAAAGCGTGAAGTTTTCATTCAAAAAATTAAACACTTAAGTGTATTAAGTCACTCACAGTTATAACCCATATTGTCAACCAATACAATACGATTAATTTTGAATGCTATTTCAAGAAAAGATGCTTCGTATCCCGTGGTCATTCTGGTGTGTGCATGTTGTATTAAAACTGAATCCGTATGCAATTCAGGATGTGTATACTAATGATCAGCATCAACTTGCATGTATGTTAATAGTTAACAGCACCATACCTGTGCACTTCGCCAGATACCTGCTGATAAACAACAGAAACTTGCCTATACGCTTCAGGATGTGCCTGTTGATAATCAACAGCATGTGCCTGTTGGTTCAGGATGTGCCTGTTGATAATCAACAGCACCTTGCCTGTGTACATCGCCATATTCCTGCTGATAAACAGCAGAAACTTGCCTGTACACTTCAGGATGTGCCTGTTGATAATAAACAGCACCTTACCTGTGCACATCGCCAGATGCCTGCTGATAAACAGCAGAAACTTGCCTGTACGCTTCAGGATGTGCCTGTTGATAATAAACAGCACCTTACCCGTGCACATCGCCAGATGCCTGCTTATAATTAGCAGCAGCTTGCCTGTATATTTTTGATAATCAGCGGCAATTTGTGCTTACACTACGGAATGTTCTGATAATCAAACATGTATTTTCTATATATTTCTGGGTGGTACTTTGCATATTTAGATGAAACTTGCCAATATGTTATAGGGCTACATTTTCTGGGTTCATCTAAGTTGGTTCTTCTTATTGTGTTATTGTATGTAGCCTTCTTTTTCTACGCTTCTTATTTGTCTTCAAGGATATGATTTAAAAAGTCGACTGTAAAATTTATAAACATCAGACCGCCTGGAAGTAGAGTCAATAGAAAATGCTAAATCTGCATCAATAGAATAAGGCACTCAATACGTCACACGCTACTTTCGTGTAACTTAAAATCAAAATTTGTTCCCACACATTTGGTCACACATGTACATTGCCATTTCTTACATTACGGACATGAACAAAGAATAGAACTGAAACAAGTAAGCTCCGTCCAATAATGTGCAGCCCTATTTGTGGCATCATTTGCTCTTTAATATTTATAATTTCAATAGTAAATACAAACCAAAACGACTCCAAAATCAAAACAAAAGTTATAAAGCTGAAATCATGAGTCAAATTCAAATAAACAATGAAATCAATCCCAACAAAAACAAATTTGAAATTATTAAAAACAAATAAAAAAGTACAACATAAGATATTCAAATCAAAATGAACAATGAATTCGAACCGAACAAAAACAAATTCGAAATTTAAAAAACAAATAAAAAAGTACAACATATGATATTCATACCAAAATAACTCAATAAATAGCAAGATCACCCCAAATAACAACAAAAAATCGAAAAAATATAAGTATGTTGGCAATATATAAATTTCAGTTAAACGACAGCAGTATTTAAAATATACATAGCCCGATTTAACAGTAATATATTCCATATTAATAAATTACTCTAATGTGTATTGTCTATGTTCTTGCCAGCATTTTGTTTTACATGTAAACTTAATTATTATATGTATTTTATAAAATTAATGGGATCATCTAGTATTTTTTCCATATAAATATAATTATATATATATATATATATATATATATATATATATATATACAGGTGTCCAGTGGCAGATTTCAATGGTTGAAAAATTGTAAAAAAAACTACACCTCTAATACAAAGTAGGTTTATTTTAACTTTATAACAACAAATGCGGATTTCATTTTTTAAAAACCACGTTTACCAAATGGCGGCCATCGGTCTGACACACTCTTTGAGTCTAGAACACATGTTTTCAAAAACGCGTTTACAGAGCGACTGGGGTATCCTACTGACTTCGGCTCGAATATTTTCTTTAAGTTGTTTGAAGGATGCACTATTCTATAGTTCTACTCTGAAAAAGTCATTTAACATCTGGGCATATCTCTCCGAATTCACAGTTACAGGTTTATTTTTACTTTATAACAACAAATGCGGATTTCATTTCAAAACATCGGCACCGCTTGCGCTTCTAACGACGCCCCCCGCGCCCCTCTTATGAGTTGCGTTCTGAAACTATGTTTGTTCAAATTTTGAAATCTGCCACTTTGTATTTAGTTTTTTTTCTTTAATTGTATTGATCATTGTAGGAGCAATGCATTTCAAATTATTTATCATTTAACATTAATTTGATAGATTTTTTTTAACAGCCATGAACAATTATATCTTGAATTAATAAAAATAAATAATACAAAAACAATAATTTGGTGGGGGTCAAAAAAATCGCGGTTTCATGTAAAAATAGTTCAAAACTCGAGGGGAGAAACGGATCACCGCCAGCAATAGTAACCAGGACACTCCCCCATAATGACAAATTTTACTAAAACAAAAACAGAAACAACAAATAGTCGACCAATATTAAAAAAAGGAAAACAATGACTTTACTTAAAAAACTTTCGAAATGTGTCCCAAAGACTTGTACACAAACATCTCTTTAGCGTGTAATAGTTTATGTAACATTGAAAATGGCAGCACAAGGAATTGAATTAAATTAAATATATGTCTACACAGGCATTTTAAAACGCCCCTCAATATATTATTCCGTTTATATATATATATATATATATATATATATATATATATATATATATATATATATGTATATATATATATATACATATATATATATATATATATATATATATATATATATACATATATGTATATAAAAAATTACCCAGCGAACCTCTTTTAATTCTCAGTTTAGAGTGCAGAATTTAAATTTTGTTGTTAAATAAAACATTTTGCGTGTCAGCTCCGACACGCCACTGGAGTTTACTCCTTAATTATGATTGTCGTGGAATGTATAAAATAGGTAACACTGTATATAAATATAAATATCAATTTCATCTATCAATATACCTCTTACCGTTAAAGCAGGGTTCATAAGAAACGCATTCGCTCGACTATTTTTTTCGTTTACTTACGTTGCAAAACTGGTCTCCGTGAATTTTTTTAACGGGATAATTTACAACCTATGTCCGTCCTGAGTGTCCTTTCTAAATATTGGCGGAACAATTTTTGAAATCGGATAAGAAATTGTGGAATTACCTCCGACATCCAAACTTACAGACGTTACACTTTTTATAACGCTCGAACCTTCGGATTTGACTTCCTTTAGAAATTAAAATGTGAATATTTCCATGAAATGCTAATGCATATATGTCAATAATGAACAGGTATCAAGTTAGTTATATTAAACTTCAGTTCCAGACTCTGCTTGAATCATCTATGCCTGAATATGAACATTATGATGAAAGAATTATTTATAATTGAACGTTGCATTTTACAAGGTTTCTAAAATAAATAAATATCTTATTCTGACATCTATTCAAGAAACTTATTTAAAAACGCACAATGCTTTTTCCAATAATATAAGTTTTGACACTTTAATTTCAGTCAACGTCTAGTTGTCTCATATTTTAGAAATTGTGAACAAATTTGCCTATTGTATAAATGAAGTAAACCCAAGATAATAATTTTGCTATATTCCGTATTTAAAACCAAACCATTTTAAGCAGCAATATAAAATATATTCGTATTAAAAAGAAACCCGAATTTACGAGTTACTATGAGTTTGTTACAAAATTTTAATTGCGTCGCTATTATTTGGCAATTTTACAGTTGCAAGATGCTATATCGCCGCAGTTAGTTCGAGTTGTAAACATTTTTAGGAGTGACCTGTCGAATTAATAAAACATCTCGATGCCTCGTCTAGACATTAACGTTAATGGTAAATAAATGCCGATTACTGAAGACAAAACTTAGAAAAGTACATTGTGGTTTTTTTTATTAAATGGAACATTAAAATAATGAAACAAGCCGAATACGAAATATGATATATTTTAAGATTCAAAATCTGGCAAGAACCTTAACAAAATAAATAACAATAAATTACACATAAAATAGAAAAAAGTAATAGTATTATTAAGTATACTTAGTTGAGTGGGAAAATCTAGATACTCATAAACTATGCATTTATTTCATAAATAATATAAAAAACTTATTCTATTCACCAAAAGTCAGTTTTCTTCCTAGACACATCATAGTCCACTGTTTCTCATCACTTCTCTCTATTCACTTCAAGCATTAACTTCTTTGAGTGTTACGTTTATTTATGTTGGATGTTTGGCCAAAACTCATGGGTTTCCATTCAGATTCAATGGTAGGTGTGTATTCAGAACCACTGTCGGTACGATCCATAGCTTCTGTACGTGTCTCCTTAGGGCCGGGTTCGAAAAAATCGATTATGGGGTGATAATTATAATTAACTCTTTTATTCAAGGTCATGTCCTTTAAAACGGTCATTCCTTGATTTGGACTTAACTGAGTCGGTAAATAGCTTTCAGTAGTTGAAGACGTAGGAAAACTCGTTGTAGAAACATATTGACTACTAGTTTGCTGGTGCGTCGGCAGTCTCAATTCTTTTATATCAACGGGTTCGTCATTAATTTCATCGTACGACTCTCCATTATTCACTAAGGACGTGCTGTCCACGAGCGATGAGCCGGATGGCATTAAATCCGACAGAACTTCGGTAGTCTTCTTTCTAAGAGGTCTTCTCGCTGGTCGTTTTATTCTCTTATTTGAGTTATAATTAAAATTCTTGTGTTTCGATGGAGAATCTGAGGTCTTTCCAAAAAATGTGGTAGCTATTGGTACAACTGACGGCGTCGGTGGTTCTAAATAACTAGGAAGAGTAGCTGGTACGTCGAAATTACCAATGCTATTTAGCGGACTGCGTACTATAGTCGGTTTTTTTACATTTCTGACTTCAGAACCAACTTTGTAATTATCGGGAAAGTACGACTGACTATAGGAATCTTCGGAGTGAGCATTGGAAATTGGCGCAGATGGTATATCATCATCTATATATCCAGGGTTTTGATAGTTTGTATCTGGTATTGAATTTTGGTTATTGTCATTGTAAAGTTGATAGTTATCGATGGATGGTGAGAAGGGTCGCAATGAATGCGTATTGGAGTGTGTCGGACTAATCACTTGCTGAACGTGTTCAAAGGGATTGGATATGGTGTCGGGAAGATCGCTCGGAAGACTTTCTATTGGTGATTTCTCATGCGAGCGGTGTCCTAACGGAGGAAATGAAACACTATATCCCTCTATGTGACATGAACAGCATGTGGGGACCTGTAAATTTAAAGATTGTAATTATAACAAAAATGCACATATATCCCCAAACTATTAAGTTTCACGATTTCAAAATAAACGTAAAATTAATTAATTGTTACTCAAAATATATTTTAGATATAAATAGATTACAGAATACATAGATTTAAAATGTATAACATGAGACAAGGTATTCATGGATAAATTAATTATTTGTACAAGAATGTACTCTTTGTACAAGAATGTACTCTTTGTACAAGAATGTACTCTTTGTACAAGAATGTACTGAATATTGTCCAGCAATAATACCACTTAATAGCTCTTATTTTTATATTCTTATATTTGTCAACTATTATTAAAATATATGTTGAAGTATGTTACTTCTAAAAACAATTCATTCTGAAATTTATATTTGGTCATTCCAAACTTATAAAGAAACACAAATTCACAAAACAATTGAAAAATGCAAAAAAAGTAAATTGTGTACAACATCAAAAATAATATGCTTCAAAATCGTCAGAGGAATTACTTTAAAAATATCCATATGAAGCCCACTCTGCTGATCCCAGGTAAGTAGACGATGATAATTGTAGACTTGGACGCATCGGGACTTGAAATTGTCCGTTAAATACGTGCAAGGTTCTTTCGGCCTCCTGAAAATTAAAAGGTTCAAATTATAACTTGTATGCTGCTTACGAAACGAAGCTGGCACAAAAGAAATTCCTTTGTTTTTATTAATATGCATTAAAAATGCAAGTATGTATCAATCATTTGGTGACGTTTACAAGGCTTCAGAATAAATAATTATGAATTTAAATGCTTATATTTATGAAGGGTCGGGGACTTCATTCACATTTCGAATTTAATTTTGGAAGAGGGCTTACATATTGTCACCCACAGTTATCTTAGCAGGGACTAACCTTTATTATGTCAAAAGAAATATATACACTACAGAACCACAGTTATATTCTTATTCTCACACGCAATTCTTAATACGAGTGTATCTATCGTAAACCCACCTGACTTACTAAAAGTTTCTTTTTACAAGTAGTTTGTTTCGTGATCCTTACAAACATTTTTGGAATATTTTTTTTATTTTGCTATCACAAAAGCTATCTTGCTTGCAAGATCATAATGTCCTATAGTTTTTTATATAATTTGATCTCAGTTATAGATATCGTAATAAAATTTAGTACATGTATATCTCTGCCTAAATATAACAATCAATAACAGTAATTTTGATGGCCCACAAAAACAGTTGTCTATACTAAAGTAGACAATTGTTTTTGTGGGCCATCAAAATTACTGTTATTGATTGTAATTGTAATTGTCTACACTAAAGTAGACAATTGTTTTTGTGGGCCATCAAAATTACTGTTATTGATTGTAATTGTAATTGTCTATACTAAAGTAGACAATTGTTTTTGTGGGCCATCAAAATTACTGTTATTGATTGTAATTGTAATTGTCTATACTAAAGTAGACAATTGTTTTTGTGGGCCATCAAAATTACTGTTATTGATTGTAATTGTAATTGTCTATACTAAAGTGAACTCGTACCTATTATGCGCAATATGTAGTGAGAGCTTTTTGTTAGAGGCTTATAAGATACTAACATTTTTTTAGTCAAACATACATAAGAAATAAATTAAATTTTGTAATCATTCAACAATTCCATTTTTTTACGGACCATGTTTGGTATATATAAACCCCCAAATGTTTTCGACATTTTCTGGAATATTATGGAAATTTCTCAAATATCCCCGGTTCAAGGAGTTTCTATAACAATGGTGTATATGATTTGGTATCGAACGCAACAATCGATTTTTTGTTCAGTTAGCAACCGAGTCTCAGTGAGTAAAGAAGAAACAAAATATGGGGATTTCACAAAAAGAACTTTTGCTTCGTAAATTCCATTTAGAATGAAAAGCAAGCGAAGTAAAAAGCAATTTAGGTAAAGATATACAACTATGGGTTAATATGTATTCTACTATTAGACAGCCATGCATTGAGTCTTAAAATTCGAAAAAGGAAATTTTAATCTCTTTGATAATTCTCATCTAAGGCATCTATAGGAGAAATTTAATTTAAAAAAATTAAAAAACTTATCGAAATATATCATATATTAAGTTCACGTTATCTGGCATAGCATTCTCTCATATTGTAATAGAAAGATAACTTCATACATTGAGGAAAATATAGCATAATATAATATTCCTTCAACTCCAAAAGAAAGACGTCGTTTGCATTGAGTTACTGAGTTCCAATCCTACCAGTAGTTAACACAAGTGCACTAATGCAGAAAATGAATAGTGCATAACATATAATAAAGCTCCAATAGCTAAGAGTTGGAGAAATGGGCATACTTACATTAAAATTTGGTAAAATTCAAAATGTTCTTACAGGTGTACCGTCAGGAAAAATGCAATTATTTACTGGGAATTCTTTCCAACTAACAGTACGATTGTTGCCAATTATTACTGTGAACAATTGAACAGAGACGCCGCTAAACTTTCTACAAATCAAAATAAAGTGTATTTTTACATGATAAAACTCGACCCCGCAAAGCATTTTTTTATTTGAAAATTATTAAAATAATTTTTTTATTTAAAATAACTGCTTCCCTGCTTTCACGTCCTTCCTCTCCCACCATACTTCTCAGAACTCACATCCTCTGACTATTACCTGTTTCGCTTGCTATCTAATTGTTTACACGGCCGACAATTTACAGATGCAGATAAAATTAAGCCCAAAGAATTGTACAAAAAAGGGGTTTTTTCTTCCCATGACCGCTGGCTATAAGTGATTGATACCAATGATTGATTTTAAAAATTATCAATAAAAAGTAAATAACTTTTTTGACTAAGATGCAAGAGCATTAACAAAGTTTAAATCGACTTAAACAATTATTTGAACGGGAGTGGTGAATCAATTTATATGCTACACCGTCTGTCCGTAAATTGATTTACCGATATGATTGAAATTTGGTGTTTGGCAGTTTTTTATAAATAAGTCCAACTACTTTTTCCATTTTTCTTTCTGACCACTAAATCGAATACAAAAAATGTAAAATTTTGTTTTTCAATTTTCTTCAATAATTCCACATTATTTGCACGTTTTAAGCCAAATACCATAAAATACCTTTATTCGTTTCTCGGAAAAACCTAATTAAGATACCTTTTAAGTAAAACTAATGTAAGTTAAGCTCAGTTGTATCGTGTTGCGAGCTGGTACGGAAACTTTCTTCCGGCTATGCAATTATCAGTGCTTTATGAGTCCAGAAATAAAATCAAGTAATGGAAAATTAACTTAACATTTAAAAAACATGTATGCATACTAGCATTTGGCAAGGAAGTACAGTTATTAAAAATTAGGAAAAATGAATCCAGAAAAAAATAATATTTAGTAAGTAGCTTTATGAACAATCGTTTTTTCCACTCGTTTTCTTAAATTCGTATAATATATATATATATATATATATATATATATATATATATATATTGTATTATACACTTTACATATACACAAAAGCAGTACATGTTCCTAATGCTTCGACTATGTACAAATATACAAAAACCAAATTGTGGTCGAGCGTCGCAACTGACATAATGGATTTAAGTAACCGTGTTGGATATTTTGAATGCTTGCGACGTTATTCTCTACCACAAGTGACTGATTAGCATTACACCAACGGTTTTTTCGTCGAAGAAACTTTTTCTCGCCACCACGAAAGACAATAATAACAATTTTGCTTACTACGTGCGGAACACTTAAAAGGTTTTTTCTCACTTTTAGCTAACGCTTTCACATATTTGACTTATATCCACATTTCTTCTCCATTTGTTTAGAGACATATAAACAAGTAAATAAAGGAAAAATCTTGTTTTTATTATACGTACTTTGATTTTGTCATTATTTTCATACACTCATAATCCGCTACTTTTCATTTGTTAAGTCCCAATCATTACATCATTATACTTCGTTTATATATTTAATTAATTTATTCAATATTATTTTTAAACTAGCTGACCCGTGCGAAGTCTTCGCACTATATCGCCATCTAGCGTGTTCCAAGTATACAATTTGGCTAAGATATTTGATGTGTCGCCCACAGATGGCGCTCATTAAGAGGGTATTTTTTTTATTTTGGTGCAGTAGTTAAAGAGATCGAGCCGCTCGACCAAAAAACACCTTTTAGAAATAATATATTTAGATACATGATATTGTGGATAATTTCAGTGAATATGTTTCAAAATTACAGTGCTTGGCCTTTATCATTCCAAATGAATTGGGCATTTAGCACTGAAATTAAATTCTAATTAAAATAAATTATAAATTTAAAACATGTTCGGGTGGTATAAAACAATTATGTGAACACCGTACAATAGATAATTAATTATTTCTCCTTATTTACATATTAATTAATTTAAACGACCAAGTTAGCCTCCCCGATATAAGTTTTTGTAGTTTATTCAATTAATATTTTTATCATTAGTAAATAAATGTAACAAATTATTTACTTCATTCAATGATTGTAAAATCTTTAAGTTATTGGATATTGGATATCAATATTATTATTGTAAGTCTGTATCTTTTGCTTCCACATTTTATTAAAGAAAATGAAGTTACACATTACGCTAAATATTTTTTCTTAGGAAATTAGAAAGTTATGTTTTTAATTAAACATACTAGTTAAGGCGTAGTTAAATTATACGTTTCTTGAGCAACTATTATGGATTTAACTATAATATTTAAATTAATTTTGTGCATTTTATATCATAACTGAAAAAAATAATACTATTAACCGAGGTTCTAAATATTGACAAAAATCACAAAGAAGGTGGTCTAAATTTATCTGAAAATATGAAATAAATAAAACAAAGTATTCATAATGATGACACGCACATTTTTGGCCGTAAGAAATAAACAGAACTCTTGGTGTGTACAGCCACATTTCTTAACTTGAGAGTTCACTTAATGACAGTTTTAGCTATTTCTTCAATCAAAAGTAAAAAAAAGTTTACGAAAACACTATTAGATATTACAAAAAACGTAACCCATGTACATAAGCGATAAAACTATTTGTAAAATTACGCATTAAACATGATTCATGCAACAGATAGAGTTGTAGAATAGAAGAATGTAGAATCTCAGATAGAGTAGTAAATAGAAAAGGTAGTTTTTAATATAACTGACTACTTTATCGGAAAATTCGAAAATACAATAGCAATGTATCGATCAAGTGATTTATGACGTCATATTAATCGACACCGTTACATGAACTAGCTCATTAGTGTTATAAGGCAATAAATGTAATCGATATTATGATCCAAGTGAGGACCCACATTTACGATACTCGATAAAATTTATTGTCAGTCTAAAATTTTAGTAGAGAGACTCTAATCGCAGTCGATAAGGCTAAGGTCTAAACCTCGTTGATATCAAATAAATACTTCATGTGCTATAATAATTTATATTTTTAAAACGACGCTTTTTTTTAAATTTGAATTGCTTTTCCACATTTTCTGATGGTCACAAATCTTTGTCTATATAAAAATATGAATTTGCGTTTGTAAAAATTTGCGTACCTGTTTCCAATACATAAATAAATGCAGGAACTTATCATTAATACTGATTAACATTCGTGAGAAGTGCAAAAAATCATTAAATTGTTCCCAAATTCTAAAATTAATCTTATATATATGCAGCAATTATAAAAGTTAATATTTGCAACTAACATCTGATAAATTTTAGTAGATATGGAAATCGTGACTTATTAAATTTAATTATTATATAATGACAACACAGCTCAACTTTTAAACATAATTAAGTAACACGTGAACTTGATACGAGAAAATGACAAAAGAATTTTTTTTTTATTTGAAATTGAATTCACACACAACCCTTAAAATGTAAATCGCATTCCACAGCAAGGTTAGTTAGAATTTATTATTAATAAATAAATTAATGATTTTATTTCCCAATAGACGAATAAAATTTCAAGAATAATTTGGAAGAAAAATTTGAAAATATTTATTGTAAAAATGAAAATGCGGTTACATCGTTTTCGTGATCCATAATGATTTGTTTTATCAAAATTCTAACTCATTAATAGATAAAAAAAAATATTTATATAAATTTTACATAGCCCTAAAAAGGACAGGTATGACAGAAGCACGCGAATTATATAATTTTCCCATGTTAATATAGTGATAAACTCAATCAATCCCTGGTAATACCAGTAAGTATCATATAACACAATTATATGATTTATGGTACAAAGTCTTTCTCCGTAAGGACAAAAATATGTACAATTCTGTAAAAATGTATTAATTTTCTGACTAAAAAAGGAATTTCGAAACTGTAGCAGCAAAACTCACAAACACTTCTCCAGCCTCAGCGTCTGGGTATGTTCTCCCGTATTAACAATGTACTTCCAGGCGCCGGATGTGGCGCGTGCGCGTTGTGGTCTCGCATATTTCACGCTGCTCGGGCACAAGAAACCACTCTCACTGTCGCTCCCGAGCGCATTTCCAGCTCCGTCACCGCGTCTACAAAAAAAAAAACAAAATGCAATATAAATAAAATTCTAACAACCAAACATTTGCTTATATTCAAAACATTACGAACAAGTATTTCGTGAAAATCAACAAAAAAGAACCGATTCAAAATATTTGCTGACATTGTATTATTTGCCTTCAATTCATTCAATTTTGTAACATTCGAATGAATATGGGGAGCGGGGGTAGATTTTAAATAATGTATTTACAAATCAGAAGTAAAAAACTTATAAACACTTAATTACTCAAGAACTTTAATATAAACGATATTGAATTTGCCAAAGAATTATACTATAGTGTTAAAAACAAAACCATTAATTATTGACGGGAAAACGTCTTTAAACATCTTTAAAATCGAGTCGGTTGTGAAGAGGTAATCGCGCCCAAATGAGCGACAGCTTCTGTCGATGTAATTTCAAACATAATGGCTATAAATATATATAACACCATCGTACCAGACACTCGCATAGCGTCACGTTTTAAAAAGCAAGGATGAAATGTTGAATGATTTAACATTTGTAGAAGAAATTCAAAAAACTTCAAAACTCTTTGTATTCTATTTCTCCTGTTACTACCCTGTATTAAATAAATGTTCAGTTTCAAACGAGTTAACCGTTTCAAAACTAAAATTTAACTTAATTTCCTTATTGTACCATACACGAAAATAACTTTGGCATTGTCCTATTGTAATTATTTTTCTAAACTTAGTAATTCTTTTTCTAAACTTAAAGAATGTCAACTAGGTACCAGGATACCTCATAACTTCTTAGCACTGAATAATATACGTTGTTATTACTCACATAAAATAATTTAAAAAATATCACGGCATCCTATTTCTGGTATCAGTAATTTAACTATGAGAGTCAATATTCATAGGATTTTTTTTTCATTTTTGCAAACCAATTTGAGTGGCCTCCAAAAATTATAGGTTTTTTTTTAATTAAATCATAAATAAAGCTGAACTTTGAAGAAATACATTTACTGCAAAAATTTCGAGTTATGTTTTTATGACGGTCCCTAGCCAAAAAGTTCAGTGACCTTCAGTGTTAACATGTACATGATTATGTACAACGCCATTTCTTCTTTTTTTAATATTTCTTGTGGTAAATTAGATTTCAAATTTTAAGTGCACTCATAAACGACAATCTTACTACGAAAATTAATTAATTAGCACTGGTCAAAATAATTTTTGGTTCGCGTTGCATAAACAGATACGCCATCTAACTTCATAACGTATAACTATTAACCGCACTTGCATTATATTGAAAAGCTTCCTCTAAATGGCAACTAGATGGCGTACGTAAAATAAAAAGAATATTAAATGAAACTATGCAAGAATTATAAATGTTTTGTCAGGATAAAAATGAATTTAAACTTTTTTTTAAATAAAGCGGTTTAAATTTCAAACATTTGCAGAAATGGATAAAAAGAATTACAAATGCAAAGGTATATGAAGGGAATAAAAAAATCAATCGTAAAATTTGCAAATTGTATTTATGTAAATATGTACAATAAAATATACTTCCAAACGACGTATAGTGTCTATCTTTAAATAGTTTGCGCCGAAGTTAAAACTTGATTTGGGAACTTAATTTCCTTTCATTTTTTTAACAATATCGGCAGAAAAGCTATTTTTATGGATTTATATATACTTCCCAGTATTATCATAAAAATATACCATGTTTGATTTTATTCAAATAAACTACTCAAGAAAATGAAAACGGTTTTTCTCTACTAATCCTGTTCAAACCCTTGAAAGCAGGTCCAACGTTTGATTGACTACATCGGAACATTCAATTATTTAATCCTCACCCAGAAGCAGAACAGATATATACAAGTATAATAGATGAAAAACTAAACATAAAGCACTATATAGTTCAAGCAAAGATGTTATTTTAATATACACGGAAATAAAAAAGAATGAATACGTAAAATATTTTTTTTTCTAATAGAATAAATATTTTACTCCCTTAATATTATTCAAACCCAAATCGTTGCTCCAAATCAATTGATATCTACTCTATGTGGAACGTGGAGCTGCGAGTTCCTATCGAGTGGAGAAGCCAAAGCTACATTCACGATGGGCAGCGGAAGTGATACTTTTGTCACTACGCTACATTTGACATTTGACCGTTACATAATGCGTTTATCCTAGAAACTGTGAAATCAACGCGACCTTGTGATAGTTATAAAGTAAAATTAAAAATAAATCCGCGGTTAGGTTTTGTCAAATACTTCGATTGTTAAAATAACGATTTTAAAATACATATGAACATTTCCTTTCCACAAATGTCATCACTCAAATGTTCGCCGATAGGGATGTGCCCTGTAGAAATTTTAAAATCATTAACATAATACTGTGGTGAGATTCAGGGAACGTGAGAATGATGATAAATAATATATATATTATTGAATATATTTGGCGTTAATTTTGTAGAAATTCATTATCCACAATTGAATGAAACTACGTGATGTTGTATTATTTCTACTTTCTTTAAGTTCTTTACCACGTTCGTTGTATTACAACATCTTCAAGTGGGTTATTAGCAAAGATTAAACTTTAGGAACATCCAACAGCATTTATGTTTCAAACAGAATACCTAAATCCATAGATGTACAATCTATGGATTTAGCTATTCTGTTTAAATTAGTACAAGAAGATTTTGATACTATACATTAAAAGAAAAATAAAATGTCAGTACAAGTCGATGTATACATATAACATTTTATAAAAATTTACATAGACAAATGTAAATTAAAAAATAGCTTACCAGAACAGGGCTAAATGCAGCTGGAAGAAGTCGGGATGTATTGCTTTTATTGTAAATTATGTTTAAGGTAACTTTATGTACTGGTTTATTTTGTATTTATAAATAAATTAAGCAAATATGCCATTAGTCTTGTAATACGCAAAATTAGTAACAACTCAATCATAGTAATCGACAAAATGTTGTCAGTTTACTTTTGACACACTTAATATATAAAACTTCTGATAGCAGTAGTGAGTAATTTTTTTTGTTTTCGCGCATGCGTAAATTTCTTGTCTCGTTCTGTCGTGTTTTCCTACTTCTTTCTGTTGTTAGCTAAATACCTATTTTTCATCCTTCTTAAAATAGATTCATTACATTCTGACGTTACACAAAAACGTTGTTGGAAAAACGTCGCGACCTTGAAAATTTTACTCTCATCGCGCCCAAAGAAGTTTCACTTCAAAAACTAGCATTCTCAAAAAACTGATCCATACAATAATATCATAATATTTCGCCGCATTGATAAACTACGCAATACTATCACAGTTAAATTTCAATAAAAATTTCAGTTTTTTAGCAAAATAACCAGCATAAATAATTTGAAACTTCATTAAAATGTGCAAATTTTTGTCACTTTCACGTATGTTTGTACATAAACGCTCGAAACGCTCGAAACCGAAACACGCGGTTCAGAGCATTTTTATTTGCGGCCTCTTTATCAGCTAAAACCGACGCAGACAGTTGTTCTTTCGTCCATGATGAAAATAGAAGACGAGAAACATCATCATCTCTATCACTCTAAGACCATGACCATGAAAATGTTATAATTGTTTTTTAAACTATATGAGTTTCTTTGGTCAATAAGCATAAAACATTAATTATGGTCCACTATAGGTAATTAGTATGGTTATATGATCCTCAATCAATTGAAACTATATGATGCAGTATTTTTTCTAATTTATTTAAATTCTTAACAATTAGCAAAGATCGTGGCACTAGGTCGTGGTAAAGAATTTTAATAAAGTACAAATAATACCACATCATGTAGTTACATTTAATTATGAATAGTTAATTTCTACAAAATTAACGCCAAATATATTCAAAACCATATGGTTTTATCAAGGCTGTGATAAAGTTAAATTTTGTACTAGATCAATATTATTATGTTAATAAAAATGATATAAATTCTCTATATAATTTTCATTTCTTCTATTTGATTCTTTATATCATATAATAGACTTTATTATTTTTAGCATTTTTGAAAAGCTTTTAGGGGCATCCATCACCTGTTTTTATTGTTTACATTATCTTCAGCCGCGTCTGCCGCAGTGATGTCTGCAAGTAACAGGCCTGCTGCTCCTTTGTTGCGACGCATCGTCGACAAGATAGCCTCTCTGAAATTAGTACAATTTATGAAGTCATTATGTGACTATCGATAGCTAGACTATCGGTGCTTTAATAAGCTAAAAATTCAAATAATATAAATCTATTGGATGTATTAATATTTCAGAAATATTATAAACTCAACTCCAATAAACATTCCGAGTTCAGATTATTACTAAACTTGTCCACATATTTAAACAAAAGTTTTGGTTTTTTAATCAACTCTGAATTAGAAAATTAAAGGAAGCAGGCAAATAAGAAAATACTGTTTAGTGCCACCCTTTCTTATTATCCTACATTTGTTCCGTTTTCTTACAAATCATATTCTTCCCAATACTATGTACGCAATTCCTCAGAGCTTCGAATTTTGTTTTGGAAAATTGTAGTATTCTATTTCATATGTAACACATATCCGTAAAATTTAAATATCTATAAAATATCCGCACGTTATGTGGGCATAGCTTTATACTAATCTTCACGTAATACATAATTGTTACCACTACACTTATGTTATATTTTACGCTTATAAATAGGATTGTAACAAAGAAACTTCAATTAAACTATTTTCAGACTTTCTCCGCTTAGACAAAGTATAATTTGTAAAGTGGATAAACAGCGAAATACTTAAATAACCTTACTTAATAACGCGTGTCACTGTGATATCGATGGGACTTTCATAATTGCAACCAATACTTACTACCAATATTTAATACCAATATTTCTGTATTCTGATACATGAATATATATTTATTGTTCATATTAAAACTATTAAGGTCGATTAAACAAGATTAGAAAGTAGAAATTGAAGGGATTTCAAAAAAGAGTAATTTGCAAACAAATTTTATGTAAACTTCCTGGGCACAAAACTAATAAACTATCGCTCAATTTAGGTTGCATAAGAGCACTCACGTGGGGTAATCATCGACGTGTAGACAGAGCGAGTTGGTGAACAGATCGCAGGGCGGTGTTCGGCGGCGCTGGGCGGGTACCTCGGGCGGCGACGCCACCGGACGCCGCGGCGGCAACCACGCGGGCCGACGACCAGATATTAAATTTCCTGCAATAGTAAATCAATTATTCAAAATTAATATGTGCATAAATATAAAATCTTGATGAAATTTCCGTAACTCCACTTTTCAAATAAATAACGTATGTATATAATGCATATAACTGTTATTGAACTTAACATGTGAAAAAATATATCCTATCTTTAAAAGGAGAAAACTTCTAAAATTATGTTATCTGGCAAGGGAAACTCTGGCTACTTTATTTTATTATTTAATAACTAAACTTAGAGTCATCTTTACGACATTTTTAAAATAAACTGAATAAATAAATGCCTGCAGCGTACCCATACTTATGGATCAGTTAACCAACTGATATTATCTGTCCATTTTTACTATTTTAAACCTTCCTACTGTGCAGAGAATAAATTAAGTGAAGAAATTAAGTTCATTAACATGAATGCATAAGTCTTTAATGCTCATTGAAACATTTTCCAATAAGATAATTAGAATACAACAATAAATATTCAATTTACAAGAGACAATAATAAACTTAAAAAATAAACTAAATGGAAATGTGGTTGAGCACCAATGATAATTTTAGTTTTTTCTTTATTTAAATGAAAGGATGTAGATAGAAAACAACGTATTTAATGAAAAAAAAATTAAGAAAAAATAATGATTTGAGAAGTGCTCAGACTATGAAGACACAGTCGTCAATTGGCCGCCAAACATCAAATCCTAATCCTTCTTGATTACTTTAAAGTAATTTTTGAATTTTTAGGTTTATTTTTTATGTCAATTGATGTTTATATTTCCATATTCAGCGTTTAATGTCACAAAAATGGCAATTAAACCTAAAAATTATAACAAATATTTTCTTGCAAAAACGCAATTTGCATGAGAAATATTTTTCATATCATATTTTCATAATACAATAATCGTGAAAAGAAATTAATTTTATTAAATTCATCGTTTAATATACATTCTTTCATTTAATAACTAACAAATAGTAATGTGTTTTACTATTAAACGGAATTTTGCTATTTGACGGAAAAAAAAGACATTGTTCCAAAAAAAATAATGTAACATAACCAACCTTTCCTATCAATATATCTGTTGAGCGCCCTCAACCGCTCTGCAACGGGCGCATCGTCGCTCTCGGTGCTGGCATTGTTCGAGCGTGTCAACTCCAGGGTGGAATTGACGGAGATGACGTCAGTCGCGGAAGCGGCCAGTGCAACTGCAGCTTCCAACGCAGGAGTGGGTAGTGGCTCCGGGAGATTGATCTGAAATAAATGTATTTTATTTTTTATTATACTTCAAAACAAAAAAAAAGTTGGTACGCTTGAGACACACACTATAGAAGTGAAACATTCTGCAACCAAGATAATCATACAGGGTATAGTAACAATTTTGAAAACGAAAAATAAAAACACAAAAATAATTGACATCAATAGTAGTCGTGCACTATCTATACATTCACGGAGACCCGCGAACAAATTAAAACAATGCAACGCATTGTTTTGGTTTGTTCGCGGGTCATAATTTCGTGTGACACCAAGTTATATCATAAGAAATATGATGTATTATTGTATACAAATATGCTCAATTAATTAATAAAAATTTTACAAATATATACAAAATTCATCACATAATAAATAAATACATTTGTTTAAAGAGAAAATATGTCTTCAATATAAAAGTGGACTTTATACATTGAGCGTACCCCGGACACGAAAGAGAGGGAGTTTTATTTAAATTGTATTAATGAATAATATTTTTATAAAAAATAACCAGCACCCAGAAAAAACAAATATGGAGGTTCAAACTCATACTTCCGTGACGTTCCGTAGGTAATCCGGTATTTTATCCCTGAGCCAAGAACTCACTGGACGAAATAAAAATATGTTTACTAACTCGGACGCTCTATATTATCTATGTCTTATTCTATACCTCTCGTTTGGTCGTACTCGGCCTATTGTCTACCTGAAATAGAACCGTCCGGCCATACTAATCCTAGAACTGTTCGGCCAACATAATAAATAAATCCTACCGCCGAGTCGAAGCTCATCTCACTTGGGGTGAGCAAAATCGCAGATATTTTTCCACAAAAAAAATTAGAGAAAGTGAGCCATAGAAGTGCTTTCTTTTTAAGTTTTTCAGTACAGTAATTTGCTTCTAGACAACTCAAAAAGAAATCAAGCCATTTTCAAAAGTTTTTAAAAGGATCGAATCCATATTTAGTTGACAAATTTGAGCTATACGAATATAATTAAATAAGCCGAGTAATGTGGCTACGATAGACGTTTACATTTCGATATACTGGAACGAAAATATGTTGAGAATTTAATATGGCAATTTAGACATCAAATGTCTATATTGCCTAAGCGTCCATCAGCGTTTCATTATTGAATTGGTACTTTTTATAAAAACTAATTCAAATAATTTTTGACGATGTTGAAGATTAAATTACTTTGTTTTTAAAATCTGACATTACAAAATACTTTGCCATAATTATTGGTAAATACTGAGTGCCTGTAACCAACAGATCGCGAATTCCAAATTATTAGTAAAAGCAATAGCGAACACCATGTAAGTTGTTTTCCCTTTTGAAAAATAAAAATGATTATTTGCGGAAAGTTAATTTAAATTTCACTTTATCAAGTCATTATAATATTAAAACTAATCATCAATTTCTTCAAAAATTAGAACAATGGCCAAAATATTTAACAGAGTTTTATTCTGACTTTTGAAAGTAAATGAAAACGTCTTAGCGACAAACTAGTATTATTAAAATGTAAAGTAGGGTAAAATTTATTAAATGTAAGGTAAAATGTATTAATGGAAAATAAATTAAGGACAAAGCAAGAAAATTACAATATGAGCGATTAATGAAAGACGAATAATGAAAAGAAAATGCACGTATTATACAAACGTATAATACGTGCATTTTTTGTACTTACTTCATTAAGTATTCAGAATAAACTTAAAGTATCTAAAATATGATTCACTTATTTCGCTCAGAACGTACTGAAATTAACATTTATTAATAGACAATTAAATGGAACTGCGTGATGTATTATTATTTCTAATTTAGAAAAACTAACATCTTCATTTGGGCAATTAGCAAAGATTACATCTTCTGAAGATGCTGCAATACAAATGAAACCTAGGTCGTTGTAAAGAATTTAAATAAAGTAGAAATAATACTACATCACGTAGTTTCATTTAATTGTGAATAATGGATTTCTACAAAATTAACGCCAAATATGTTCAACATTTATTAATAGTATAATACAAATATTTGTTAAAAGTGACTATTTCGGTTCAAAAACTCAGGTATACTTTAGAAAAATGTACTACAAAAAGATGTTAAATTTTCTTCCTAATAAATTGATAGCTATTAAACTTTACGCAAAATTAATAAAAAAAAATGCGTGGAAAAATTATAGTAACATTTTCCGAATAATTTGTGAGTTTGGCATCTTCACTCACCTTCAATTTAAATATATCAATTGATATGTGATTACAGAACTTACCGATTTAACACATCAGTTGATGACACAATCTTTTTTTTCTATATAAAAGCAAGTTTCATGGAAAATTTAGTTGAATATACGAGCAATGTCAGTAACATTTTTAAACGTTTCACCGACATCTTGAATCGAAAGCGTTAAATTTCTCTGAAAGTTTTTCGATTAAATTTCAATGAAATTGTGCAAACAATTTTGACATCTGATCACGAATTCATTCCATTTCCATTTCATCATCTTTATCGTCGCCGTGATCCAATAATTGTTATTATACCTTGTTCAGTTACGCATTGTTATCGAATGAGCCTGGGTATTCAGTTGATTTATTTTAAATAAATATTTGAAATATAGTACCTAACCTTCTCCATAGTCTTTAGTTATTTCGTTGCTTTGCATTTTTTCAGAATTCACAAGTCGGCAGATTTTAAAAACTACTTTGAAAGACCTATTCTATTCCATCGATAATACGCGCATGGCTAGTTCGTGTTTCACACGCGTATTCTATTTAAACAACAATTCATTAAATTACATGGAAACGAATGATTTTTTGGGAGCTTTTTTATTTTGATAATTTCATAATTACCAACTATTTTCTCATATAATCGATTAAAACAATAAATGATTTTCATCGGTTATATAGTTTGTCAACCACTTACTTGCCTCTGATGGTATGTATGTTGACATCCCAACGTATCAAAACTAAATTAAATAACTTAAATTTCGGACACTGACCAATACTATGGCAACCATGATTGTAATTAGTCCATATACGGGGTTTATGAACTATGCCTGTTTATTAGAATTACAACTGTCAGTAATTTATATGAAAAATACAGTAATTTTGTTTTAAATTTAACCAAATTTAGAAAATTCCAATGATAAGTTCGTTGACGCACATAGTTTAAATGGTATTTTAAATAATTTCTAATAAGATATACAATTCATCGTGTAATTTAGAGAACTCACGAATGAAAATCGTCTTAGGGATATTAGAATGTCACATTATGGCCTGTTAAGTAATTGGCTTAGTAGAATATATTGACGTAATCAATATTGATATGGGAATAAAATTACTTAAAATTGCAGAAGATGGAATATTAACTGCGTAATCATAACTTTCCCCAAGTTGAGTTTTATAAGTGAAGAGTGGGCCTTTCGCAAATAGTTGATGTCATTACAGATTAATGCACTAATTCATTTTTGATTAACTTTTGATTACTTAAAAAAGTACATAAAGGAGGAATAAAAATTATTTTTTGTCTCGTGAAATAGTATCGCAGTCCAATCTCGTTAGCAGTGATAGACATAAAGAGGAATTCTACATAGTATATTTTTGTCAACAGTCGAAATTTCGTATTTTTAATTAATATCGTGTATAGAACTTTCAAATTCAAAAATTGGATTTCAACTCTTTCCGAGATTTTTTTTAAATAAGGAAAAAATAAAAACTAAAGTAACATTTTAAAAAATTATCCTAGACAAATATGACTATTCCTCCTATCGCGCAATCTTAAAATATATCATAGAAAACATTCACGTGTCACTTGCATTCATCGTCGATCTAAGAATTTAACGCCATATCTAATTCTCGAAAAAATTAATGATATTGTTAAATAATCCTGTTATTATGTCATAACGAGTAAAAATACCCAATTTATGATATAAAATAAAAAATTTTACTGAAGTTTTAAAATTGTTGACCAAAACAAGTTCATTGAAGCTGTTTACGAAATCATCTCAACCAAAAGTACGACAGATTTTGCGATAACCTTCGTGCTGATTTTAATTACCTTACTCATAGTATACACTTTATAACTAAGTTTTCTTAAATGAATGGTATTGTTAAACAAACCCTGTTATTATTTCATGACAAAAAAATTAATGATATTGTTAAATAAATCCTGTTATTATGTCATGACAAAAAATTACCTAATTTGTGAAAGCAAATAAACAGTTTTACTGAAGTTTTAAAATTGTTGACCAAAACAATTAATTGAAGCTGTTTACGAAACGTGTCAACCAAAAGTACAATAGACTGCGATAACCTTCTTTCTGATTTTAATTACTTCACTTATGGTACACGCTAAAACTAAGTTTTTTTGATGGTCAACCATTTTAATAAAAACATTAATCGATATCTCAAAATAACCGATAATTATATGTATTTATAAATGCCAAAGTTTAACTATTAGAATTAATTTATCGTTTTGTCTCGACATTTTAATTTCACGCGTGTTTATATCTTGATCATTTTGTAATATCGTATGTGCATAGTTAATATTACAAACTATTTCAGATCAATGGTACCAAACTAAACAACTTCAATAAAGACAAAAATCTCGAATATTAAGAATTTTTTTTTAACTTAGGGATAAATCATTATGTATTCCAATGATATAACGATGGAGATTTAATTTCATAAATATTTTTAAGAAGTTTCCTTATTTTAAGGTTAATAAAAACTTGAAATATTGAAATAATGATGTTTTAAAGCATAATATTTAATGCTAATTATTTAGCCATTATGAAGACTCAATCAATCCAATTATTTTCTTTAATGAACTACTTTAATGAGCTTCTTTAATGAACTAAATGTCATTAAAGAAGTTTATTCTTTAAGGAACTTAATGTAATATTCGAATATACCCATTTATTTAATAATTTCTATAAATTATAGAATTTCTATAGATAATTTCTTAAAATGGTTCAACCGAAACACAAATGCTCTGACACAAATTCCTTTACCGATTTTATTTATACTTTTCAACATCAACTCATTGTCCATTCGCATTTTTTATGTTTTAAATCAACTCATCGGGCATTTTTTACGTTTTAAATCACGCTCCATTTAACTCTATTCGAATATAATGTACTAGATTATTACTTTGAAATTATACCAACTAAACTTCAGAGTATTATTAGTTAGTAGTATATAGTATATTTAGTAGTATATAGTTAGTTAGTTGTTAGTATATTTTGACTTAAATACTTTATATAAAATTCGGTAGCTTTTGTCCGGGCTCCGTTCAGCTTGATTTGATTATGTAGCAAAATGTTTCCCAGTAATTTTCATCATAAGATGATAAAAGTAATTTATATCTAAGCTTCAACTTTAAATTGAATTGCTGTAACAGTCTCGGCCATTCTTATTCATCAGTATTTACTCACACGCCCCTAAGCTTCTACTTTAAACTGAATCGCTGTGATGGTCTCATTATAGCTATATGGCTTAAAGTTGAAGCTCAAATATAAATTACTTCATTCTTAATAATTGAATTTCAAATCCCTCAAATAATATTTGTTCAAAACAAAAGATAACATAAATTTTAATAAAAAAAATATAAGTTTTGTCTGAGAAAAAAAAAATAAAAATAAAAGTTCCAATCGTATGTCAATTTAATAGCTTTTGCATGATACTTTTGCGAACAAATAAACAAACGGACCGAAAAACAGACGACAATCGATTAAGACAAAAGAAGCCTAGATTATAATCTGAACTCAGGCATTATTATAGTGAAATTTCACTTCATACTATTGTAACGAATAAACAGATAGCAGACAGACATTTCAAAAAGGAAATTTGGCTTCTACTCGACATCTCTAGTTCTAATTTTTTTTAAATATTCGTAGTACCATCTCACCCCCTCTCCATCGAATTATTTCACTTAATAGTATAACTAATAATTTTTATTATTTGTAGAATTAACCTTTCTTCGATAAAGTATTTTATTTTAAAGCTTTTTCAGTGTTTATTAATTATTTACACATAATTTAATATACCACACTTCATGTATTACGTAACAACTATATAATAAATAACCAACTGAAACATATGAAGGTTCATTTACAAATAAATTTTTCATAGTGTAAAAACCTTAATAAAAATACTTACACTTATTGGAGCAACATGATCTTCCTGTGAACCTTTAGTCTTATTTATCGACATCCGGTTTGCATTCATTCTATCCCTATACAGTACCGATCCTCTGTTCTTCGAAGTGTTCCGCGCCGCCGAAGGCAGGCGGAGGTGTGAGCGAATCTTGATCTGAGGCTTAATCTTGGTCGTTGTAGTAGTCGTAGTGGTTGTGGTGGTACTAGGTGTGGTTGTAGATGTAGTAGGTAATGGCTCATCGTCATCGCGATCTGTCTGGAATGGCTCCTGATCAAGGTCCTCGCGAAAGGAGCGGCGCAACATTCGGGCGCGTGGATCGGTGTAAACGGGCGGCAAGCGACCGCGAGCTGCCCGTCGAAACAAGTTTGCCATATCCAGTAGTATGGGCAGCATAAGGTCGGACGTCGCATTGGGGCTGGCTCCAAACATTGAGCGCACCTGAAATTACATAGTACATTACCTTTAAATAAAATTATTTCATAAAATTATTGTTTGATACGTAACCTCTTTAATCTGGGATGCAAAAGCGTAGCATATTAGGATATCGACACAATTATAGGAATGTGTGTGTGTGCGTTTGTGTGTGTGTGTGTGTGTGTGTATGTGTGTATGCGTGTGCTTGTGCGCGTGCGCGTACACGTGCTCGTGCATGTGCGCCTGTGCGCGTGGGCGAACGCGTGCGCGTGCGCGCTTGCATGTGCGTGCGCGTACGTGTGTGTACGTGTATGCGTGTATGTTTGTGTGTGTGTGTGTGTATATTTTTTTTCTTACACCTTCATGATCGGAAGTGTAACCAGGAAGATTATTTACGAAACACAAAGACTAATTGATACCAAAATAAACATGATACACTTGCAAGCTGCAAATATTACGGCCTTCCTCCGCGATAATATTTACGATATTTACGAACACAATGGAGAAGTAACAGGAAATTAACGAATCGTTCCCACAGTTCCTCTCGTCTCAAGTCACGAAGGCCGAATCCCATCACGTTATCACGCAACTAAACGAATTCATATTTTAATAACATCTAAAGCGGCGACTTTAATTGCCACTGTAACATAAAATATTACGACAGTTAATTGCAAAATATCGCCTGAATTACCACATCACGTAATACAATTATTCATTATGAGAGTAAGTTAAAAACATGGAGTGATATCTCATGTTCACATAAGTACTTTTGAACTACGTGTGACCAGGTAAACTTATGAAGTAGCTTATTCGTCCTTATCAACTTTCACCATCTCGTTAATAGATTAATTACAAATTCAAACGCAATCAATTGCTAATGTCTTGAGAAAATTCATTTCACTGCCAAAATTGATTAAGATAATTCTTGAAACTAAAATTACAAAAAAAAATATAAAATTTATTTTTGGCCCTAACTCTGTTCACTAGGCTAATTTTATACTTTCAACTTTCACTGGTAATTTTTCATAATATAATATTTTCCTTCATTATTGCGGAAAATATGAAAAATATTTTTCACACTATAATAAACAAGTTTTCTTTGGTAACCTCTTGAGGCAATCGTTAAGTATTCTCCTCTATTATTTTTTTGACGAACATAATGTAAGTACAACCGTGAAATCTTATTTATACGTATATGTATATATATATATATATATATATATATATATATATATATATATATATATACATATACAAATGTTTACTGATTTATATGCACATACGGTATACGTACATATTTACTTTTCATCCTATTAAACTAAATTAAAATAATCTTAACTCGTAAATTAACAACGTAAGTACAATCATCAAAGTTCGCTAAAGGAAATATCTTCTAAGGGAACACACTTCGAACTTATAAACTAGCGATGCAAGTACGTTGTTGCCTCAATAAATATGCAAATAATAGTTCGTTGTGGCGTTCGGCTCCAATCGCAACACTTTCACTGTTACCTTATTTAGTTAGCTCCATTACGTTAATTGTGAAATATTGTTTCCAAACGGCTACGATCCCATGGCGACGCGCCAATCAAAGCCATTGTTATGCTTTTTTTAACGGATGCGACGCAATCGAATCGCGGAAAGGTTCGGTGTCCGTCAGCAAGTCACCGTAGCCGACTCATAAACTTCACGTTAAATATATAGTCTGTTACATTACTTTAAAAGGGTCATACGGAAAATTTCCAAATAAAAGAAAAAAAAAATTTATTTGCAACTGAGGACATAGATGTATACGATTAATGTTTTCAGGGTCGTAGCTTTTTTATAAATAACATAATTCAATTAAGTCAGATTAGGCTACATCCCCGTTAACTATGATATACAGATACCATAAAGATTAAAACTTAATATAATCTAATACTTACGTTTGAAACAACATTTTATTAGGGTGTCATTAAATGTGGTTCTTCAAAACTTGAAAAGCACTAAATTCAGTTTCTCTTTCAATATTATGATAAAATAATAAAAATTTAATGTTAAAATAATAAAAAAGAATAATCGAATTCTTACAAAAGTAGGCATAAATTGAAATTAAATCAATAAATTATGGAAAAGGAATTATTTCTTTCAGTATTAATAACTTAAAGAAATAGAACTAAATTATTTATTCAAATATTCCATAACGTATTCGTACAAAAAAAAACACGCATCACTGAAGATAACTTAAAATATATACCATTACCCCGATAACTTTCGGGGAAAGCATGTTTCTTTATGTTATCGAAGTTTCATTACAATCCTTTAATCATTTTTACGAAACTGGTTTTTCTTCCTAATTTATTTTTTTATTGAATTTGTCCGAAACTTATTACGCTGAGCAAACACGCGAATGATTTTTTGGTAATAAAGCAATATCTTATAACGGCAAAATAGAAACATTAGATGAGTGAAATACTATAAATTATTGATACAAAGTAATAATAAAAAGAATCAGTTTATGTGCAAATTACACTTGCACAATTAGTGTTACGTACCATCAGCCTCGTACTTTAATACTAACAGTAAGTTACTCCGACTACATGCTTAGAAAGTGCCCATCTACCGCGCTACACGCCGTCAACTACACCAATGGCATATCAAATGCGAATGCGCGGAGTTGGGTTTCTTTCATTGTTCAGGTTGGCTTTCATTTGATACCCTACACCATTTTATATCTCAGTTGACACCCTACAAGACAATTTTTTTTAATCCGAATTTACCCCTGGAATTGAGCCTTTAAGGCATAATTGATTGTTTTATACTTCACGTCCGTCATTAAGTTACCATACTCTATTTCTATCCTAAATCTCAAAAATTTTACGCCAAATAGTTTCCTAGAAAATAGCCTATGGAATGCGGATGGCTGAACATAGAAGCTGTTCCATAGGTGTTCCCATTTAGGCAATTTTGCCAAAGATATTGAAACACTAACAAAGATATTTAAATATAAATTTATATTGGAAATACAAATTATAATAACTTTACGAAGAAAACAAATTTAATTTCGTCCTTTTTGTTTTTTTTCAGAGATTGGCACAAACACGGGTTACATAAATGTCATGACACTTTCCTCATCGTATAGCTAATAATCTTCTGATGAACATAGATATATAATATTTTTACATCGTACGGGTAACGAAAATAGTAATTATTTAAGTGAAAAAGGGGAAGTGTGTATATTGTGTTTTTGAGTTAAACTTTTAAACCATTATGATAACATTAAAATAATGTAGGTAGATATCGTAGATAATATAAGAATCTATAAAAAAGTTCAATGATACACATGGCTTAATTTTTGCAAAATGTATACATTAAGAAATTAATCGTAAATAAATAATACATGAAAAGTGATTAAAACGAAATGAAATCGCGGCCCCTTTCTTGTCCGGACATAACTGGGACGCACATCTAATACAATGTAAAGCCAAATACAACAAGACAAGTAAAACATTTAAAAATAAATAATAATAATAAGTGAGCGTATAATCTTAATAATGCACATATAAAGCGCAAATTATAAAAAATGAGTGTGGAATGAATATTGTGGAAATTAAATTATTAATAACGTGAAGAGTTAGAAATAGTTGAGACTTGTAAACACATAATAAATAATCGAATAAAGATAATAACGTATTCAGATAGTTTTCACACATAAAGCGTAACGTCTGTTGAAAATGTCTCTTGAGGATTCAAAAAACGTGATTACAAACCAGATCAAGATTTTTAAAACAGAAGAAACCAGTATCAAAAATAAACTATCATGTATCTATTGGGTTGGCTAATAAGTTTTTAACCCCGAGTTGCTATCAACAATTTTTATTAAAAAAATTATATGTTGCACTAAATTTAATATGCACCATTATTATTTATTACTTATGGCCATCTAGTTGGCAGTGATAATATGCCTTTCTTGCAAAATTCTGGTCACATTGATTCAAAAAATGATACTCAGAGGGCGCAATATTCGGCGAACATGGTGGATGAGTGAATAGAACCCAACCGAGCTCCTCTAATTTATCACGAGTACGTTTTGCCACGTGTAGTTAGCATTATCGTGTAGAAAATAAACTCGACCCTGTTGACTACATAATTTGTTAGCTAATCAGTCCAATTATTCACAGTAAATATGTGCATTAATTGTAGATCCCTCTGGAAGTAACTCCCAATGAATAATGCCCTTGACATTCCACCAGCAGCTGAGCATCACCTTTTTGGCACTTATTTCAAGTTTGGATACTGAAACTCCTGTTTCTCCGACACTCATCCATTGACGTTTGCGTGTATGGTTAACGTATGTAACCCACTTAACTGTTCGACAAGTATCAACTCTGCACTGAAGGTGATATGACGACTACTCGTGGGGTATCCACACACCGTATTTTGAAATTTCCCAATTCGTGCAAATGTGTTTCTATGACGCCATGACTATAGTGTAGCTCATATGCCAATTGACGAGTCATCTAGTCGAGGATTCTCCTCAATTAGGGGTCGTAGTCGTTGAACATCCAATTCAACAGGACGTCCGGTACGGGGTTCGTCCTCAAGATTGTAATCCTCATTCCTGAACTTTCTGAACCAAATCTTTGTCATCTCGTAAGAAACCGTAGACTCGCCCACCGTATGACCTATATTATTTGTAACAGTCTTTGCATCGTAACCCAGACCAAATTCGTAAAATAATAAAATCCGTATTTGATGTGGATGTGGATGCGCTGACAGTTGTCAACTAACTGTAATTTGGCCTGTTTATACCATACAGTGAAACCTTCTAGAAATTTCGAAAATATTTCTATAAAAGCCCCGAAGTTGTGGCTAAAAAGTTACTAGCCAAACAAATATATCAGCCAAGGAATAGATAAATGATAGTTTGTTTTGATAAATATTGTATATCAGTGGAATTTATTACATTCAAAAACTTTTGAAACTTAATTTATTAAATTCTGTTTCAAGTAGAAACGACAATTGATTGTACACAATATGTTAAATTAAATTCAAAAAAGGAATATTCGTAAAAAATTTCACTTCATTAGTTTATTAGAAAAAAATTTCTGCAGAAACATATTATCGACTCCAATAAATATACAGTAAAGACGTTCCATCGAACACAACCTGCAAAAACTTATCCATAAATACCTATTTCCACACAGAAGACAATGGAAAAGCGCAGAACAATTTTGAAATACTAAATTTTAAATGAAAGTCCACGTTTTCACACGATTTGTCATGCGCTTAAAGAATGGGCAAAATAATTACATGTTAAAAAGTCAATCGTTTCCAGGCATCTAAAAACAATGAAAATGTTTCAAAAGCAAGGAAACTGGACATGTGGTACTCTTACCCAATTTCCTGTGTCTGATTTAAATTGAAAGTTAGAGACATTCAAAATTCAAAAAAAGTGTTATGAAATGCTGCCTCAAGCCAAAAAGAAAATGATGTAACTAAAGATTAAAAATGGATATGTGTATTTCTAACAAAATTAAGAGAAGATCAGCATGGGCGCAAAAAGTTAACCAAGGCTGTCGACACCAAATTAAAATATTCACGTTAATAAATTTATGTTGTATATATGATGGGACCAGAAGAGTAAATATAGGAGATGTTTTCTCAACATTTTAACCGACAATTATTGACTTCACTTAATATAATTGTAGCGAGCTCTGACTAAAAACAATCGGAACGAGAGACAAAACTTGACGAAAAGATTTGTCACCAACACCCGCAAATGTAGCGGGTTGGGAAATTCTACACTATCAATCATATTAACCAGACACTGCTCTTTCTTAGAAGATCTTCACTTTTTACGAGAATACAACAAATTTACTTGATCAATGGATTACTTCAAGGCAACAGGACTTCTTCCTTTACAAATTCTGTTCTGGCATAACGATTGTAGCTTGAAATAGAGTCATTATTGAAATTATACTTCTCTATGCATGTTATGAAAAAAATGAGAGTGAAATTTTTCAAAATACAAGAATAGAAATGAAGGCATCGTGCCGACTTCATTTGTATTCTTGTATATTACTTATAGTTGCAACAAAAAGTCGACACCCTGAAGTTCCTCACTAAACATAGATTTTCACAGTTTATTTGACAGATAAGTAGTCCACCATTTCATTTTGCTGGGTTTCTATTCTAAGCCAATTATCTGCCAGACTTATAAATTAATAAATATTTGAGATTAAAAATTAAAATAAGTTTTGAGAATATTCACTTCTTTTTTTTATTAATTAAACTTTATTTTTATGGTTTTAGTAAATTGAACCGTTAATTATAGACATGTGTTTTATTAAATTGAATGGTGAGTATTCATTTAAATTTTTAAGACAATTAAATTTGATTTTAAAATGAATTTCGAATGTAATTTAATTAATTTCGAAAATAATTTAATTAATTTTAAATTTAATTTTAAAATAAGTTCAAATTGTTTACTACTCTATACGAGAAAGTAATAAAGTTGAATCGTGATAATTTGGAAACAGTTGGCTTATGGTTGGCTTACAATGGAGAGCAGTAAAATAAAATGGTGAACCACTCCTCCGTCAAATTAAATTTAATTATTTTAATATTAGTAAGTTTTATGTTGAGGAATACAAAATGAAAAACGATAAGAAAATTGTTTTAATAGTAATTTACATATTCCAAATAAAAAAATAAACTATATAATTTATTTCTTAAAACGATTAATATGGCCATACACAACAGTCGGAAGAGAATATCTTGGCAGAGGAGAAGACAAGTTATCAATGGTTCTAAGTGGAGACGTTAACTTAAATTTTTCCGTGCTGTTGATATGGTAATAAATAATAAAGTATTTACGCGATATCTTGACACCGCCAGTACCTAATTATTCATGTCGTATTTTAGTTACCATAAATCACTCGAAACTGATGTACAAGTTCAATGAATACAGAAAGAAGCTATAGCAGTGGATATAATTAATAAATTATTATATTAATTTAGAATTTTGAATGAAAATATAAGGGAACATCATTATGCTTCGCTATAAGTTTAAATAACAAATAAAATAAAGGGCGTGCAAAGGTCCTTTTGCGCTTGACTATTTATCTGTCAAATAATCTGTGTAAATATATGTTTAGTGAGGAACTTCAGGGTGTCGACTTTTTGTTGCAACTATAAGTAATATACAAGAATACAAATGAAGTCGGCACGATGCCTTCATTTCTATTCTTGTATTTTTAAAAATTTCGCTCTCATTTTTTTTAATAACATGCATAGAGAAGTATAATTTCAATGACTCTATTTCAAGCTACAATCGTTATGCCAGAACAGAGTTTGTAAAGGAAGAAGTCCTGTTGCCTTGAAGTAATCCATTGTTCAAGTAAATTTGTTGTATTCTCGTAAAAAGTTAAGACCTTCTAAGAAAGAGCAGTGTCTGGTTAATATGATGGGTGGTGTAGAATTTCCCAACCCGCTACATTTACGGGTGTTGGTGACAAATCTTTTTGTCAAGTTTTTTCTCTCGTTCCGATTGTATTTAGTCAGAGCTCGCTACAATTGTATTAAGTGAAGTCAATAATTGTCGTTAAAATGTTGAGAAAACATCTCCTACATTTACTCTTCTGGTCCCATCATATACACAACATAAATTTATTAAAGTGAATATTTTAATTTGGTGCCGACAGCCTTGGTTAACTTTTTTGCGCCCATGCTGATCTTCTTTTAATTTTGTTAGAAATACACATATCCATTTTTAATCTTTAGTTACATCATTTTCTTTTTGACTAGAAGCAGCATTTCATAACACGTTTTTGAATGTTGAATGTCTCTAACTTTCAATTTAAATCAGACACAGGAAATTGGGTAAGACTACCACATGTCCAATTTCCTTGCTTTTGAAACATTTTCATTGTTTTTAGATGCCTGGAAACGATTGACTTGTTAACATGTAATTCTTTTGCCCATTCTTTAAGCGTATGACAAATCGCGTGAAAACGTGGACTTTCATTTAAAATTTAGTATTTCAACATTTTTTTGCGCTTTTCCATTGTCTTCTGTATGGAAATAGGTATTTATGGATAAGTTTTTGCAGGTTGTGTCCGATGGAACGTCTTTACTGTATATTTATTGGAGTCGATAATATGTTTCTGCAGAATTTTTTTTCTAATAAACTAATGAAGTGAAACTTTTTGCGAATATTCCTTTTTTGAATTTAATTTAACATATTGTACACACTTAAATGAAACTACGTGATGTAGTGTTATTTCTACTACCTTTAATTTCTTTACCACGACCTAGGTTTCGTTGTATTACAACATCTTCAGGTGGGATATTAGCAAAGATATCTTTGCTAATATCCCACCTGAAGATGTTGTAATACAACGAAACCTAGGTCGTGGTAAAGAAATCTCCTACATTTACTCTTCTGGTCCCATCATATACACAACATAAATTTATTAAAGTGAATATTTTAATTTGGTGCCGACAGCCTTGGTTAACTTTTTTGCGCCCATGCTGATCTTCTTTTAATTTTGTTAGAAATACACATATCCATTTTTAATCTTTAGTTACATCATTTTCTTTTTGACTTGAAGCAGCATTTCATAACACGTTTTTGAATGTTGAATGTCTCTAACTTTCAATTTAAATCAGACACAGGAAATTGGTTAAGACTACCACATGTCCAATTTCCTTGCTTTTGAAACATTTTCATTGTTTTTAGATGCCTGGAAACGATTGACTTGTTAACATGTAATTCTTTTGCCCATTCTTTAAGCGTATGACAAATCGCGTGAAAACGTGGACTTTCATTTAAAATTTAGTATTTCAACATTTTTTTGCGCTTTTCCAATGTCTTCTGTATGGAAATAGGTATTTATGGATAAGTTTTTGCAGGTTGTGTCCGATGGAACGTCTTTACTGTATATTTATTGGAGTCGATAATATGTTTCTGCAGAATTTTTTTTTATGCAGATATTAGCAAAGATATCTTTGCTAATATCCCACCTGAAGATGTTGTAATACAACGAAACCTAGGTCGTGGTAAAGAAATTAAAGATAGTAGAAATAACACTACATCACGTAGTTTCATTTAAGTGTGTATAATGAATTTCTACAAAATTAACGCCAAATATATTCAATATTTAACATATTGTGTACAATCAATTGTCGTTTCTACTTGAAACAGAATTTAATAAATTAAGTTTCAAAAGTTTTTGAATGTAATAAATTCCACTGATATACAATATTTATCAAAACAAACTATCATTTATCTATTCCTTGGCTGATATATTCGTTTGGCTAGTAACTTTTTAGCCACAACTTCGGGGCTTTTATAGAAATATTTTCGAAATTTCTAGAAGGTTTCACTGTATGGTATAAACAGGCCAAATTACAGTTAGTTGACAACTGTCAGCGCATCCACATCCACATCAAATACGGATTTTATTATTTTACGAATTTTGCCTGGGTCACGATGCAAAGACTGTTGCAAATAATATAGGTCATACGATGGGCGAGTCTACGGTTTCTTACGAGATGACAAAGATTTGGTTCAGAAAGTTCAGGAATGAGGATTACAATCTTGAGGACGAACTCCGTACCGGACGTCCTGTTGAATTGGATGTTCAACGATTACGACGCCTAATTGAGGAGGATCCTCGATTATATGACTCGTCAATTGGCATATGAGCTACACTATAGTCATAGCGCCATAGAAACACATTTGCACGAATTGGGAAATTGCAAAATACAGTGTGTGGATACCCTACGAGTAGTCGTCATATCACCTTCAGTGCAGAGTTGATACTTGTCGAACAGTTATTGACATTGAAACGTAACTTCCACTGGTTGAATCAGTTAGTAACTGGTGATGAGAAGTGGGTTACATGCGTTAACCATACACGCAAACGTCAATGGATGAGTGTCGGAGAAACAGGAGTTTCAGTATACAAACTTGAAACAAGTGCCAAAAAGTGATGCACAGCTGCTGGTGGAATGTCAAGGGCATTATTCATTGGGAGTTACTTCCAGAGGGATCTACAATTAATGCACATGTTGACTGTGAATAATTGGACCGATTAGCTAACAAATTGTGTAGTCAACAGGATCGAGTTTATTTTCTACACGATAATGCTAACTACACGTTGCAAAACGTACTCGTGATAAATTAGAGGAGCTCGGTTGGGTTCTATTCACTCATCCACCATATTCGCCGAATATTGCGCCCTCTGAGTATCACTTTTTTGTCACCAGAATTTTGCAAGAAAGGCATATTATCACTGCCAACTAGATGGCCATAAAGGTAGTAAATAATAATGGTGCATATTAAATTTAGCACAACGTATATTTTTTTTAATAAAAATTGTTGACAGCAACTCGGGGTTAAAAACTTATTAGCCAACCCAATAGATACATGATAGTTTTTTTTTGATACTGGTTTTTTCTGTTTGAAAAGTCTTGATCTAGTTTTTAATCACGTTTTATATACACATAGTAAGGAAATGATTGCAGTTCCTATTTGATTGAATACCCGAAGATCTTTCAACAAACCTTTGATTGTCGTAATAAATAACGCTACTGAATTTTAAATTTCTAAATGTTAATTGTATAGTTCAGAATCACTCGATAAACTTTTAAATTACATCAATTAACGGTCAGGCCTAAAGCTATCCAATGGGACAACACTTTCATATTTTCTCTTCGAAACTATGCAAACAATACCGTGCAAATGATGGCCTTTTAACCTTTACGACCAACAACTCCGACATACAACACGTACATATTATTAATCGTCGTATTATAAATTATTAACTGATAATTCATTTATAATCTGTGAAAGATTCATAAGTATAATTATAATGTCATTGATATTTATTGAATAAATCGCTGGTCACTTTAAAACCAACACGTTAGTCGAGGGAAACTCAATAATATACATTAGAAAAGCTTGTAAAAAATGAACGCGTGGTCATATCAAAATCTTAAATCATGAACGTGAATAGCCCGCAACGAAGTTAACATTTCTTCATCAGAGAAATTTTCAATGGTAATTTATTCTTTTAACACTACACATTGTACGATTATTTAATTAAGTCCGGCAGCTGTTATATTCCCAAGTGTTATTAGAAGAAACGTGAGTATCATTCTCGAAAATGAACTTTCACGTACGCTATCTTCTTGGCCGGAGGCTATTATTTAATTATCACGTCACGGTCGTTGCCGGACATGCGCGGCGCCTGCGTGACGCCACATTTCACTTTCAGTTTTAACTTCTAGTGCAAATCGTAAATAACATGTTATTATTGTTTTATAGCCACAGTAACCTAATGATTTAGGAATACAAATTCTGATCGGTTAATAGACGTTAGATCTCATTTTTCTAGCCAACTAAATTGGAATAACTAATGAATCAAAGACCTTATTTATTATATACTTAGTTGTCAAAGTTGTTACGTGAAATTGTATTCGTTTAAAAAATTAAGTATTTGTTGTTAAAAATACTTAAATTCCTTGTGCAATTTTTATTTTTATTCTAATATTGTCTAATGCAGAATCTATTGGAAGGACAATGCCCGAGTCTTCCCTGCCACTCGTGGCAATGTGCGAGGGACATAAATATTTTCAAATTTATTTTAGTTTTTCAAAATGAAAAAAAGAAACAAAAGTTGATTTTTTCAAAACTTGAAATTTGTAAAGACTAAAATGAAATATTTTTATATTTTCCGTTAAACCTTAAACGATCGTTTTTATTATACACTAGAAATAAAAATACATTTTTTTGCATATTGTCACATCTAGTATTTCATATACGTGTTTCGTATTAAAGTTATTTGGCGTATACAAAAATTAAAAATTTACTACAGTTAAAATACTTGCAATAAAATACAAATATACTTGTTTTTAGTTTGTCTCGTTTCTGTCATAAGCGTAAGACGTAACCTCAACTGCTATACTAGGTAGAAATGTAAAAAACAATAAAAGTAATTGTTAATTATATCGTAGGCCTTCATGGCGCTTTGTGATTTCACCACTTCAAAAGTGGTTTTATTTAAACGCAATTTTTTTTTTAATTTTCGCATAACTTAAACGCAATCTCTTCTGCCATGAGCACTATTTCTAATTATAATTTTTTCTGAAGAGTATAAATAGTATACGTTTTCGAAAGCTACAAAATTCATCTGGCCAACTAAGGGCTCTCGTCGGCTTTTATATTAAACATTGCTACTATTTTCTATTATATTACTATTATACTTAACATTACTACAAGTTTCTGTAGAAAATTATAACCATGTGATCTCCATAAAACAAAGCATGCAAAGAAATTAAAAATTTGAATGTACACTAATTTTCCTAAGTGACACTACTTTTCCCAATTATATCCGCCAACGGGGAGAAACGCAATTTTTATTTCGATTTTTATAATTAATGGCAATTTTTAATTATAATGTCCTAATATATAAATAGATTTAAAAATCCATGACCGAAGTAAAGAAGAGAAAATAAAATCCAGCTTTTGAAATACAATTGTTCTAGAAGGGTAAAAAGCGTGTCATTTAAAAAAAATAATTATCGTCAATATGTACACATATCAGCAAGGTTGAGAATTCGAATTTTTTAATATATATATATATATATATATATATATATATATATATATATACATATATATATATTTAAATATGTAAACATATAAATATAAATGTATATAGGTAAATGCAATTTAATGTTATATCTAGAATAATTAAATTCCAATTCCTAAAAATATCAACAATTTCCAAATTTAGTTCACAGTCAACCTATTTAGTAGTAATCCATATTCACGTACTTCAAATAAAGTTTACTTTCTATTGCGAGCTATTATTTGATGTTTAAAATCTTCATGTTGATACTCGCTTGTTTGTTCAGGAACATCCCATCATATGTATCTATGCATACATCTCTTACTTTTATCAAACATTCTGATCTTTTTATTTTCTTATCCATTGTATAATGTTTGCTGACTGTATCAAATCATTTTGCGAGTCACTGCTTTCAAGATCCATTAAAAGTCATATAATGCTTCGTGAATTATCAACCGTTGTCTAAGTCAAATAAGATAGAAAGTACTACCGGACTTATTATATTTAGACATCGTAACCTCGTTACAATTCGCTTAACGTATTTCATGTTTCATTCTCTCTTCGAGCTTCTTTCTAATATGATATATTATGAAGAAACTTGAAGTTTTATATGATATAGTAAATGAGCCGTTTCGTCACATTTTAGAGTCAACTTTACAATTTATTTATGTTTCAAGTCGATTGCTTTTTATGCAGAATACCAATACAAATAAATTTTTGCCACGTCCGTTCTCATAGATTCCAGAAAGTCTAAGTAAAAATTTGAATATATACCTATTGACTATGGTACATGTGGTCGCGATGTTTTCCTGCAATTTTGGAAGCGCGTCCGGTTTTTCGTGCGTGATTACATTTCTCTAACTTTTATATTAATTCCTCTTCTCATTTAAACCATAACCTAATATATATATAAATATATATATATATATATATATATATATATATATGTGTGTTTGTCTGAGTGAGTGTGTATTTGTGTATGTATGTTTATAACTTTAAGTTGCATGTAAATGTACATATGCTCCAATATCCAATAATAACATGAAATTGTTACAGTACTTAACACAATCTATCAACACAACGAATGCCCGTAACGTGACACTTATCAGCTACTACATTCGTTACAGTTAACACTCACGATCGAGTATCATTACCAGCGGCATCAAGTGCCTGCCGAGTCGGTCAGCTGACCGGTGTCAATGACATTCATTTCCGGAAGAGAGAGAGTCGCATCGCGCCTCGTTTCTACGCTCGCTCCTACAGTTACACTCGTACGTCCTTGTCTCTTGCTGTTTTATTTTTTTATTCTGTTAACGTAGCGTCGCAAAATTACGACTGCTCCAGTGAAACCAATATGCCAATTAAGATTCTTGTCACACCTTTCAGTGTGTTTCCCGGACGCATTCTTTAAGAAGTGAGCCAATTGCTTGTTTATTTGTTTGTTTCAAAATGTTTATTCTTCCAAAAAGATATTCTTTTATTATTATACAAATAAGTATAAATACGTAATTTATATATTTTCAAACATATTCAAAATATACTATCGTTCAAAATATTTTCTTGACCGTTTCTTTGCAATGAATTTTCTCCTTGCTTCTTCCCACTTTCTTCCCACTTCTTCCCACTTTCTTGCCCACTAGTAAAGTCTCAATTATTATATTTATATTGGTAATGATAATATACTTGTTTACGCCAATATCATTCAAAGTTGGAAATAACCTGTACATTGACTTTTTCGAAAATCCAATATTCAAATAAGACACATATTACCCCCAGAAGAACGCCTGATCGTCAAGTGAAACAGTTTTACTAGTTTCAATTTTAGCTAATAAGTTTAAAAGTTCCAGTGACATGCAGAGCATATAAAAAAATTAATATTCAGGACCGGTCGTAAATTATATCGATTGAACGAGTTAAAAATTTATGAAAATTCTATGTATTTGATAGTTTAAATATGAAAGGGCATTATTTTTTTATTAAAGAATACCATTGTAATTATCAATGAAATTATATAAATTTTATTTATTGTAATAATCATAACATTCATCTAGAATCATAACATTTATACATGAGATAAAAATATCCAGCTCGCTTCCGCTGAGATATTTATGACAAATTATAATTGAAGTTATATTTCGCCTGACAGTTGCAGTTATTTTAATTATATGTAGGACACGATACACGTCATTATCGTATAAGTATGTAAATAAGCACACGACGTGAAAGTGAGAAAAAGACAGAGGCGAAGATCACGACAAGGAGAGGAGGACGCGAACTTTCTCTGTCGTGGTCACGCCTCGACCTCGCTTCGTGTTTATTCAATGACTCTTCTGGTTAAACAAGTTGCATTTCGTTCTGCAGCGTGTAATAAAGCAGTTATGTAAACTGCTTTTTCTTTTAATTTTTCTGACGATACTTCAAAATGTGAATTTGCCGTAAGACGGTTTATTGAAGCTAGGAGAAATGCATTGCTTTTAATAGATGACCTTACTCAACCTGAACGTAAGAGAATTTGAAATACAAAAAGTAGTATGTAGCATGATGCTCGTAAAACTTTTTGTGAATATTAATAGTAACAGATACTGTTTTCTTTTTAAGTTCAACATGATGTTAATTTCTAATAGTATTCTTACATTAAGTGAAACAAATTCAAATATTGAATATATTTGGCGTTAATTTTGTAGAAATTCATTATTCACAATTAAATGAAACTACGTGATTTAGTATTATTTATACTTTCTTTAAGTTCTTTAACACGACCTAGGTTTCAAATTCATTCAATTAAGAAACCCGAGGTACATATTTTACCATTGCACTTTTTTCATAAACGTGCAAAAATAGAGAATGAAGTTACATAAATTTCTTAACAAAAACTATGATTTATAATAGTAATGTAACTAATATAAACTACAGTAAACCTGAAATACTAAATTATGGCGACTTGGTATCATTAATTATTAACTTCCAAACATAATCAGAGAATATTTGGAGGTAAAATGTAAAGGTATAGAAATATAAATATAAATTGGACAAATCTTCTTTTTTCAAATGTTTTCCTTAAATCAAGTTGTTTAATGAAAAAAATAGCGTATCACTGTATAATAGTGTAAAACTGTGTAAGTTATCATATTCAGATAGTAAAAGTGAATGAAACACCGAGTAATTTAATTGTACGGTAACTTTTTACTTGGTAGCAAAAGGGTAAGGAATGGACCTAACCTAACCTAATTCTTAACATTTCGCTGAAATTTCATAAAAAAAGTCGTACGCAATACACGAGCATATGACAAACGTACTCAAATTTACAATTCGCAAATCAAGTTCAAATCAAAGTATTTCACCAAAATTCTTTCATTTCAGCACTCAGTCGCATAGCAACGAGTACAATTTGTGCGTTCATACGCCACTGACCTCTCAAAATTCTTCAACGATTATTCCGAAAACAGCCCGCTTATTACTAAAGACTATTCAAATCAAAGTCTTTCATAAAAAATTCTTTCATTTCAGCACTCAGTCGCATAGCAACGAGTACAATTTGAGCGTTCATACGCCACTGACCTCTCAAAATTCTTCAACGATTATTCTGAAAACAGCCCGCTTATTACTAAAGACTATTCAAATCAAAGTCTTTCATAAAAAATTATTTCATTTCAGCACTCAGTCGCATAGCAACGAGTACAATTTGAGCGTTCATACGCCACTGACCTCTCAAAATTCTTCAACGATTATTCTGAAAACAGCCCGCTTATTACTAAAGACTATTCAAATCAAAATCTTTCATAAACAATTCTTTCATTTCTGCACTCAGTCGCATGAAAAACGATGACAATTTGAGCAAAGAATGGACCTAACCTAACCTAATTCTTAACATTTCGCTGAAATTTCATAAAAAAAGTCGTACGCAATACACGAGCATATGACAAACGTACTCAAATTTACAATTCGCAAATCAAGTTCAAATCAAAGTATTTCACCAAAATTCTTTCATTTCAGCACTCAGTCGCATAGCAACGAGTACAATTTGAGCGTTCATACGCCACTGACCTCTCAAAATTCTTCAACGATTATTCTGAAAACAGCCCGCTTATTACTAAAGACTATTCAAATCAAAATCTTTCATAAACAATTCTTTCATTTCTGCACTCAGTCGCATGAAAAACGATGACAATTTGAGCGTTCAAACGCCACTGATATCTGAAAATTCTTCAATTATTATTCCGAAAACAGCCGTTTATGTCTATACTATTCAAATCAAAGTCTTCCATCAAAATTCTTTCATTTCAGCACTTAGTCGCATGACAAACGAGGATAATTTGAGCGTTCAAACGCCACTGATCTCTCAAAATTCTTCAATGATTATTCCGAAAACAGCCCGCTGATCACTACCGACTATTTAAATCAAAGCTTTTCATCAAAATTCTTTCTTTTTAGCACTCAGTCGCATGACAAACGAGGATAATTTGAGCATTCAAATGCCATTGATCTCTCAAAACTCTTCAATAATTGTTCCGAAAACAGCCCGCTTATCACTACAGACTATTCAAATCGAAGTCTTTCATCAAAATTCATTCATTTCAGCACTCAGTGGCATGACGAACGAGGACAATTTGAGCGTTCAAACGCCACTGATCTCTCAAAATTCTTCAATGATTATTCCGAAAACAGCCCGCTTATAACGATTTTCTCCTCTATGAGATGAGCAAAGACGTGCGCACAGTGAGGCGGAGCGGTGCGTGCGGAATGCGAGCGAGTCGCGCTCAAGTGCGCCCGGCACGGTTGCTACGTGTGCGGGCAGCTGTACAGCAGGTTGCATTTAAATGATATACTTCCTTCTATTTCAATCAAATTACAAAATATAGCGATGTTTCTTGAAGATTTCTTTCGTCCGCCTATGTGTGGTAGCCGTTTTTCATATAAAACATCCGACGTATAAACGGGAAATTTGGCAAAGTTATAAACGCTAAAATAAATAAAATATATTTCAATAGTTAACACTTAAAAATATTTAAACGAAGATATGGGAATCAAACGATTTTGTAATTTTTTTTAATTTCAGGTTTTGAATAATAGAACAAAATATGATAATAATAATATAATAATAGAACTACCAGTATAAAATATAATAATAAAACTACCAGAATTAGAATAAAAGAGACGTAAAAAGAAAGAGTGAATCGTCACTTGGTTTCTCCAAAATCCTTTAACATTCCACGTTCTTTAAATGTATACATTAGGTATTCCGTATACAACAGCTTGTATATCTAAAGCTTCTAATTTCGAGATAATATAAACTTATTTTATTTTAAAGCTACCAGTTATTTTCTTCCAAGGTACTCGTATTTAATTGAATAATACAGAGCACACCTTAAAAGTGTAGCGTGTTAGAAGTCCGCGTGTATTATTTTAAGTCACTCGCTCAAAATATGGGAAACATTGAAGCTTAAAGTTATCTAATCTAATTAATGTAATAAAATAGCATTGTGTATTGGAAAAATTAGATAGAAATTAAAATATTTTTGATTTTCTGTAAAACATTGGCGAATTATAGATTTCTTTGACGAAATCCACAATTTTTGAATGTCTTAAAAAATAGACATTACAAAGATTCGAATTTTGGAAACATATTTAAGTTAAGCAAATGATAAGCAAAATAATAATATTGAATATTGACGTTAATTTTGTAGAAATGCATTATTTATAATTAAATGAAATTACGTGATATAGTATTATTTCTACTTTCTCTAAGTCCTTTACCACGACCTAGGTTTCGTTGCATTACAACCTTTTCAGGCGGGCTATTAGTAAAGATATTTGCTAATAGCCTACCTGAAGATGTTGTAATACAACGAAACCTAGGTCGTGGTGAATAACTTAAAAAAAATATATATAAATATATATATATATATATATATATATATATATATATATATATATATATATATATATATATATATATATATATATCGATACCTTGATTTGACATATGTAAAGAAAAAGTGCGGTTTCGATATTTATCGACATTTTCGTTATTCTAGGCAATAATGTGATAAATCCATTAATTTCAATAAATACAAAGTATTATTTGGAATAATTAATAACTTTTTATGATAAAAAATGGTTTCAGATATCTATACTATTTTTTTCTACTATTTTTTACTATTTTTTTCTTCAGAATTTTATATAAGACAGTTTCAGAAATACTTATTGCTGAAAATATCTACAAAGATTAATGTGCCTTACTCCATTCCTTCACCGATATCGCTAAAGTCAAAATTATGACAAAGAAGCGTTGTCAGAGAGAAAAATAATATTAATATTTGTAAATAGTTTAATTTTAACAGATTATAAATAGTTTAATTTTTACCCTTGAATTTTAACGGAAGTACGTGCGTATGTGTTCACTTGTAGTGCGTATTCTGCTCATATTTAGTAGATTTCATTTAAGTATTTTTTTTTTAATTTTAAGGTAAAACTTTATACAGGAATTTTCAACATTACCGAAATTATAAATATAATGAAAATATTATATTCTTGTAACTCAATGCTAATTTTGAATTAGCTCTACATTTTGTGTGTGTTTTAGTACGTTATTGATACTGGAAAGAACTTTTCTTTCAATCTTTTTTGCAGTGATAATTTAAAAAAATATCCAATTTCCTTCAAATGTAAATTTCTGAACTTCTTTTATTTAATTTTAAGCAGAAACTACTAAGTGTACACAAATATACGTACACTAGAGATGACTTATCATCTTTACATAGGTCTGGTAACGAAGAAAAATATGTAATTTTATATATAACAAAGAGAAGAAAATTTGAAAGTACAATTAAACAATGTAAAAGTACAAATTACAAAATACAGTTAAATATCATGAGAACACATTGTTAGCCACTATAATGATAATATCCATTTAACTAAAATGTTTTTTTTTAATTTTCTTGTTATCACCACAAAGACATTTGGAACAAATAGGCAACATATTATAATATTTAATAGCAGTAAACTCTAATTCCCATGATTTGGTAATGAAATCGTTCCATTTCTAGTATTGTTAGTATTGTATAATATAGAGTTAACAATAAAAGACTTACTAATATTAAGAGGACATCATCATCGTATGCACATTATTATTATTATTGTTAAAGATTTTTTGAAGAATTATATTTTGTAGAGAGACTAGAGGTTTTAATGTAAATACTTCTCTTTCTTTCGGGTTAGGTACTTTCCTATTTTTAGGTTTCTATCTAAAAGCAAATTACATTAACTATGCATTATCTTATACTGTTGAATGATAATTTTGCGATATATTTGCGAACTTCAATACATGCAAATTTATTTCATATCTCTTTTTTAACCAGTTTACGTATTAATGTAATACTTGTTGACTGTACATGATGTTATTCTTGGAGATATTTATACGGATGTTACTCGTATCTTATGTGCGCATAATCATTAAATAGTACGCGGAAGAATTTTCATTAACTGTTTATTACCTGTGGCGTAGCTACCATTTTCTAAAAGCGCATTTACTATTCCGACAAACGATAAAGGTTAGTGTTGAACAATTTAAGTAAATATATGTAGATACGTATATATATATATGTGTGTGTGTGTGTGTGTGTGTGTGCGTGAGTGTGTGTGTGTGTGTGTATGTGGCTTTGTATACTTAAAAATATATTCGAGGATTATTATGTGAAAATAATTGTATCATATTGAATAATTTCAAATAATATTAATTATTGCATAACTGTAAAATGTATATTAAATAAATTCTCGTGATGATATTTTAAGCTAATGTCAGACCATGCATCTGGTAAAAATAAATATTTAAAAACTCCAGGTTGCGCTTTCTTGGCTAATTTGGCGCTGCAGATGAAACTTGCTTATAATTACTACTTATTCAATGTAGTAACAATAATACAAGTAGCTGTGCACAGACATGCTAACAGACAATACAGCTCGCTAGCATTGTGGAGAAAAATTAAGTCCCTTAGATGAAGCGACATGTGTAAAACTAGATCGGATTTCTCTGAAAATTTTAAAATGACAATGCATATTTTAGATTCATACAAAACCCAGAAAATTTATGAATTCCCACAGTTTAAGAATATTTTAGAAAGAATTATTTTTTGTACAAAGCACCACGAAAAAGTAAATAAATTTACAAACGACTTTCATTTCCTTTCGAAGAAACTTCTCAAAACGCATTGCACGTTGCAAGGAACTAAAGAAAATTGCCTTAAGAAAGTGAGGCTATCACTTGTGAGTACTGAATATTTAATGAAACAATCACGTCAGCCATTGAAGAGTGCCAAGTTTTTATTTGAAGCCAGTTCATCCGCTAGCACTGCCACATCCGTGAAGTACACTAAATACGTCTATTTTATTGATTCGTTATAATTACTTGAATATTTGCTGTATGTTAAATTCGACGACAATGAGTATTTATATTTTACTTTCCGAAACTGAAACATCATTAACTGTTTACATGTTTTCTTCTCCAACAGTCATTTTATTCCAACTTTCGTATAAGCTGAAAAAGTATTTTTGGAAGTTCAAATTTATATACTATCTAATCAAAAAAATAATGCAAAAACAAATTTCGTATACTATAAGCATATTGCAATGAAGCACGCACGAACCAGTTCAATGAATATATCTGATAATTTAATGTATTATTTATTTAAACCGTGATACCGTCACGTGATATGTGTAGAATTATAAACAATTCATATAAATAAGGCGGTACACTCACGGCTGAATAATTCGCTCACAATGAATTGCTATCAGACGACAAAGTCCTTAATATTTTAATTCTTTTTTGTCAGTAGCTTTGTTAGTAGCTAGAATCTGTACAAAATGCAAAATTGCCAGAATGTAGCCATCGCTACCTTTTCTACTGAAACAATAATAGATGAAAATCCTTGAATATTAGCGCATCACAAATATGTAAATAAAACGTTAATTAATTCAGTGAGGACTGATTACAGAAGTAAACATTTGAGTTTAAATTACAAATTTTAAGAATTGAAAGCAAAATGTTCGGAAAAAATATCTAATTATAAAATCATAGAACACATTTATAATATTACTTTACAATTTTAAAAATACTCGTAATTAAATGTCGTCAAATTATAGAAAAACTGAAATGCGAAACCTTAACTTAAAGAGTATTAAAAATTTCAAAAAAAAGATAAACGGATAGTATTAATGTACATACAGTATAACATCACTATGTTACTGTTTTTTTATAGAATTAATTTTTTTTACTAATTCGAAAACCGTTTTTCAAGATTTGTACGCGAATACGAAAATTTATCTTGTTTTTAGAATATAGAGTTCTCATATCTCCGTAGTGTAAATTAACTGAACGCATTTCATGAATGACCATCGACCGTTACAGCTATAAAAACCTGTCAAGCATGAATAGAACTACAAAGTTTCCACACATTTAAGAAATTAAAAACTTTTAAGGCTTTTGAGGCTATATATATATAGTATTCCTATTAAACTATTTACTAATATTAATTATTCTCAAAGTAAATATATTATCTCAACATAAGTATAATATATTTACCTAGAGAATAAATACGTTGAGAATAATTCTTTCACAGGCGTTGAAACATGGCACATATTTTACAGAATAGATAAATAATAGAATAGTTTAGGATAGATAATTGCTATAGTTTTCCTAAAACCTTTGTGTAGACATCCAAAAACCTGATTTTTTAAAAATAATTTTAGTTTGAATAATTTTGGTAAAGAGGAGAGGAGAGAACATATCATTTTTACACATCGTTCCCTGAAGATATACTACCTAAAATTATGGATGAAATATTTTCGCGATCCTTATAGTTATCCTTTTCAATCGATATCCCATGCAATACATGACATTTTCAATCGATATCCCATGCAATACATGAAATTTTCAATCGATATCCCATGCAATACATGAAATTTTGCGATCCTTATAGTTATCCTTTTCAATCGATATCCCATGCAATACATGAAATTTTCAATCGATATCCCATGCAATATATGAAATTTTGCGATCCTTATAGTTATCTTTTTCAATCGATATCCCATGCAATACATGAAATTTTCAATCGATATCCCATGCAATACATGAAATTTTGCGATCCTTATAGTTATCTTTTTCAATCGATATCCCATGCAATACATGAAATTAAAATTTCCAGGACTTTATTTTGCACCCCTAAAGTTTCCATATAACTATTTTCGAGTGTCGGTTATTGAAACATGTGCGGCTTAATATGTTTTATGTGCAGATTAATTTGGCTTTGACATACAGATAGATACGTGAACAAACTTATAATGATACCGTTTTTCTATTTGAGGTACGGAACCCTAAACTATAAAGTTTTGTGCACTTATTAATACTTGATAAGAGCAATAAACAACATGCAATATCTTCATGTGTGGAAACGCGAATATGACCTAGTCTTTGCACGAAGTTTAAATAAACCGTTTCCATCATACGTTTTTGGCATGCATGACTACATAACAGAAAAAAAGCTGCAGATAGATAGCTAGACAAACTCAGTAAATAAGGCTTTCAGAGTTTATGGAAGCATAACAACTTCTCTACTATTAATTCATAGAAAAGTCCTACACTTTTCTACTTGAAGTATTATTTAAATATTGACCAAATGCGAGTCTGGTTCGGCAACGAGGATTCTGTATCTGCTTTGTAATGAAATTACTTTATTATAAGTCCTTAACTAGTGAATTTACTTTATTTAAAATAAATCGTTACTAATACGGAGTTTCTAACGCAACAAATGTTTAATAACACCTAATATAATTAAGAAAAAATAAACTATGAATCTAGAATGATTTTTATAGTTTTCTGACAACATTTGCGTAAGCTTCTCGAAAATTGTTTTTTTTCAAAACTTTAGGTTCAAAAGTTTCGAATATAAGGGCACATAACTTTTTTGCATGTTTTTCAGTATATCTTATAATTAACCCTTTCAAAAAGTATCCGACACTATACGTATGGAATTTAAAAAAAATGTTAAATGTTTAATTCGCCCCCGTAAAATTTTCATATCACTACTTTTGAGTATTACCTAATAAGCTATGTGCAGTTTAATATGCTTTATGAATACACTAAGTTTCCACGCCAAAAAGTCTTTACACGTCGAATACATGCGATGTTACAAGGGTTCTCTTTCCTTTTGATACAGAAAAACATTGAAAATAGATTTAAATACTTAATATAGTCAAGAGAATACGCTACCAGCCATTTAATATAGGGTGTAGTGTCTCTGGTTCGCATAAAGTAATAACACACGTTTATTTATATTACAATTAAGGGTAAAATAATCAAAAGAAGATAAATCTCCCAATTACGAGGCAAATGTCTCGTACCAAAGTATGCTTTTATATAGCGTTACGGATACTGCATGATATTCTTGATATGCGATGTTTTAATTTCAAAATTTTCCAGTCAAAACTTTAGAATGTAAAGGGTCAAGTAAGTTTTTTGCATTTTTTAAGTTTTGCTTCAAATATGAATTTTCTTTATACATATATATGTATATATATATATATATATATATATATATATATTTTTTTTTTTTTTTAATTCTATCTTATACCAGCTCTTATTTAATGTGTCACATCGACTAAGTAATTTTGTTTTTGATAAGTAAATGAAACTACGTGACGTACTATTATTTCTACTTTCTTTAAGTTCTTTACCACGACCTAGGTTTCGTTGTATTACAACATCTTCAGGTGGGCTATTAGCAAAGATATTTGCTAACAGCCAAAGATCTTTGCTAATAAACTTAGGTCGTGGTAAAGAACTTAAAGAAAGTAGAAATTATACTACATCACATATTTTTAATTATCAATAATGAATTTCTACAAAATTAACGCCAAATATATTCAATTTTGCTTTTACTAACTCAATAATACAAACACTTAAAAAATCGTCATAGCCATAATTTTTTTCGGAATATTTACTTTTTTCACTTATTCCGGCCAACATATAAGCAGCGAAACTAGTTTATCGGAATTGTAATAACTTTAGAACATTAAACGCACTACAACGAACTTTTTGCATTGAAGGGTTATGCTTACTTACACAAATATGTAAATATGTGAAACCTTTCAATGTAAATCCACAACGAAAATGTTTAAATAAACTTTGATCTAAAGTTTCACAGCAAAGTATTAGTTGTAATATTAATCCCGGCATCATTAATACAAAAATTGTGTTTGCTTGATAGGTGCGAAGCAAAAATAGGATTGAAATACATGTCAATGCGTGAAAAAGCGAATAGTGACGAATGAATTAATGGCATGTTAATGGATATAATGGTAAATGTAATTGTAGAAGCATGAATGGTAATTGTAATTATAAAAATCTAAATATACAGACGAATAATCCACGTATGGGCTTACTGTATTTATAAAACGCATTCCGATCAACGAGAGGTTGATTCATACATACATGCAATTCTTGTCATTCGTTTCTTCATGTCATTTTTATAAAGCACATTGTAAAAGTTATGGGAAAAATATGTCAAGTGACGGTATAAAATTCTAGCCACGATGGAAACGTTATTAGCAGACACCATAAAATTATTAATACATGGAAGACAATCAATTAAAAATTTTAAAATAACCGACTAAAAATATATAACTTGATAATTATGAATATCCAACTGCCTTCTAAGCTCTATGAGAATAAACGAAATATTAAATTTATATCAACAATCCAAATAATTAATTTTAGAAGAAATAATATATTAGACCATACTCGACCGATGCCTATAAAAGGTCGATTACAATTAATTCTGCAAATATTTTAATACATCCCAGTTTCAGATATGTGTATTTGAGTCTGTTCGAATACAACACTTTCAGAGATTGAAGTATCGCAAAACGTTGGCTCTTAAATTTCCGTTAAGCCTTTTTGCCAATACTGCAACAAACATTGTTCAACGAAACACCATGCCCCATTTCTATCAAAGAAAATTTCAACGAGTAAACGTTCCAGAATCTTTATCCGGGAGATATCGACCATTCGAAACAATGCCCATGCCAACAATTCGACAAGAGTATTTTCACTTGTTACCAAGTAATCAACAGATTCAATGGCATTATTCAAAGCTGTCAACAGAAAAACTAAAACGTCTCCGTTGTAAAGGACCTAAAATGATATGTAACTACAGTAAAGAAAATTTGTTTCCAACGATAAAAACTAACAATTGGCCACTTTATCCATGATAAAAGAAAATATAAATATGTTTGCACATATTTAAGTTAACTTAATCAAAAAATTCCCTTTTTTCCACATGCATGCTTTCACTTAGCACCAAATATAATATACAGAATATTTAGATTGTTTTGTACCAGTTCTAAAATCACAGGTGCATTCCGATTACGCGGAGAGCCACGTTCGCAGTGCTGCAATAGTCTCCCACAGAACCATTGTTCTTGAGGAACAATGCTGACCTTAAGCCGCTGATTGGACCGGTCATTAAAAAAAACGTAAGCGTTGAGACGAGAGTAGCAAACTGTAATTTTAGTCGCGATGTAACTGTTCTAATGTTGAAATATTCGATTACAGACAGATGTATGTAATGAAATGATTTATATTGTAGTAGTAATCCGAAAAAGTTTCCCTTACTATAGGTAAATAGGAGCATTCTGCAAAATTTTTTGCATGTTATAAACCGTTTCCTTTATTAGTTTCGCCACGAAATACGGTTCGTGTTTTAAAAAACATGGGAATCTACATTATCAATTATTATCTTGTGATTAACTGTAGTCAGTCCGAAAATTCAATAAGTCTGAAAGTGATATATATATATATATATATATATATATATATATATATATATATATATATATATATATATATATATATATATATATATTAAGTTTTGGACTAAATTAAAATATCAAGATGCAACTAATTTTTTTTTCAAATTTCTAATTGAAATACCAAATCAATTTGTTTACAAATTATTTATTATACTTGAGTAACTTTGCGCAAAAAGCCATATTTAATTAAAATGTTACCGAAAATATTAACTTCACCTTTTATCATACTTTCTAATATAAAACTAAAAGATGACGCAAATTACAGAACTGAATCTTTTTAATAGATTTCCTTAATATATTACCAAATATTATATACTATTTGTACTAGTGTTTAACTATAATGATATTTTATAAATCAATGAACTAAATCAAAATAGCGTTCTGTCCAAAGTTTTGGGAGACCTTCAGTATAATATTTTATGTATGAATAATTATAAAATCAGGAAAGCTCATTCATCCGAAAAAGTATTTTTTAACCATATATTTATAGTGACTCAACAAAACTTTACACTAGTCAAAAATAGAGTTTATGCAATTGTTATACAATCTGAATATAAATCAATGGTACGGTTATTTGAGTAAATCGACCGAATAGAAATATTTCATTGATCTCAAAGGTTCAATGATCTGCGGCAAACTCGACAGCGCGAAACATGATTACCTGATCCAGATTGAGGCCCTGTTTTCCGGGTGGCGTAGTCACCTGGTTAGCGACCAGCGAAGCGAGCGTAAGCCTCTGGGTCGGTGTCATTGCACGGATGATAGGCAGAATTTGGGCAAATTTACGGATGTGATCTTTGCGTTCCAAAGCCTTCACCACCGCCTCTCTAATCATAGTCTCTTTAACTCGAAATGCATTCATCTGTTTATAATCATCTTTAGGAGCATCAAAATCGTCGAAGTCTGGATCATCAAAAAAATCGCCGATATCATCGTTGTCGGTCGCGTCTACCGTCAAATCGTCGAGTCTATCCAGAGAATCAAGTCCGAACCGTGATTCTGAACCACCGTCTTCATACGAATTCACGTCGTATTGCGGCCTGTGCGAATTGGTCATGCTATGTGGTTTTGCGACCGATTCGACCTTTTTCGATTCCTGTCCATCCACTGCGCTTTCCGCCTCAACACGAACCACACTCGACACCGCATCGAACTTCGGCGTAAACGGAAAATCTTTCAAATCGTCCTCGTCATCGTCAATTGTCCAACAGCACTTCACCAGCAACAACCCGATAAGTAAATAAGTTTTTACATGCATCTTGATTGCAATAAAATAAATAAATAAAAATAACAAAAAATTACATGGAACACGTACAAGCCGAACGCTTAAACTCGACAGTCATAAATTAATGCAATCCGAATGCGAAACTCTTCTCAGCATCATAGCTTACTTATTTTCTAGTTTTACCGGTTATACCGATACGTTTTAAGCGGAAACATTATCGATAATATAAAAATTTAGCACACGACCTGCTAAGATAGTTCGTAACTCAGTATGACTTCACAATTTTTTACGATACCCTGTTACCCTTTAACGGGATGTTTGACACTGAATGACATATCTTCATTTAATTTTTCTTTACTTGAGTGCTGAATAAAAATTATTTTTTAGTTAATCATTGAGGCACTAGTAATTATTTATGTCATGTGTGAATGGATAGACGACGTCGACAGTAGTCGCTTATAACTGTGCCGGAGTAACGGGACGACTCGCGGTGCGGCGGAAGCGTGCGTCTCGGAACGCGCGGCGCGACGGTGTGAGCACGCCACTGCTTCCGACCACTCGCCTCGCACTTACCATGTCGCTACGGATCTCCTCACTTACTAATTTCATAAGTCGATAAATTCCTTCGAAAGAAAGCTCGCTGTTGGCTGTCGAATATATCGACTTTCTCCACTGCTCCGTGCTAAGGCTCCCATTTAATGGACGATTGAAAGCTTGATCGTGATAGTGATAGGCGCAAGCTAATACTGTTAACTTCATAGAATTCGCAAAAAATAGTTATTATTAATATAAATTTGTATACTTTGATTCTTCAAAAAGTTGGAGTATACTTAGATCGATCAAAAAGCTGGAATCTGCATGAAATGTAAACGCGAAAAATGAAAAATATTAAAATTTAATTTATTTTGAAAGAAAATGTCACCGAATCATAAAATATTACCTTTAGCCTCCCGCATGCCAGAGGTACTTTTCGTGGAGTACATTTTTGAAACTTTAGTATTGTATTGTTAATAGGTTAACACGTCCCGTAAAATTATTTAAAAAATCCTACATTCGGAAATTTAGTTTTTCACTGTGTCCTATATAAAGAACAAAGTAAAAATATTACTATATGATCTGTATAGGACATAGAATAGTTCCAGATTATAAATTATGATTAAAATAGGATTAGAAGCTAAAAATAATAAAGGTTTTTATATTTGTTAAAAATTTAAGAAAATAAACAGTGATAAACGTTCTTCTGAAACATCTCGAAACAAAACTGACCATATAATCAACGTTATATACTGATCAGTCGTCAGTAAAGAACATAATTAGAAATCAAATAAGTACAGTACATAAAGCTGTCTAAGATTACTTTACATCTTGTTCAAAATCGGAATAACAGTTCCTGTTTGCCGTAAAATAGAGATAAGTACCACATTTTTGCAAAAAAACTGTGATTTTTTGGCGCATTCACTTCTATTACAGCGCGATTGTATTGTACCATATTCGGCTAAATGTACAGCAGCTTTTGTACGACTTTCCTGGAAGGTATTTTCTATTTAAGAATCTTACACTTTTTATGATTCAGTTAAAGTCTTTATACTCTTTATCTTCGCCTCCATCATCACTTTTTTCTTCATTGTCTCTAATATTTTTCTTGCAGTTCCTTTTACTGCTTTGATATTTCTGTACTTCAGCCATATATTTACCACTTCCAAATCCAAAAAGTGTAAATAACACGAATTGTATACTTTTTATCCGATTACGTGATAGGAAAACTGAAAGCATGCAATCAGTGAGGTTGAGTCCACACATGTTTTGATTGTATGTCTTAATAACTTTAGGTTTTCTGAATTTTCCATATCGCTTGTCGCCTTCGGGCCATTACCTGCATTCGATGTGGTTTTGATCACAACAAGAAGTAGACATCATCAAAGCTAGTTTATTGTCCAGCCACATCGTGATAGCGAGTTTTCCGTCCTCTCTAACCTAAATTCACTACTTCCACTTGTTTTTTTCGAAACATTTTATCTTCTGCTTTAGATATCTCGTTATTCTTTAAAGCTAGAACAAACATACAAATTTGACAAAATACTTTCAAATGTACTTTATAAAGTACTAGAAAGAGCCAAATTATAAAAATTAAAAGAAGAGCCAAACTATAAAAACTTTTATTGCCTACATTGTCTTCTGCAGGAGGCATAGAAAATGACAGTCAGGCTGCATACACGTTATTCATTTTCATACGAAACTAACACTTTGTATCTACATTTTATAGTTTTAATTACTTGCTAATAATGCTAAAACCAATAATTATTAAGATTTGGATAAGATTTCAATCGATTATCTTAACGCTGCGTGAGTGCTCGATCACACGTCTGTATTCGATCACACGTCTGTATTTGACAAATGGAAATTGTGAAACACTCTGGAGAGATACTTTACTACACACAAATTTAAAGCTATTTAAAGAACATTTGGTGTGTGTGTGTATATATACATAGATATATTTTTGAAGTAAAACTTCTTTAGGCACGCTTGACTTGGGGAGTCAGCTAGTGAATGCGTGACGAGAGCGTTACGAAAAGTGTGATCGGGCGAGGCGAACGAAAATGGAGAGGGAGATATAAGTTAGTGAAAAGTTTTTGTAGCAATGTAGTGAGGGGAAGGGGAAGGGGAAGGGGAAGGGGAAGGGGAAGGGGAAGGGGAAGGGGAAGGGGAAGGGGAAGGGGAAGGGGAAGGGGAAGGGGAAGGGGAAGGGGAAGGGGAAGGGGAAGGGGAAGGGGAAGGGGAAGGGGAAGGGGAAGGGGAAGGGGAAGGGGAAGGGGAAGGGGAAGGGGAAGGGGAAGGGGAAGGGGAAGGGGAAGGGGAAGGGGAAGGGGAAGGGGAAGGGGAAGGGGAAGGGGAAGGGGAAGGGGAAGGGGAAGGGGAAGGGGAAGGGGAAGGGGAAGGGGAAGGGGAAGGGGAAGGGGAAGGGGAAGGGGAAGGGGAAGGGGAAGGGGAAGGGGAAGGGGAAGGGGAAGGGGAAGGGGAAGGGGAAGGGGAAGGGGAAGGGGAAGGGGAAGGGGAAGGGGAAGGGGAAGGGGAAGGGAAGGGGAAGGGGAAGGGGAAGGGGAAGGGGAAGGGGAAGGGGAAGGGGAAGGGGAAGGGGAAGGGGAAGGGGAAGGGGAAGGGGAAGGGGAAGGGGAAGGGGAAGGGGAAGGGGAAGGGGAAGGGGAAGGGGAAGGGGAAGGGGAAGGGGAAGGGGAAGGGGAAGGGGAAGGGGAAGGGGAAGGGGAAGGGGAAGGGGAAGGGGAAGGGGAAGGGGAAGGGGAAGGGGAAGGGGAAGGGGAAGGGGAAGGGGAAGGGGAAGGGGAAGGGGAAGGGGAAGGGGAAGGGGAAGGGGAAGGGGAAGGGGAAGGGGAAGGGGAAGGGGAAGGGGAAGGGGAAGGGGAAGGGGAAGGGGAAGGGGAAGGGGAAGGGGAAGGGGAAGGGGAAGGGGAAGGGGAAGGGGAAGGGGAAGGGGAAGGGGAAGGGGAAGGGGAAGGGGAAGGGGAAGGGGAAGGGGAAGGGGAAGGGGAAGGGGAAGGGGAAGGGGAAGGGGAAGGGGAAGGGGAAGGGGAAGGGGAAGGGGAAGGGGAAGGGGAAGGGGAAGGGGAAGGGGAAGGGGAAGGGGAAGGGGAAGGGGAAGGGGAAGGGGAAGGGGAAGGGGAAGGGGAAGGGGAAGGGAAGGGGAAGGGGAAGGGGAAGGGGAAGGGGAAGGGGAAGGGGAAGGGGAAGGGGAAGGGGAAGGGGAAGGGGAAGGGGAAGGGGAAGGGGAAGGGAAGGGGAAGGGGAAGGGGAAGGGGAAGGGGAAGGGGAAGGGGAAGGGAAGGGGAAGGGGAAGGGGAAGGGGAAGGGGAAGGGGAAGGGGAAGGGGAAGGGGAAGGGGAAGGGGAAGGGGAAGGGGAAGGGGAAGGGGAAGGGGAAGGGGAAGGGGAAGGGGAAGGGGAAGCTCTAACGAATATTTAATTTCCTACGAATATTTTTCCTTTTTACAGTTTCGTTCCTCAAAAAAAAGGAACCTTATAGGTCCAATTTGTTGTCCATCCATCAAAGTTCTTTTTTCAGAAACGGCTTGAAATATTAAGTTGAAATTAATATCATGTACTAAGGTCTATTGTCTTATATCGCTGTAAAAATTGTTGATGTAAAATTTTTGTGCAAGTTGTTTGTTTCACGCAGCCAAAAGATATGGTATAAAAATATTATATATTATATTTATCCTTATGACGGTATAAACATACCGTCATCAAAACCTACAATCTTAAAAGTCATCATAATAGGAGGTCTTATAAAACAATTAAAGAAAAAAATGAATGAATTCTAATTCTATGTGGAGTTAAAGGTTTTTTTTATATATTTATACTTTTCACGCTTGTGAAAGATATCGTAGTTTATATATTTACGTTAAAAAAACGTAATTTTAAAATATAGTACGAATAATATTGAACAGACACTACTTGTTTCTGACGATTCAGTTTTTTATTTCCACAGCATACAAAATCGTTTGAAATTTGAAATACTAACTGTATTCAAAAATTGAAAAGGAAAAAATTACAACTTTTTGTTTCGCTCTACTTTTATTCATTTCGAACATAGTTCTCTGGAAGTAACTGTCGAGAATCGTGTTTGAAATTAATAAAATCAGAGCAATTCTAAATTAAAAGCTGGGTAGAAATCACAACATTTAACCTAATATAATCAACATCATAACATTATATAATCATATTCGTAACATTTAACTAAATTATTCTTAAATTATGTTGACGGCATAACAAATTTAAAAATAAATAGGATCTTCAAGTCTATGCTATAATATATATTTGCATAGAGAGCATGATTGAGCTTAAATTTTTATTCTCTTGCATTTCTCATTAACTCGAATCAGAATTGAAGTATGTTATTGTTGATAAATGTGCTGAAAGAGGCATACAACCATAAAACTAATTAGAGTTCTCATGTTCGATAAGGAAACTATAATACTGTATTTGACGGAAAGAGCTCGAGTCAAGATTATACCAGGGCGAACATGAGTATTCAGATTTAAAATACTATTTAAGTAATTTTAACTGTTTTTCTTTTTTTTATATTAATAAAAAAGTTAATCTTATTTCACAGTTATATATTGTTCGTATTTTTTTATCATTACGAAACAAGAAACTATAATATAGGAATGTAATCAGGAATTGAAAAATAAAAGAAAATATACGAGTAATAAAATAATACGCACAAACCTACATATTAATATTTAATTCTAACTATATGATGTACCTGGATTACTAATATGAGTTTGACGGCATCATAAAGATATTTTTAGAAATCGCGTACATAACAGAGTATTTATTCTGAAACTGTCTTTGTTTACACTTGTAATATACACAGTGGGGATAAACATTTATGTATAAAATATTCCAATAAATTAGATCCGGAAGATAGGCTACAAAGGAAGAATAGGTGATTTTTATCCGTCTCACTGTTTATATGTTTATTTTAAGTGCTTCCTCTAAAAATACTCAATTAATTTGGACAATTAAGTTTTCATTTTTTAATTATTTAGAGTCTTAGCAAAATCTGATTTATCTCGGTAATTTAAGAAACACGGCATTACAGTAATATAAGAAAGGAGACCGGCAAACGTTTACAGTGTTGGACTCGGGTGTCACAAAAATAAAAAATTACACTTTTATATAGAGAAAATGACAAAAATAACCACTAGAATTTTTTATTTAAATCGACAATCAGACAAATGGCAATTCTTTTATTTTTTTATGGAAACTTATGTCATTTCACATTTCGTACAACCGTTTGTAAACGCTATTTCTGTAAAACTCTCTGAACCAGCAAGATGAAATAAAGTGAACATCGTATCTTCTTATTCCTCCATACACAGACGTAACATACCAATGCATGAAACTTGCAGGCCCGTCAGGATTGTAGAAAAATTCCACTTAAAATTGAAAAAGAGCGAAAAAACCATTTATTTTTTATAACACAGAATAAATGTCAATGTCGATTCATAGCATGATTTTAAATAATTTAGGCAAATTAACAAGTGGAAAAAGCGATTATTTTTTTGGAATAATTTTCAATTTTATGAACTTCCTTTGAATTGTTTTAACCATTTTTACTCTGGTTACAAATTTTATTTCATTTTCTGCTCTTTTCTAATTGTCATTTGCTAAATTGCTTATTTTTTACGTTCCAAATAAGACAACCCTTTTTTAAAATTAAATTCTATTTCTGCAACGCCAGGCCCATTTTCGTAAGTCTCCTTTTGTAAACAGTATTTATACTTGGACATTTCTCGGCCCAACTAAAATATTGTCACCATTATATATGTTCTTGTAATATGAAAAACCAAAAAGAAAACCAATACACTTTCATTCACAATTACTGAAATTTACTCTCACATATACATGTACACACGCTATCAATAACGAAACAATTATTGTTCGATATATCAGTCATAAAACCAAATTCGCAGGTACACTCTAAGCAAGTTTGCTAGATCAAACATTTTTTAATTTTTTTTGCATCTTCTTCTATTTCAATAGGTTGTTTTCTAGTTTTTCATTACACTAAACATTAGTCCATATCAATAGATTATGCAATGGAAATAACGTAAAAAACTGGTTTAAAAAATATTTAATTATATTCGAGTGTTTGACTAAACAAGCTTTGGGATATATATATTGAAATTATGGTCGGCTTGTCGACATTTTGAAAAAAAATATTGGATAAGCTCAGTCCTTACAAACATTAAATCGGCTCTATTACCAAATACATTCTGCGAGTATGTGAGAAGTCTCTAAGCTTAAATATTTACGTTAGTGACGGAACCGTCGACAGGCAAACACCATATGTCCTTGAATATTTTTTGCTATGTACTTATAAATATCATAATGCAAAGAGCACCGTAATTACATATACATTAACTTTAAATATTACTCAATCTGTGACCGTGGGAAATAAAACGATTACCGTGATTTTCGTAACTCGTGACGAAATAGAGTTAATGTCAGACAGTGTGACTTTAATTTACATTAAAGCGATTATTACAATTCTTATATTACGTCTTCATGAAATTTATTGAATTTGGCGTTTGCACTCAGTTATTTAGTCGGTTATGATTATTGTATTTTTCATCTACCACAAAAGAAGGAAATCAAAATCATTTATAGAAGGCAATTTTTGTCCCTATGTTTTTATACGTTCGTTATTAATTTTTTTATTACGTCAACCAATTTAGAAGTGATTTTGTTCTTGGATTAAGCAAAGTATTAAACAAACGCGCTATATTGGATATTACCAAATATTATTATTTTCCTTAACATGGCAACACCACGTAAGGTTCGACAATTTCTGATAGGGCTTGTTGCTTGCAACATACCGCAAAAATTCCCAAACATCAATTTCGTCGAATTGGAATTTTCCTTCCTGTCTTATCAACAGTATTTGAATGTGATTGATATACACGTATTTGAAGTAGTGTTAATATCAAACATAATTTGCTTTCTTTTCATTATTTCCTAAATCAAAAGGAAAAATGGAACACATACAAAATAACACAGGTATCTATCTAACAGTCTGTCACAACCATTTTTCTCGGTCAAACGGCTTGATTTGAAATTGAACATATTAATAATGCATAGTAACCCGCAAATATCTCAATAGCTGAAATCATTAATGTTGATATAAATATTATAAGGGGAGAAGCAAATAAAGTACTAAATTAAAATCGTTAACATTTTGTATATAGCAGGGGGGTACAATTTGAAAGGAATAGTCATACATTTCTCAGTTTTCTTTCGTAATTTTGTAGTATTTCTTCGGATATATACTGAACAATGTGCCAAAATATTATGACTTTCGTCGTTAGTAGATCCAAAAGATATTACCCTACCCCCTTTACACATCAAATTGGGACTTATGAAAAACTTTGTCAAGGCGCTTGACAAAGACAGTGAGGCTTTCCGATATTTACAAACAATCTTTCCAAGCATAACTGAAGCAAAACTGAAAGAGGGAATATTTGTTGGCCCACAGATACGTAAAGTTATGAAAGATCCTGAGTTTGAAAACGTTTTATCTATTAATGAAAAAGTAGCTTGGAAATCATTTAAGACAGTCGCGGAGGAATTTTTAGGAAATAAAAAAAGTGAACATTATGAACAAATTGTTGCTGATTTATTGAACAATTTTCAACAGATGGGTGTCAACATATCCTTGAAAATTCATTTTCTCCTCTCGCATCTGAGTTTTTTTCCAGAAAACTTAGGAAGCATGAGTGACGAACAAGGGAACGTTTTCACCAAGACTTAAAGATTTTCGAAGATCGACATCAGGGATTTTGGGATGAAAACATGTTAGGGGATTACTGTTGGTCTATTATAAGAGAAACCGATGCGAGCAAGTATAAAAAAAAACGCAAAAATCAGCCATTTTTAATTTTAATTTTGTACTAGTATGCCTATTTTTTCAATTTTCAAGTAAATAAATATTTCTAAAACCAGATGTAACAGATTATTTTTATTATTTTTCCTGAATAAATCTTACCTAAATACACAATAAATGAACAAATTTGGCTGGGGTATAAAAACCGTGTAAAGTAGTGTTATCATTACGTTTTCAAAAAACGTTTTGTTAGCGAGAGAAAGAGAAAGTGACAATGTAAAAGTAAATATTGTGTTTATAGACCAGCGAACGGATATGTGATCTATTCAGATGAATTAATTAAATTTCACGTATTTTAAATATCCGTCTTTTTTTCAAACTCGTCCAGTTTCGCTTATGTCTTCGATGACATAATTTGTTTGCTTACCGCCTTTCTAAATTTGTCACTGGTTTCACGGAAAATGATAAATTATATAACGTATAGCTCTTTGAAAATGCTACTCGAATTCATAGAATAATTTTGTAAGTTTTTAAAAAGCTAAAACTATATTTGAGAAATTTTAATAAAATTATTAGACATGGGCGATACAGAACGAATCCCGGAAAAATGCAATTATTTTAGACTTGTTTTATTGTGCTAGCAATAAAATGAAGGTGAATTCAATATTCGCCTTATTGCAAATATAAAACCGATAATCGAAATTTTTTGCTTACCTAAAGACTAATTCAGTACAGTGCAACTAAGAGCCACCATCAATATTTTACGTCAAAGTAAGCATTGTTTTATAGAGACATGTTATCGATTCGTCTTCAATCTGCAGGAATATGTAGTGTACAATTTAATATTTGCACGGCACTGAATAGGGCACACCCCCAAATCCTAATCGAAATATTGTACACTATATAGTGGTTTATCGTATTACGGTCAAGGTATCTACATAAAACTGGCCGTTACTTCTGCTATACATTTGAAAACAAGTACTTCCATTTTCATGATTTTTTTTAAATTACTTATTGATATTGAGATGACAAAGATAATAGTGTCGTAAAGAATGAGTAATTATAATACTATAAACCTACCATTGTTTACTTTATTTACTGACGGATGAAGCAAACACTTTTTTTTTTAATTTTAACAATATTTGTTGGATATTACCATTTTTACACAAGTATTTGTTGGATATTACCTTATATTGGATATTACCATTTTTTCTTACTTATAACAAGTTATATCAAAAACAGGATATCCAAACCGACTTGTGAAAAGTATTATTTTAGTTCTGTGAACGATTATTTTGGTCTTACTTTAAGGTTGTTCTATTTTTAAAGACATATTATACTCAACTATTGAAAATAAGCTCTTAATCGAGACAATAAGGTCTTTAAAATGGTTTTTACTCTACTCTCAATGGAATCTGCGTGTCAATTTTAATTTTAAAATTAAATGGTATTTCTCAATGCCATGATTAAGACCCACTATTAGCTGTCTAAACATTTAGTACATCCAATATTTTAATATATAATCAATAAAATGGTCCTCAAATTAAGTTTCGTATTTAGTAAGCATTAGGTTTCACTTTACAAACTACTTATATATAAATCTATTAAGTAACTAAACTAATCTTTCGGAACTCATAAGAATCTAGTTAGTTGGCCATCATCTTGTTCCTGTGGACTATTTAGTTCAAGTTATTAGTGACAATGAAATATGTAGTCAGTCGTTAACTATATTTTTTGTTGAAATGACATTAGTTCTTTGTTTCTTTACTTGCTGATGTCGTATTAGGAAAATTAGTTTCTTTTCTAAAATGTGTAAATATTTCATTGTTCCTTATTTAATCAATTCAACACGGATAAGTATATTTGAATTTGTTTAGCAGTCTTTATATGGTGAATGTCTGACAGACTGGCTAAGAAAAACTGCAAAATCGCTCAATGCTTCATTTTTTTTTAATACATTTAAAGATATAAGAAACCGCAATTTAAAGCCATCCAGTATATTTTGCATGATGCGTGGTCAAACATAGAGGAAAAAATTCTAAAAAATCATTGGGTTTTATATTCTAGATTATTTAGAGCTTTTCTACTTACACTGCTTTAATATATAGAGACCATATACCGTCTAAAGTACCATTGGCCAAATTGTATTTTTAGAGTTTGATTCATCGGATACGTACCTTCAGGACTGATAGAATCTTGTTTAAAACGTAATGAGATACATGTTGAAAATAGTCTTCGTAGAATGCAAAGCATTTTTGCCAGCGCTTAACAAATTTTTGGAAAACAAAATCTAGGTTTTCTTTGGAAAGTACCTTGAATTGTGCAAATTTTATTCAAGATCTCTTGATTTTTTTTAAATCTGGCTAAAATGTACATCCTTTAGAGTTCTGTTTAATTTTTGAGAATAAGGAAGCATGTTCATTTTGTTCGTACAAACAGAGTGAGCCAAGTGCAGGTTTGGAACAACTCTTCTTAAAATAAGTCAACATTATCTTCAATATATAACAGAAAGCTATATAAACATTCACACTCATTTCTGATGACAAATGGAAAATTATCGAAAAAGTCAGTATGATCCTACGCGATCCTTTGTGACAAAAAAAAACAATCTCATACAATTACTTGACTTTCTCACCTTTATCTTGTCTCACATCCTTTTTACCAGTCAATAATGAAAGTACAAAAATTAATTCAGAAACATTTTTCTCTTTAGAAACGTTTTTCTTTAAATGATTTCTATGAAAAGAAATGTGTTCCTGAAGTTGATTTTTTCAACACATACGAAACTATTATTTTTTCATGACAAGCGTCTCACAAGCATAGTTAACATAATCAGCCAATAAAACATACTAAATGCACTGTACATAGCGTTTTTTTAAATCAGTTTCTTTTCTTGACCGCCCTCGTTTCACAACATAATAGCTTAAGCAATATGACTCGCGTCAATCGATGCTACTGCTTTAACGTTTACATATCTAATCTTATATAATATTATCTAAACTCTTCCTGTCGACCGACTTCTTCATTCCTGAACATCGGGTCTTTGAAAGGCATTCGTGACTTTGTTTACAAACTTCCTCTGCTTTGTCCGATTTTCAGCTTACCTTAGGGCATTGCTACAGGGAGACCAATAATAGCGTTTACTTGGTCACACCAACGGCTATACGATAGACCGTAGCGTCTCTTTCCCTTGACCTTGCCCACCACAATCAATTTGCCGAGGTTATCTGGTCACCGGTGGCAAGGAGAACAAAAGAAACTGAGAATCTTTTGGTAACAGAATCGCAGACTGTATAGTTTTTTTGTTTAACTGCTTGAGGATAGATTTGTTCGTTCTTTTGGCAGTTGACGGTATACGGATAATCCTCCAATACCACTTCTTAAAGGCCTGAATGTTTTTTTCAATCCAGTGACTGGATCGTTTACGATTCGATCTATATGCAAATATCAAGAAAACCAGAGTCCGGGCTAGCCTTACTATGGTGATATTGAAGATCTTACTGTCCTGCCACAGACATGTCATTTGGCTCATTGCAATCTTATATGCTTCCTTCCTAATAAATCAATAGCCATCTAAGGTAGAAAACTCGCTGATCACCTCCAAATCCGAGAGCTCTCCTAGAAATTTAACCGGTTCTGTCAATGATCATGACTTTTGTTTTCGACTTATTTATAGTGAATCCAACCAGTCCATCCTTATACTCTACTCTACTCTGCGAAATAACTCAGCAAACTCTTTCTCCGTGGACGCAAAGAGTATGGTGTCTTCCGCATATGTCAGGTTGCTGATTTTAACACCGCCGACAGAAATATCCCCTTCATCTCCCAAAGTGTTTTTCATTAAATGTTCACCATAGATGTTGAAAAGAATAGGAGAAAAAGTACATCCCTGTCTGACCCCTTTTTCTGGCTAAAAAGGGCCTGAAATGATGTCGTTAATCCTCACCGTGAATTCTTTCATCTAACCTAACTTCATTTAATTAACCATCGTTTCTTTAAACTCAGCTTATTTTAAAGTTTTCTCTCATATTTTTCAAATTTTTTACTGACATTGCTTAAATACAAAGTCATTTTGTATTGTAATTTTATCCTGTATTAATTAACATTAATACCACACATCGCCATATCCATGCTATTTATCGTCTTCCTGGAGAAAACTAGTTTTGTAAAGAGCCATATTGGCTATCGCCGACAAAATTTATAACTGACTGCATCCGATAAGTCTAGTCTACGATAACATATTTTGCAATTTTCTTTATTACAAGTTCCTTATTTTCCTAAAACAATGTTTAATAGCGACAAATTGCTTTCAACTGACATCAATATACTTTATTAATGGGTTAAAGTTGGCAATAGTATAGCGCTTAGATTCTATTTCTAGTTTTTAATAAAACAGTAAACCAACTTGCAAAATAAATAAAATAATAAAACAAAAATGTTTGCATATTCAGAAATATCATTTATACGTATCTGACTGCCCTAGAAAACAATTTTAAAGAGTAATACGTACTTAATAATTAGAATTGATCGTTTAGACTTAAGATTTAAAAAAACCTCTCAAGCGTGAGTAGAATTCGCACTACGATGTTTACATGTAGGTAATATTACTGGTAAAGTTTTAAATTCACATAGTACTTCTATAAAATAATTTACAAATATTTATTTTTTGCAACGTAAATTAGGACATATAGAATCATCGCCACAGTTTTTACCGACAATATTTGAGTAAGTTTTTAAAAACCTTTATAACTAACGATTTAAAAGGATCCCCCACACTGTACATGGAATAAAAAAAAGTTCGAGAAATTCCCAAAAACTTTAAGTTGTGAGGGTTAATTTATCTTATCGTCATGCCAAATTTCAAGTTTCTATATTTATTCAAACGTTTTATGAAAAAAAAAAGTGGCAGGCAAACAAACACATGAGTGAGTTTATAAGGGTTTCATTTTTGCTTTTGACATCGCCAGAAGTGAAAAAACTACGGTTAAGAATCTAAAGTAAAAACAGAAAACGCAGGGGGTATTTTGTTTTAGACAATTGGCGATATAATAAGGAAAATTGTCGAAAACAATTACTTCTATTTGGAATATCGGAAACTTAAGGAACTATTTAGAAGATCCAATCACTAAAACATGCAGTTATTGGAACTTTCGTGTATTCTATGTTTAGTTAACCATTTGAAAATTCCTATCCTGTATAACCACCGTACTCCACGTCAGTGCCTCTGCCTATTACATATTTACCTACCTCGGTATGGTGAATATGCAATACCATTATAGTGGATTACACATTTACTACATCGAATTCAGAACCCGTGATTTTTACATATTCCCGTGAAATATGGATAAACTTTGAAATATCATTCGTTTTCTGACTGAAAATGTTAGCTGTGATTAGGTTCCAAATGACCGTACAAGAGATATCTAGAAAAGAGTAAAGAGAATGCTTTACTCAGTGTTTCCGTTTAAAGCGAACGCATATCAATATAGGAAACAGTATAATTACAGAACAACGAAAAACACTTAGTTTGTTTCACTTAAATAGTCTCATTTATCATGTTATGGAAATTAATGGCTTAAAGAACCCATTTCTTATTGTAGAATTTTGTTAATTTTTATATCCAAGTTTTAGGAGTTTACCTCTTTTTAAGAGATAAACTCTCAAAACTTGAAAGTAACTTAGCACTTGAGCGAGGATTTAGTTTATTAGTGCCAAAAAAGATTATCGGTATAAGCCTTGGCATTGGATCTTCGTGAATTTCCGGAATTTTTTTGCTTAATTGATGACGGCATAATCGAAGGACGATTTGCTACGAGTGCCACACTATAAGATGTTGGAGAGATTGCCTTCTATATACCTCCTCTTTAGCAGGATTTCTCTCAATGATCGAAATCCTAAGTTTTCCTTTCGTATACATAAAGTCATTACCCAAACGAGCAACCTGAGCTAAAGTCAGGGATGTTAACTTTAGAATTATTTCCTCTAAGATATCTGTTAATCTGCTAGAACCAGTAATAATAGCATTTATTTCTTCAAAAGTATCAATTGCTAGTTCAACTTACTCTTGTCTTCTCGATTAATTGTTGCTCTGCTATTTTTTTTATTGTTGCTCTGCATGTCGTCATAATTACTACTTCTTCTTCCGCCGCTTCTACAATATGTCCTCTATTGGTACCACACGACAAAGTTTTTATCTCCTTATATCCTAAGTTGTTTGGGATTTCCATAATTATATCAGAAAGAAAGTCCTTGTCCACGAGAACTTTGTTCCCAAAAGAGGTAGAGTTTGCAGATCTCAATATGATATTTCCCCTATCAGAAGGGTTACATTTCTCATTCATTAATTAGATAAAATTATAAGAATTATAGAAATAGAATAAAAGTTAAAAGATTCAAATTGGACATAACTATAAAAGCACCAATTATAACTAACGAATTTATTAGATATTAAATTTCAAGTTTTATAATTAATTTGTAAAATTAAAATTTTAAATTAAAAGTCGATAGTCTATGATAATCCATAAAGAATACACAAGACTACAGTTTTTGAAACATTGAATTCAATATTAAATTTTAGAATTCAATTGCCTTTAATTTTAACAAATTATTATCACAGAATAAGGTCAAATTCTTAATTTTCACGACGCAATATTTAAATTTTAAAAAATAAAACACAACTGAACTGTCACGGGATTTTGAAAAAGGAACTAGCATCAGAATTATTTTTGAATATTTTGAAAATGGATAACCTGAAAACATTTTCACCTGCTGATGTAGCAAAATTCGAGCAAACACCCGCTTCTCTCGCTCCAGTAATAAGAATTTTGTCCTTAAACTACCCCATAACATACTGAGAATACCTCCTAAGATCAAGACATCTTCTTATTAATTGAACCTCCTACCACATTGTATACTTCGTGCAGGTGACTATCTGCTTCCGCTGCCATATATATGGTCATGTGGCCCGTCATTGTAAAGATGACCTATTTTGCAACCTATGTATTGAAAAGAGATATGATGACAAAAATGGTTCAAATATACCAGAGTCTGACCCCTTTGTTACCTGCACTAGGTTCAAGAAACCTGCTAATTATCGTGTCGGCACTGATGCCTGCCCTTCCTTCAGGGCCTATTCCACCATAAACTGGATTTCCTCCAGCTGAATTCAGGGCGAAGCTCGACGGTCATGACCAAGCTCTCGATGACTCTTAGAATCCGTAAATATTGCATTGCGTATATCCAGGAACAGTACGCCACCAGGGCGTGTGATCTGCGAGTGAAACCGTCCTCGTTCTGGAGAAGAGACCTGATCCTAGACTTGAAAGGCCTGAGCATCCTTCGTACGTCTATCGACAGAACATTACATAGTGTTGTGTGGAACCAGTTGGGTGGAAGCGCTGTGTCCCCTCCTTTGTATGAAGGGGTTATTACGGGTTTCTGAGGCAACCCAAGTGGAAAAGTAAAATATTGTAGTTCAAAAAAATGGAAAACAGTTAGTTTCACTTAGTTTTATTTATCATATTATGAAAATTAGTAGCTTAAAAAATTTTTAAAAATGCTGTTGCAACCAAAGGACTCATTGAGATTAAGTCAAAATAGCCCAAATTCACCAAATAGTCCAATTTTTATATTAAGAAATTCCCATAACCATCACCCTCCTCCATCATCAGATCCTTCCAGTTACAATATATGACCAAAGGACTCAATAAGACAAGTCAAACAATTTCAACCGTATCAACACGGCATTTGTAATTCTCGGTCACGTTTCATTTAATTAATGTTGGAAATAAACTTTTAAAGAAACTGATATTTATCAACCTTAACTTACTGATTTCATAAGCTTGGTATATATTTATAATTATATTTATAGATCCTAGCTATAAATTGCTATTAATTATTATGCACAGTGCTTTTGAACGTTGTTGTGAAGAACATTTTCTAAATGACTAAAGTTAATTATAATCTTTCGCGACATTTGAATAACTCTGCTTGTATCATTCAATGGGAGATATTAAAAAAACGAGGAAGAGAAACGAAATTTTTGAATGGTAAATTAGCTTTTGTTTATATTAATTAACAACTGCACTTTGCATAACTACTCTGCTGCTGTTCACGGCGGTAGATTTGGTTATGAATTATAATTAAGTGTATACGCTTGAGAAGAAGAGTTCGCTCGGTGAGCATTCGTATGATTAAACCATGTCCTCGCTAATTACATTCTTCCTAATTCATTTATTAATTTTAACCAGCAGTACTTTACAATTTCAAAGTTACATTGTTAAAAATATATTTTACAAATAGATAAACAGATTTTAATAAAAATGAAATTATATGAATAAAATGTCGCTTGCAGTTATTTAATATCTGGATATACATATATCTCATATAAATATAAAATTTAAACTGTTTGTGTATTTTTTGTAATTTTTCAACGCTTAAACCGCTCAAAGGATTTCAATAAAATTTTGCAGATAGAAAGTACATATCTCAGTTTATAGCCAATGTGTATATGTAATTACACCATCATTTATAGAAGCAGAGATCTGAATGCATTAATATTAGTTTAGTTTTTAAAAGTAGTGTCAACTATTACCCAACATTTTAGTCTAGACTACCATATTTGCAGTGCGGTATAAATATTAAGTCAAGTTTCTCGAATTATCTTTGAAAGAAAACGTATCAAACTGGACTATCTAAAACATGTCTTCAAAAATTAAATGTTTTATTATGTCCTAATAAAACTCGAGTGAAATCGTCGGCAAAGGTTTTAATAAAAGGTTTAAATGACTGTTTTGTTTGTTCTGTTTGTTTTTTAATATAAATTTAGTTTTTATAAGTAATCCAAAAATAGTATTATAAAACTTTGTCTTAATACTTCTTATCATTTTGCTTCTACTTAATTTATGAAGGTAAACATATATAGATGTGTTCGTGAAATTGGCGGAATTTTTATAGAGAGGAAATCAAGGTAAATTTTTAATAATTTAACAAAAATGGAATAATATCATATGTTGTAATTCAATATCCCGTCAGCGGAACCGCCCAGCGTAATCTTGGTGAACTCATTGACTGTGGAGTCAGAATTGATTCGCGATTGACATTTCGTCAGCATAGCGAAAACAATCGTTACCAAAACTTGGATTCGAGTTGTATATTTCAAAGGATTTTCAATATGTGTCTTAAATTTGTTGTCACCTGCTGCACACTTCATTAGTGCAATACCCGTTAGAATACAGCTCCATCGCTTGGAACTCACATGTAACCAAATACAATTTATATAATTTACCTTGAATTATTGTAATAAAACTTTACAGATTTAATGTAATTTCTTATTTTGATTCATTTAAATTTTTGTGTTATCTAACCTTGTAAACCTCTGTCTGTGTGTGTTGTACTCGTACGTCTAACCGTGTAAAATAAAACGATTAAAACAAGTAATCTATGATTATAATTAGCCATATACAACTTGGAACTTTTTGATAGATTTTCATATTGTCTGTAATATTTGCACATATTATTTTAATATAGTTTAATGGTTTAAAAGTTTAACACAAAAGTGCTCCTGGTAATCGCATTTTCAACAATTTAGTTGCTCATTCTGTGCTTAAGTTTAACATTGAAGCGGACGTCTAATCTTGTAAAGTAAAACAATTAAAACAAATAATCTATGATTATAATTAGTAATATATAACTTGGACCTTTTTGATAGATTTTCATATTTTCTGTAATATTTGCACATATTACTTTAATATAGTTTAATGGTTTAAAAGTTTAACACGAAAAAGCTCCCGGTAATCGTATTTTCAACAATTTAATTGCTCATTCTGAGCTTAAGTCTTAACAGAGAAGCGGATGCCTAATCTTGTAAAGTAAAACAATTAAAACAAATAATCTATGATTATAATTAGTCATATCCAACTTGGAACTTTTTGATAGATTTTCATATTTTCTGTAATATTTGCACATATTATTTTAATGTAGTTTAATGGTTTATAAGTTTAACACGAAAATGCTCCTGCTAATCGTATTTTCAACAATTTAGTTGCTCATTCTGTGCTTAAGTTTAACAGAGAAGCGGACGTCTAACCTTATAAAATAAAACGATTATAACGATGATTAAACGTGCAAGGAAGACGATATGGGTAGATGAGACCGTATGGTTATTTTCCTTTTCTATTTTCTGCCGATTTCATTCTGGTTACAATATATTGAGTTGCAAATAAAGGATTCTTTGCGATTAAGAAGGGATATTGGGCTTGTAAAAATTATTTAGCAAGTGTTAAAAAGAAAAAGCATATGTATATTATTGAATATACTTTTATTCTTCCTACAGGATAACTTCCTAACATTTATCACCTTTTTACCTTCTAGAAACAAGTAATACGGGAACTCTCTAGTTTCCCACGATATTCAACTGCTCAACCACATGATTTCTGTTGTACTAGAGTGTGATTTGTTTAGTTTGATTGAAAGTAAATGTGTCATTTAGAGTTCTTTTATAACTATATGTTCAGATCTGATTGTATATTTTTCCTTTCTGTTCGATGCATTAAATCTTTATCATATTATCCAAAATATAAATATACATTTATTTAAACTATTACTTCTCTAGCATTACGAATAATTCATCTGTGATCAATATGATAAGTATGTGATAAATAAATGAATAAATAAATAATTTTAAATCGATTGCAAATCATTTTATTTATTTCTATATACATCATTATTTCTAGATTACCATCTGGAACCCATTATAATAGCCACAAAATGTGAACAGATGAATGATCTTAACATGATCTCACTGAATCCAGGTGGCTACTTTCAAATATTTATCTTGGCACGATCTTGGCACTAACCAATGACTGCCAACTTCTTTTTGTTTATAACTCTTTTTATTGATTCAATAAAATTAACATACATTGACCGTACGTTTTCTTGAAAATTATAGAATTTTTTCCAAATGTTTTAAAGAAAAGGGACGGGAAATTAATTTTTTTAGAAAGTCATATTAAATGGACAAATTGCAATCTTTATCTTTACAATATTTCTTTTAATTTTTGAAGTTTACTATTTATTAAATCTTTCACGGACCAAATCAAAAGAAATAATCTGCCAGTCAAACATACCAATCCATCTGTAATTCACATATATATTTTAACATACTTTGTTAGCATCCAATAATAATAAAAACGAGTGTGCTTTAGACCACACGACTGAAGTAAAACTTCAAATTCACAAAATATGAACTTTAAAATGAATTTACAATTTTATTCACTTTAAACGTAGAAAATTTAATGTATTGAACGAAATAATAATTTATAAAATTGTTCAAGAACGAAATGAAATTACAAAATAATCAAGAAATCACCGTTCGCGTAAAGCTAGTAAAGTCGTGTATATATATATATATATATATATATATATATATATATATATATATGTATATATATCGTATATATAGATATATATATATATATATATATATACATATATATATATTTCATGCACTGGCTATGAGAGAAAGAAAATATGGGCGCGCACTACTCTCTTTTGTCCCTACAGTAATATACGAAACGTAACTCTCTCTCTTTCTGTCTTCACTAACTTATATCTCCCTCTCAACTTCCGTTCGCCTCGCCCAATCACACTTTTCGTAACGCTCTCGTCACGCATTCACCAGCTTACTCCCCAAGTCAAGCGTGCGTAAAGAAGTTTTACTTCAAAAAGTCATCGAAAAGTTCCAGTCGATCTTTAGACGATTGCAATACTTTTTCTCTAGTGTCATCCAAGGGCAAAGAGTTACATTTGACCATTAGAACTGGAGTAATGAAGTCAGTGAAACCTAATATTTTCACCTGTTAAGCTCTAGTGCAGTTTATATGCTATTAACTTTTTCCCGCGGTTTCCTTAAATTGCGATTAGAACATCTCCCTGACGAAATAACTTTTCCCGCTTCTTGATATCACTGCTGCGGTTGCACCTTCCCGTTTCCCGACATGCGATATGTAAATTAATATAGCTCTGTAATCTGAGCGTCTACACTAATATATCGGGCATAAAAACCTTTCTCGACAAATACAACATATGGCGATTGTGAAAAGCACACCAAAATGCATCTAGTCAAACTCAATTCATACGCGAAGAAAAGAAAAAGAGAAATAGACATTGCTTTATATATATATATATGTTAAAAAGGCAGTCCCGAAGAAAGCCATGCTCGTTAGAAAACGGTCAGATAATAATTCCGAGTCACGATCAAGTCCAATACACAGAGTCAACATTGTTAGTATGAGAGTAATACGAATACGAAAAGATGGACTGTAAACGAAGGAGCATAATCTACTGCAGTCTTGCAGCGTGCGCGGCCACTACCTGGCTAGGGTGGCGTCGCTATCAGTCTCACTGACAATTGGCAAAATGGCTTTTCTACCCGACTCACACTTCGTGAAAGTGGCGTCACTATCTGTCTCACTGACACTTTGTAAAGTGGCGTCATTATCCGTCTCACTTATATTTGGTATAAATGGCGTCACTATCCGTCTCACATTTGGTAAAATGGAGTCATTATATACCTCGCTCATATTTGTATCTTCAAATTAAGAACTTGGAGAAAGCCTAGCGTGCATTAGGAGCTAAGTACGAGAATTAACTTGAAATTAGATTTCTTGGGAAAAATTTATAATTTTTATTAAAGAAACAAACCAGCAAGTTTTATAACGGTCTAAATGCGCCAATTTTTAAAGTAACTAGCCAAAATAACTTGATACACTTTTTTTCAGTACGAGCATTCAAAATTAGGTGATGGAAAATTTTGAATGTATGATTGGGCAAAAAATATTTTTTTTTTTTAAATTAAGGTAGTTTGGTTTTTATTTTATACTGTAATAAATTGTTTTTCAGTATTAAGAAACCAAACATTAGAATCAAGAAAAATTAAAAAGTATAGTCACGGTACTTGAAAGAACGTCGCAGGGTGACAATATTCTCGATTTTTCTAAAAATACCTATAATTATAAAAGTGGATTAGATTTTGTTCTGATTTTTCCAAGAACTATATATATTAGATATATATATATATATATATATATATATATATATATATATATATATATATATATATATGTATATATATATATATATATATATAAAGTACTGAAAACAGTATTATTCAATACAAATATAACTATCGAACGTTGAAGGGAATTATTCACAGTTTAGCACCCAATTCCGCGAATGCTACTGTCTTTTACATTCGTGTACTGATGTACACGTAGGTGCGTATTAGAAAAGAAACACGTGACTCCAGTATAAACTATGAAGTCTGATTTGATTGTGAATAACGATTAATGTTTTATTCGTACAATAACCATGATAACTTCCACACAAATCCTACAATAATTGACACTAAAATAAATAATTATTAATAAAACACCACATTCATAAATTGCATTAAATTAAGTTTGTGGTTAACATTTATTACTTTTAAGATAATTCTTTGTAATTCTCTGTTGTCAAAGCGTATAAATAGACAAGTGAGATAACAAATGATACAATAATACTAACTTTCTAACGAGACGTAAATCTGTACGTTTATCGTGTATCAGTTACAATTAGATTTTCAGTTACGAACTAAAAAAAACGATATTTCAGGCGAGCGATTGAAATTTTTGTTTTCATTTTCTCAAGTTTTACAATGAGTTGTTTAAACGAACATATTGTTTTTGAATCCTACTCTTCAACTACGATTTCAATCTATACAACATTTTGATGAAGTCTGAGATAAGGAAGATAAATAACAGTTTTATTTTCAGTAAGTTAATTAATGTATTCATTGTAAGCTCTCATTGTATAACAATGGTATTAACTAAACACTTATTTCTTTTCTGAGTAAAGTTACTAGATTTTTTACTAAATTAGATTTGAATCAGTACTATGTTTTTGAAAACTTATTTATATTGACATGATTTTTTACTAAGAAACATTTGATCAAAGGAATTTATAATACTACCATATTCCAAAAAAAGATAAAAAAGTACTATGAATTATTTTCTAAAACAAATAAAAAGGAACATTATTCTGTTTCATAATACTCATTTCTTCAGAATACCGATTTGATAGAATATAAACAACTCAGTTCCTCTCATAGAGCAACTTAAATTCAAATAATCAAAAGGTTATATCTATGATTATAATCAATAATAAAATGTTTGCGTTGGAAAAAAATTCATTTTTTTTACCATAGTAAACAATAATATTTGTGTGTGTTACACAATCATATTAATTAATTACGAATATACGGTTGTATCCGCGGGATTATTTCCCCCTAGAAAAAGAGCCCAATATTCAATTCAATAGTTATTAAATAGCGTAGAAACAACCATTTCCTGTACATTTTGGCAACATGAAGGATTTGGCAGATTTAAATTCAATCTTAACGGATTCGAACTTACTTAACCTGCTTGAGGCATTATTTTTATTATAATAGCTTAAAACAGCAGTCTTATACTCAAATAATAATGTAACTATAATGTTCTTACCAGTACAGGAAGCAAATTAAAGATTCTCATAAAAAGGTTTGTAATACTGAGAAATGACACTTTTGTCATTTTTATTTTTGAAACCATGCTTTTTTCTGTGCGGTCTTTTTAATTTTTTTCTGTGTAAAGTTGATTGGGAGCAAGATTTTCTGAGGTAAGTTTGTTTCGGTAATTTGCTGGAAATAAGTTTACCTCTGTGAAATCAGTATCAAAAAACGATGTTTTACAAAAATGTGACCCTCTCAGTATTTTATATGGCAATAATTTACCTATTTTAATATATAAAAAACTATTAAAAATATTGCGTTCAAAAAAGGGCTTTCCTTTCGCCTTTGTTGGACAAATCAAAGATAACTATTAGTCTGGTGAAGTGAACCAAATTTTAATGATGCCCTTATTTTGCGCGAGAGTGCGCACTATCTCCCTCGTTTTGGCTATGACATTTAATTAAAAATCTATAAGTTTTTAATAATATTAGGAGAAATTTTGCTAAAGCAAGCAGATAAGTATGTAACTGCTTATTTTTCTGCTGACTGCAGTAACTTTCACAGTAAAATACAACATGGATCGGCTATGATGCATTACAAGAGAGTTTGTCTAAGTACTTCCAGACACTAGGCTATTATGTTTACACCTCTATAACTATCAACTTCATATCAAGCGTAGCATTCAACTTGCTTGGAAATAGTAAAATTTAAAATATTTAATTTTGATAAGTAATCAACAGTGAAGACCTCGAGGACATTGCAAAACGGGTTGTGAATCATACTGCCACTACACAATTAGTGCTCCCATTCTCGTCTTCTTCATTTTCTCGTCTTGAAAGCTTTTCTCTTACCTTTTTGAGAAAAAAGTGTGTACGTGACACTAAGTGTTCTACTCGTACCTAACAGGTTATTATTACGATTCTGTAGTCATTGTAATTCCATAAAATCCGTTCATCCGTCTTTTTATTACAACCTCACAGTTTCTTAAGTTTTGAACTTATGCGTACAATATTTTAGAAGTAAATGGCTTTAGATGAAAATTCAACTGATGAAAAATAATTGTATCAAAATATTAAAAATTACAATTAAAAAAAATTAATGTTATTCTCCGTGCATGCAAAATGTAAAAATCGAACTAAAATTATTAATTTATATTTTCTATTACGTCTATAGTTTAGGCAAGAGTTTACACACTTATATCTATACCTTGTATCCATTTTTAATAATAAAACTATGTATTCACATATGGCAGACGGACAGAAACCCAGTTGAATCAGTTAAATAAATTGCCTAGCATAAAAGTATCAATGGCTCTTGTCGTCGATGTAAGTTTTCTGTATTTTATATTTTAAGTGATGAATTACTTGTACAGTAGTGGCTTTCAATAGTAAGTATCGATATAACATGATTGCGAATTTCAACTAAAGAATTAGTCGCTACTGTCTGTTGTCTCTCTTTACATGACAAATCCTAACCCAATAACGAAACTTAATTCGGTAAAAAATACGAATCGCTCAATGCAGAATCCGAATCGCTGGACAAAAAAGAAGGCGATCTGTTGTAAATAGGGTCTTTCACACTATCATCAGAGTCGATTTCAACGAGAAAGGAATCTGAAAGAAAAAGGGCTAAGCTAAGTTAGGTTCGACAAATTGGAGTATAGTTTGGCCTAAAGATCAAGGCGACACATACAGGCTAAACATAAAGATCGGCTTCTTCTATGAGTATTAAGATTTCATCTAGTAAGCACCAATAAATGCATTATAGTGATTTTACCATGAGCTTATTCTCTGGCGGTCTAAATGTAAACGAAAGTGAAGCCAGTACCGGTTCTCTTGGCAGATTTATGAACTCTGTGACGGCTTCTGTTAAATTGGTTTCTTGATTCGTGTCTAAACATTAAATATAATTAAAGAAAATTTAAATTTTATATTTTTTTAATAAAAACTACGAAATAAGATAAAACCTTTATCCTTAAGTGGATTGTTCAATAATTTCAGTGTGAGAAAAATATGATGTCAGGATTTCTCTTAGTTGATTTGTAAACTACGCGACTATTTCTCATAAATTAGTTATAAATAGTATAAAAATAATAAAATAAAGTCTAAAAACTAAATAATAATAATTAAATAAAAAAAGAGTAAAGTAATAATAAGTAATTTTTACGATTAAAAAAATCTTTACCTCCGAACCGATTCTTCGGCAATTCCACTGTCAGAACATGAAGCCAGTGGTTTTCTCGACACAGATTTGGACGAATTCCTTATATTAACTACTCTTTGTGAAATCATTCTAAAATAAGTTCCAATCAAATTCATATTTAAAATTAAATCAAATTCGTATTTAAAAAGACAGTACGAACACTCACACACAACACCAAAAATAAATACTTCGAAGTAAAAGCAGTTTTTACAAATAAATCAAAGTAACACTAAAACTGTGTGTTGGCAATAACACTTTACAACTGTAATACAATGTTTTTCATTTCTTTTCTAAATGAGATGAAACTATGACATAGTAAAAACTTAGAAAGAAAAATAATTTCAATAAATAAAGTATGATTACTGAATGAACCTTTTTTTTGGAAGAGCAAATGTTAAATTATAACATGACTTTTACATACATAGTTGTATCTCTGAAAAGTTCTGTTTACTTTAGGTACCTGTGAATATTGAAATAACAATTTACATAAGAAAGAATTATCATAGCAGTATTTAACTGCTATGTTTTACAAACAGATATTATTGAAACGAATTTACCTTACAATGTGTTTATCGGCACTTTTAACAGTTAATACTCTTTACAACAAACGAGCGACGTCCTTCAACTACGTTTACTTGAATTAAACTAAATGCAACTACCATAGATTAAAAGTATAAGATAAGAAGCCGGAAGTCGAAAATTTGTAACGCTAATTTCGGCTTCCTCAGCAGAAAGCGTTTAACACATTCAACTTGGCGGGCTTCTGAGCATCAAACTTTTTCTCGCTGTCTATTTGTACACATGCATAATATTACTTTCTGCAGAAAAAGTACGATGCTGAAAATTATTGTGTGGCCTCAAATATATATTTTCTCCGGAAAACTTTAATTTTCAATACTCCCTTTTATAAGTGTTTTTATATTAATTTAGATACCAATAAGTTATTTTGATTGTATTATAGTTTCTAATAATGGCGTGCAATGCACCCGGCTGTCATTCCACTGAAAAAACTGTTAGAGGACTTTCATTTTTCAGGCTTCCAAAATGTGAAACTCGGTAAGTATTGTTTGTAGTATTATTTTTAATTACCGAATAATATAACAAAATATTTTTGAATTCCGTAAACGTGGACATTTATACCTGTATAACTATTTTTATAACCACAAATTATAACGCAATTTTTTTCATTTCTTTTTTTTCTTACCGAATAATATAAAAAATACTTTTAAATTTTTATAACCAGAAATTATCACGGCATTTTTGTTTTGTTTGTTTTTTATTACCACATAATATAAGAAAATATTTTTAAATTCCATCAAAGGAGACATTTACCCCTTTATAACTATATTTACAACTACAAATTGTAACACAATTTTTGTTTTGTTTGAAGGGCAATAGAATGGTTGAACTATGTCCCCGAGAAGTGCGGGCAGTCGGTTTTCAAAACCACTATTACAGAGTTTGCGAGAATCATTTTATAATTCATAATTTTAAAACTATTTCACGTAAGAAATTGTTACAGGTGATTACAAAGCAAAGTCAAGATTTGCCAGCGTCAACTGGAGATGTTACAATAACAGTGTTGGAACCAGATGCATCGGAACGACTAAAAGACCATCCGAGTACCAGTTCAGACAGAGCGGCAGCAGAAGTCAGCTATTTCCATGAAAAGAATATATAAGGTGATTTATATTATTTTAATGTCTAATATAATCAGTAAAATTAATCATATTCCAGATGAGATTTGAACTTATACTCAAGGAATTGTACTGACCAGGCAGCACCTTTAACATTCAGCATAATATAATATATATAAACTAGTGATACGACTGATTACAATTTGTTGAATACTTACTATCGTCTCAAGTTCTCATTACTGGGATACAAATAAACACTAACCACTTCACTTATTACAAATAGTATATCTTGTAGAATACATTTTCAATTTCAACGGCAACTGTGAATTATTAATACGACTAATGTGAAATAAATTATATGTATTTTATATTAGTCGTCCAATGTCCGGAGCTTCCAGATTATGTAAAAACACTAACATGGATTGTTACTGCATATCAGATATAATCCTTACCAATTTATATCCAAATATTATATATGTTTGTGAATTGTTTATGATTATAGGAGAAAATACTTTCGAAAGCAGCTTCTACCAGAGTCTGCATTTGAAAGAGAGGCAGCCAACAAAAACTGAGGACTTCCAGGCTTGTTAATAAGATATGTACACTTAAGAAGACCATCGAACTATTACGATGCAAATTAAGAAGATGGCGGAAACCTAAGATGTATGGTAAATCGGAAAGTAAAAAAATTTCTAAAATAAAACAAATGTTGAAACATTTTACCAAAAGTTACACTTTATTTAATCATCAATTTAGAAATTATTTTAGAAGAATAAACGCGCTGCGTATATGATTCAGAAGTGAAAAAGGTTTACATGAAACTGTATTATAATTCCCCAAAAGGTGATAAAAATTAGGCAAATCATTTTATAATTACGATCAGTTAGAAGTATACGTCGTTGGAGTTGTAATTTTCCGTTTAAAGTAAAGACAAACGATTTTATATTAGACGCGTTAAGCAAACAATTTTGTAATTAATCAGATGACAATAAGTTGATTAGTTTGATATTTGATAAAATTAGTATTAAAGAAAGTTTTCAATATGATTTAAAAGATGACAAGATATTAGAATTTTATAGATAATGGTCATATAAGAAAAAATACAGCTTCAACTTCATTATTATTATCCATTATAACAGAAATACTATTTATTGTTAATTTAGAAGACAGAAGACAGTTTTGATATATAAAACTAATTAAGCATTACTTTATTCAGATTAACCAAAAAAACATCGCATAAAGGCTTAGTCGCTGTGACGTTCGGGCACAATAAAAGTAATTGCTGTGCTTACTTTTCTTTGATCTAATATGTTATATCTAATAGTGATCTAGTGTGCTGAATGATAGTTTTGTATATAGCAATATTTATTTATTTATTTCTACACTATATCATAGTTTCACTAGATATTTTTCCAACTCCTTAACCTATCCATTTCCTTTTCCTTTGCTGTTACCGACGGAAGAAACTCCCACCACCTTCCCATGGTTTCCATCGAGTAATAGCATAAATTTGATACATTTAAGCAATAATGTAATCACATGTGCGTTTTTGGCCAAATGTGGTATAAAATTTTAATTGTTCAAGTTCTGCTATGTTTTTTTTTAAATTTTGTTATAGAACAATCTACTGATTTTACCATAAACTTAACATTAATAATTACAATTCATACAATAGGCAATTTGTATGAAAAATATTGCAATAGCTGAAATTATAAATTGCTTAAACTTTTAATATAACGATAAAGTCAGTTATGAATGTAAAATGCTTAAATTTTGAAGTTATTACTTGAAAATATAAAATTCAAGGAGAAATTTTAAAAACTCCATCTATGTTAATTTTAATACAAAACATTGTGATTGAACCAAAAATGTTGAACTTGATAAAATAATAACTCTTTCCTGACAAATGTTCTAATGTAAAAATGTTAACGAAACTGTTAGTAACACTTCTAACTAATAAAAGATATACTGTAATAATTGTAAAAATACTATCTCGTATTGACAGCTTTGCCAACATTTAGAAATAAATGTCTTCCATTGATATACACCACAGAATATGTAATAACATCCACATATATACATACATACATATATATATATATATATATATATATATATATATATATATATATATATATATATTCCTTGTGTATGCTTTTTACTACAAGAGGTCTCTTGTAATAGAATGCTACTGAAGTGTTTATTCCTTTCTTTTAACTTAAAAATAAATATTTAGTACATCATCAAAGCTGCCTTTTATGCACATTGTGTCACCACGTCTCTTAAAAACGTATTTTTCATATCCTTTATTTAACCAACTGAATAGAGATAAAATTAAAAAAGTTATTAGTAATAAAAACAAGGTATTTTTTTAGGAATTGGAGGTATTTTTAAGTCTGTGAAAGGCCTATTGGGCAATATATTGTATGAACAAAAATTGACATTAATATTTGTAAATAATTTAAGGAAAACTTCCAATCATGTATTTAATTTCTTGTACATACATACGTATGTATGAATCCTTTTGTAGTGCTACATCTACTTGTACTTAACAGGTTTCTTCTTCTTCCTGGTTAGCACTACAACCTATTACAAGTCAAGGCTGTCTCGCAAGCTCCGGTCAGCTGCAGCGACCCGCCAGCATTGAATTTTTAAATGTTTAAAATGATTCTCGATACAATCGATCCATCTTCTGCGAGGTCTTCCTCTTTTTCTGGTACCCTCTACATTGGCAAAGGTTACTTTCTCGACCGGTTTGTTGTCTTCAAATCTAAAATATGCCCAAGCCACCTGATACGAAATGATTTAATGACTCGGATAACATTTGGTTGTTTGATTTTCTATAAATTTCGTGATTAAACAAAATTCTCCATCTGTTATTTTCTTTCATAGGGCCAAATATTTTACGAAGTATTTTCCTTTGAAAAATATGAAGTCTATCTTCATCTGCTTTTGTTAAAGGTTATTCACTACCATCCAGAATTATTTGTCTAATGAGAGTAGTATAAATATTCATTTTTATTTCGGGTTTTAAAAGTTTAGACTTCAGAAAATTCCTTTGGCTAAAGTAATACCTATTAGCCATATACAAAATATTGTCAATTTCAGGCTTCATATGGTTTCTATTAGTAATGACAGTACCAAGATATGTAAAACCGTCAACATATTCAAAGTCCTAAGAATTTATCTGCAGTGGGAGCGAAATATAAGATGTACTTGTTACCACTGTGAATGTTGTCTTTCCCTCACTTATGGTTCGCCCAATATCCTTAACTGCAGTCTCTAGCAAAATAAAGGCATCCACAACAGTATTTTTGCTTCTGTAGATAATGTCAATGTCATCGCAAAATCTGCAAGGAAAAAAAATTTAACCTCCTCCTCAAGTTAAGCTTTTTTAAAATTAGCAGGTTTATTTACACTTTATTATTGCTTCAGAATCCATTTCCGTCAAAATTTCGAGTTGAATTTCTAGATGTTTCTCTCTTATTTTAAATATAACATAAAATAAAAATATGGATTTGAAGCAAATTACAATGGCACTTTTAATAATACTAAAACAATGGTGGATAAAAAAAATGCACATAAAAACAACAAAAGCTAATAACTTCTCATTTTATGAAAATTTAATTTCAAATGAAATTATAGATTTGAATCTGCCCACCACTAAATTATTCCAGACACGCCGGTCGAAATCGATTAAAACCATAAATTTGTAAAACGAAGCAAGCAAACTGTTTGGATATCATGTGAGATTGATAAATGTGGAAACGAAATAAAATTATTAATAATCTATGCGTACTTGGTAAAATACATAGGTTATATTTTTTAAATACATATTCAGTGAACAGAAGGTGTACAATTTTGATTCAAAGGCGAGGTAGACATATTAAAGCAGAATAAACAATAGTTCCATACTAAAAATAGCCACGAAAGTCGTTGAATAACGTTACGCGTTGAATTTAGTTGGAGTGTTTATGCTCGAGCGCTGTTGCGGTCGACGCGCGTAATAAATTGAATTGAGTTGCGGTCAATATGAAAGTACGCGACGCTTACGACCTGCGAAAACCATTTATGTACTCCGTGTTGAATGGCAAGAAAGTTAATACAAATTTTATTTACAATAAAATAGAATGATAAAATTTAAGGATGGTAGAATTTTCAGTTTCATATTCATAGTATAGGAAATAAATTCGTAGTAGAAATTATACTACTGTAGTATAATTTCTACTTTTTTTAAGTTCTTTACCAGGACCTGGGTTCCGTTGTATTACGTAATGAATGTCTACAAAATTAAAGCCAAATATATTCAATAATACAGTTACTATAATATTAGATTGTCAAATAGTGAAAACATCAAATTTTTCTAGCGTTTTTTTAAATATTTTAAAAATTCACGAACTTCCCTAGAAGGATATACAAATAGTGCCGCGTTCATTCCTCTCTTCAGTTAGTTCAGCGAGGCTCAGTTGTTTCAGCGAGTAAAAAACAAACAAAATATGGAAATATATCGAAGAGAACTTAGTATGCTTCTGCGTCACGAATTCAGTTCAGGGTGAAAACCACGCAAAGTAACACTCAAAATTCCTCCATAATGATTGGACAGAATCTTTCCTATGACATATCCCAACACTGGTTCTGAATATTCAAGGAAGGAAATTTTAATTTCTTTTTTTGGTCAGTCTCTCATATTAAATTCAGAAAAATATAAAAGCCTTATTAGAGCAGATGCTGGGTTAAATTCATATTATATGACGTAGCTACTCTCATGCTCTCGTTCTGCAGTAGAAAAAAATATTTCAAGCTTTGGTGAAGAAATGGAAGAATGTTGTTTAAATGCGATGACAAATTTATTATATGACATTACATCATACGCTAGAAAAAAATTAAACATTATTTACTAATATAAATCTCTATGTTCGCGTCAAACACCTCCAGTATCTTTCGCCTTAATCATTATTATCCATTTATTTTTTTTATATTTTTTTTCCTTTTCTTCTCTTCTAAGGTGAACGTTTCGTCTTCAACTAGTATTTCATCCGAAATCAACATTTCAATATCATTTTGTTTTCAGGTGCCCTTGGTTTTAATTCTGCTTCGTAAACTTCTCCAAAGATTTATAATAATTATGTCGTTCTTTTTACAATAAATTTTATATACATTTGAATATTACATTTTAAATGAAAATAAAAATTAATTTTCCAAATGATATTTAGTAAAAATGTTTCCCGGAAATTTTTTTAAATATCTAAATTCAATGCAGCATTAATTTTAATTTAAAAAGTCATAAATACCAAATATCGCACCAAAAATTTAAAAAAGCAATTACAAAGACAGACATATATTTATGAAAATTGGTTCAGTATAAAAAGGGATGAGTTAGATGTGAGTTCGTAAAGTGCGATATTAATATAAATAAACCATTCTACAGCTGTTTTGATGCCTTATTCTTCAACAGCTTAACAGTATCGCACTAAACATTGCCTGCATTTATCTATTTTTTTAGTGGTTTGTTAATACATTTTTATAGTATACATAACCCATATTTCTGCTAAGATAAATTTTAGTGGTTTGTTAATACATTTTCATAATCATCGCCTATATTTACGGTGATAAGATAGATTTTTACTGGTTTGTTAATACATTTTTATAACATCACACGGATGAGATAAATTGTTAGTGGTTTATTAATACATTTTTATAAACGTCGTCTATACTTATCGTGATAAGATAAATTTTTAGTGGTACATTAATACATTTTTATAAACATCGCATATATTTATACTGATAAAATAATTTTTTTGTGGGTTTTTTAATAAATTTTTATAGTGGACACCGCCTATATTTTTGCCGATAAGATAAACTTTAGTGGCACATTAATACATTTTTATAATCATCGCCTATATTTATGCTGACAAGATAAATTTTTACTATATTTTTTATTTAAATATAATTGTTTATTGAATATATTTGGCGTTAATTTTGTAGAAATTCATTATTCACAATTAAATGAAACTACGTGATGTAGTATTATTTCTACTTTCTTTAAACTTAGAACTTAAAGAAAGTATAAATAATACTACATAACGTAGTTTCATTTAATTGTGAATAATTGTTTATTTAAATAAAATGATTTTTAGTAATATCATGGGGATGAGATAATTTTTTTATGATTTATTAATGTATTTATAAACATCATCTACATTTATCCTGATAAGATACATTTTTATTGGTATATTAATACGTTTTTATAAACGTCGTTTATATTTATGCTGATAAGATAATTTTTAATGGTTTGTTAATACCTTTTTTAGGGTAACGTAATGAAACTTTATAATTTCATCATGTTCATCCGTCTGTCCGTTCTTATTTCTATCCATCTACCACAACTTTATAATTTCTACAGTTTTAGAATCTACGTGAAAAAGAAAATGTCCTAAGTTTTTACTCGATAAACTTGAATATTAAAAAAAAACAATTTAGGATACATGGACAGCTACATAACCCTATTTTATGTGTATTCCAACACGCACATGCCCGTTTTTTCGTTAAATTGTTGATTGCCTAAACCGGCTTAATTTATAATAAGCTTCAATAAAAATTTCAAACGAACTCGCTTTGCACGCAAAATTAAATTTCCTTACCAATAGACATTCTTGAAAACCAAATAGGTGAAATTTGTAAAAATTACATTTTCAGTACATTGGTTTGTTTTTTTTTCGCCAAAAACCGTATAATAAAGTGATACTAAACCTAAATTTGCTGTTTTTACTAAAACCTCAGGGAAATATAAGTTAATTAAAACCAATAGCAAACAAATTATAAAAATTGATTACAAAGTGAGTTAAGAGCTTCTAAATTTAATAGTAGATTTAGAGTGAATATATCTTACCTGTCTCATTCGTTCTCGTAGAATGCAATGAGCATTATTAAAAATTACATTACAATTCAACATTATTACGTCATTTTTGATAATTTCCTCCTCATCAGCTTGTACCTTGAAATTATGATTTATGGACCAAAAAAAGTCAAATACCCTTTGACAAATGTCCTTGACCCAGATATAATATTAAAAAGCATTAAAAAAGTTATCGATATATTAACAACCAAATAAAATATATAAAAC